>JAABKJ010007545.1:146035860-146559841 GCA_011634705.1 Andricus grossulariae | reverse complement strand
ATTCATTTCCGAAAATGTACAAAAAACTTCAAAATTTTGATACGAAATCTTCAAAAATCTACATTTTGTTAAAAAAAGTTTTTAATTTAAAAAAATTTCTAATTGTTTTTCAAACTTTTAGATTTTAAAATTTTTCTGAATCTTCAGGATTGAATCTTCACCTGTAGCCATAATTTTATTTTTGTTATCTCTATAAAATTTTGGGAAAGTGTACAAAATATATACTATGAAAGGAAAATGTTAGAATTTATTTATTAATCGTTAGTAATTAATTAGGCGGAGCAAAGTGAATGATTTTAGAAAAAACCGCCACTTTCTAGCACGTATCTAAGAAAAGATAGTTATAAACAATATTATATTGTTTGAACAAATTTGTTGTTAACTTTAATTAATTATTACCTCACTAAGTGAAAAAAAGACAGAAAGGCAAAAATTTTCGAAAAACCGCAACTTTCAGGCGCAATCGATATATATGAAGATAGTCATAAACGATAATAAATTGTTTAAACAATAATTTTCACTAAATCTAATTAATTATTAAGTCACGCCAAATAAAAAAAATAAAAGCAATTGAAAATTTCAGAAAAAGCCGCAACATTCTATCAAGTAAGCAAAGAGAATATTATTAACAATGATGATAAATTGTTTAAACAATTATTTTGGTAACTTGAATTCATTATCACTTCACTCCAAATGAAAATTGGACAAAAAGCCAGAAATTAAAATAGAAAGCATCTTTCTAGCATTATTCAAATATAATATTATAATAATTATGATAAATTGTTTGAACAATTATTTTCTTAACTTGAATTCATTATTGCTTCACTCGAAATGAAAATTGGACAAAAAGCCAGAAATTTCAACAACAAAAAATCGCATCTTTCTAGCATTATTCACATATAATATTATTAATAATTATAATACATTGTTTGAACAATTATTTTGTTAACTTGAATTCATTATTACTTCACTCCAAATGAAAATGGGACAAAAAGCCAGAAATCCATTAAAAAACCGCATCTTTCTATCATTATTCAAATATAATATTATTAATAATCATAATACATTGTTTAAGCAATCACTATTGTTAAAATTGATGAACTATTACTTCCTTCTAATTGAAAATTGGACAACAAATGAAAAATTTGTGAAAAAACCGCGTCTTTCTAACTCCATTCTATGAGAAAATTGCTAAAAACCATAATAAATTGTTTAAACAATTCATTAAAATATCTCATGTTCAGCATAAAGTAATATTTCATGTATTAGAAACAATTCGTATTAAAGAAACCGCAAAAAAATCATAATTAGCACCAAAAACTCGCAAAACCCATTTTTTCACTTATGGGGTTTGTTTGTGACCCTATGAAATAGACTTATGAGGGTGATATTTGAAAAGTGATATTTTATTCGTATTCTATGGCTGATTGTGAAGAGAAATGTTGACTTTCAACTCGATTGAGATAATAATGAGGATTCTAAATAAGATTTACAAAAACGTCTTTTTTTTCTTATGGGAAATACATGTTAAACTTCATGGGGCTTGCGGTATTCCTAAATATAATTTTTTTCAAAACGAAAAAAATGGATTAATTTTTGGGTGGATTCGAACAAATTTGGGGGGTGTTCCGATAAAAATTCAAAAAAATATATATATTTCAATGCATTTTTGGACCACGCTAATGTATACGCTTCTACGCACATAGAGGGTCAATTTTAATGTAAAATAAAAAAACGTATCATTTTTTGAACTCAGATTTCAAAATATATACTCTAATGGTTTTGAAAGAAAATATCGCCTTGAATTTTCGATCGCCGATAAAGTTTTAAATATGACCAAACCTACACAAATAGAACGCCCATTAACACAGTCATATTTTTTGAAAAAATAAAAAATGTATCCCGATTAAGAACTTCAAATTAAAAAAAAACATCACCCAATAGTTGTAAAAGAAGCCCTTAAATCAAAATTTCGATCATTGAAAAAACGTTAAATTTGAAAAAAAAATTGCTTATCTAAACACTCCCACGCACATAGAGGGCGAATTTAAAAAATAAAATCAAAAAACGTTACCATTCGTGGAACTCAGAATTTTTGGAACCACTTTTCGACTTTGGATTTCAAAATAGATTACCCAAGGGTTGTAAAAGAAACATGTCAATCAAAACTTCAATCATTGTAAAAGTGTTCAATTTTACCAAACTTTCACATCTAAGCGCTCTCACGCACATAGACGGTTAAAATAAAAAAAAACTACCGTTTTTGAACCTTAGATATTAAAACATATTACCCAGAGAATATAAAAGAACATTTTCAATTAAATTTTTCGATCACTAGAAAAGGGCCGAGTTTGACCAAAACTACCCAAGTATCACGCCCATTAACACTGACAGTTTATTTTTCTGTAAAATCAAAAAAGTGCACCGTTTTTGGACTTCAGAGTTAACAAATTATATTACCCAAAAAACATGAAAATATTGAACATTAATTTTAAATTTGAATTATTTTTACTAATTTATTTATTTAATTTGAAAATTTTCTAATATCCCCTGGTGTCAAATTTGACCAAAACTGCCCGGGTACCACGCTCATTAACATATACGGTCAATTTTAATATAAAATGAAAAGTATCAAATTTTCGATTATACGAAAAGTGTGTAATATGTTTTAAAATCTGAGTTCCAAAAATGGTAAGCTTTTTTATTTTATAATAAAATTTACCGTCTATATACGTGGGAGCGTTTACACGTGCAATTTTTGTCAAATTTGACACTTTTCGGATGATCAAAATTTTAATTTTTCCTTTACAACCCTTGGGTAATGTGTTTTAAAATCGAAAGTCCAAAAACGGTACACTTTTTTTATTTTATATTAAATTTGACCGTGTGTATTAACAGGCGTAGTACACGGGAAGTTCTTGTAAAATTTGACACTTTTCCGACGATGGGAAATTTAATGTGAAATTTTCATTTACAATCCTTGGGATTTTTTTTTAAATCATAGTTCCAAAAATGGTACAATTTTTTGATTTTATGTTAATATTGACCACCTATGTACGTTCGAGCATTTGCACTGGTAGTTCTTGCCTTTGATACTTATCCGATGATCATAAATTTAATTTGAAATTTTCTTTTATATCTTCCGGGTAAATTTTTTGAGATACCCGAAGTCAAAAAACGGTAAAATTTATTTCTTTTAGTACAAAATTAACATTTTTTTGAAATATTTATTATTGCGCTTGCATTGTTTTTTTATCGAACACTTAATTCGCATAAATGAATATAAACATTGATTTTGTAAACATAATTTTTTATTGTTATATAACAGCAACAAAATACATAAAAATTCCTCTTACTTACCGTTTGAAACTTCAGTCCAGTGTAAGATAAAACACTCTTAAAAATTGAAGGTCAAATTTCTAGAATGTCAGGCACTAATGGATTCCAATAATTTTCTTTTTTTTACAAAGAAGCGCGTGCCGAGAGTTTGGTGAGGAAATATTGCAAAATCAAGTGTTATTGACACTCGCAGATACAATAAATAAACAATGAGCCAATATGATAATTTTATTCCTGGGATGAGTCTCCTTGGGCTTTCCCATATTCCGGTTCTTATAGACACAATGACGCTGATTGGTGATAACAAGGCCGAGACCCTTGTACTTATAAAAGAGAACTTTTGGTCCAGAACCATTCAGCAAGTATCAGTCGAAGGAAGAAGAGACTCAGATTATTATTCAAAATTTTTAAAATGAAGACCTATATCGCTTTATTTTTCGTCGCATTAGCGGTTCTGCAGTGCAGTTCCGGTAAGTTTCAATTTCCTCCTTAAAAATTATTTATTTTATTATCAGCTTATTTCTTTACTGTAAATAAAATTCTATTATTGTTTGTTACATTCGAAACAGTACATTTCTTCCAGCGTTGGGTAGTAACTAAGTTACTAAAAAGTTACGTTATTTGTAACTTTTAGGTGAACTTCGTTACAATTTTTAAAAGTAACTTGTAACGAAACTTAGTTACGATTTTTGCAGTACCTTGGAACATTAATTTTTGTTACTTTGAAGTTACGAGTCAATTATGAATAGAAAATTAATCTCTTTTGGTTTGAAAATTCAACAATTTAGTGAAATTTTCTTTTCATTCTTCATTAAGGATTCGACTTTTTCGTTTCGAAATTTATCACTTTTGGTAAAAAAATATCTTCTTTATTTTATTGAAAAAATCAAATATTCTGGTAGGAAATTAATCTGATTGGATTGAAGATTCAACTATTTTGTTGAATAATCGTCTTTTTTGTTTAAATTCATCTGTGATTGATTTAAAATTACATTTTTTCTTTGTTGAAATAATATCAGCTATTATATTTTTCGATGAGAATTTATCTATTTTGGTTGAAATTTTAATTTCTTGGTTGAAAATTCATGTATTTTGGTAGAAAGTTCAATTATTCGATTGAAAAGTGAATTTTTTTGTTGAAAAGTCATATTTTCGGTTTGAAAATGAAACTGTTTTGTAAAAAATTCATCTTTTTTGGTCTTTTTTGGTTAAATTCAACTGTTACTGATTTCAAATTAAAATCTTTTTTGATTGAAATAATATCATCTATTATATTTTTCGTTGACAATTCATCTTTTTTGGTTGAAAATTTAACTACTTGGTTGAAAGTTGAACTACTTTGTTCAAAATTCAGTTGTTTGGTTGAAAATTCATAATTTTAGTTGAAAACTCATCTCTTTGGTTGAATATTTAATTATTTTGTTTCAAATTCGATTTTCTTTTTGGTAGAAAACTCGAATATTTTGTTGAAAATTAACTTTTTTGTTGGAATCTTAACACTTTTGTTCAAAATTAATCTTTTTGGTTTGAAAATGGTAGGAATTCAACTACTTGGTTGAAAATTAACTTTTGGGTTGAAAATCCAAGTATTTAGTTGAAAATTGAACTATTTAGGTAAATAGTCCAACTATTTGGTGAAGAAGTAACTTTTTTGTTGAAAAATCATCTTCTTGGCTTGAAAATTCAACGCTGGAAAATTTTTTCTACTTGGTTCAAAATTCGACTTTTTCGTTTCAAAACTGATCATTTTTGGTCAAACAATCTCATCTTTTTTACTTTAAAATTCAACTTTTTCGGTAGAAAGTAAATCTGATTTGGTTGAGAATTTAGCTATTTTTTTTTTTAATCGCCTTTTCTGGTTGAATTTAACTGCATTTTGGTAGAAAGTTCAACTAGTTGGTTAAAAATAACTAAATTTCTTATTAAATTTATATGTTCGGTTTAAAAAAATCAACTCTTTTGTTGAAAATTGTTAGTTTTTGGTTTGAACGCTCATCTCTTCTGGTAAAAAGATTTATGTAGAGGGTTCAGCTATTTTGTTAAAAATTCGTCTTTTTGAGTTGAAAATTTAAATACTTGCTTAAAACTTAAATAACTTGGTGGAAAGTTGAACTACTTTGTTTAAAATTCAGTTATTTGCTTGAAGATTCATAATTTTAGTTGAAAATTAATCTCTTAGGTTGAAAATTTCACTATTTTGTTGACAAAAAAAAATTGTAGAAAATTCAAATATTTTGATAGAAAATGCAACTGTTTGGTAAAAAAATAACTTTCATATTGAAAAATGTGACTTTTGTTGAAAATTCGTCTTTCTGGTTTGAAAATTGTAGAAAATTTATCTGCTTGCATGAAAATTAACCTTTTTGTTGAAAATTTAACTCTTTAGTTGAAAATTCGTGTATTTTTTTTTATTCATCCATTTTCGTAAAAAGTCCAACTATTTGGTGAAAAATTAACTTTTTGTTAAAAATTCATCCTTTTGTCTTCAAAATTCAGCTTTTGAAATTTTTTTTTTTGGTTCAAAATTCGAATTTTTCGTTTCAAAATTTATTTATTTTGTTAAAAAAAATCTCATCTTTCATGGTTTAAAATTCAACTATTTTGGTAGAAAACTAATCTGATTTGGTTGAGGATTCAGCTATTTTCTTTAAAATTCGTCTTTTTTGGTTGAACTCAACTTCGTTTGATTTCAAATTAAAAGCTTTTTTAATTGAAATAATATCATATATTATATTTTTCGTTGAAAATTCATCTGTTTTGGTTGAAAATTAATGTATTTAGTTCAAAATCCCACTATTTTGAAACGAATTTTGAACTTTGTTCAAAATTCAGTTATTATTTTTATTTTCAATTTATAAAATTAGGAAAGTGGAAAAAGTAATTTTACTAACTAGTTGCTACAAAAAAAAGACCCAATACTGATTTCATTTTGTTTTTTCTATTCATTTATTTAGATCAAATATATAAGATTTTTATTTGAATAAAGAAGAATTATTTCCATCAAAATGTATTTCAGTTAAAAAAGAATTATAGTGAAAATTTTGAAACCCGGAGATGATCAATGGACCTTTTCATTCAATTTGTTTTTATAATTTAACAACAACTTAGCTTAAAGTAAACAAACATGCATTCAACTTATGACTTGAAATTTTATCAGCACATTTGTATTTAGAATTAATAAAAAATTCTATACTTTCAGCACCAGCATCTGATTCCGTGGAATCGAAGGAATCAGACTCAGCATCAGGTTAGTAAAAAATATTGATTTCTAAATATTATTTCAATAAAATTTAATTTTGATGTCTACTTTTTAAAAAAACGCCAATTTTTTCTTTAAATTTCAACAGTTTGTGAGATAATTCTAACATTACAATTTTATCTTCAAATTCTGGTGAGTTTTTCCATTTCTTTCGAATTCAGTTAGAAAATTGGAAAAGGATTAAAAATGAAAAAAGTGGCGATGATTTATTTGAAAACATAAAAAGTTGACTTTCAGGGAAAAAATCTCACTTTCTCAAACCCATATAAGATGGAAAGGATGCCTTCCTTATATTGGTAGAAAATTTTGAAATTCGAAATAAAAACCCAAAAGAATTAGAAAATAAATAATTAAAAAACTGTAAAAAAAATTAAAATCAAAAACTAGAAACATTCTAAAAAGATATAACCAAAAAACTAAAAAATTAGATAAAATCCCGGTTTTTTCAAAATTAAAAAACTTCCAGTTTTTGTAATATTTAAAATTATATAAATAAGAACCTTTTTCTAAAGTTGCTTAAATAAAAACTGAAAAGATAAAAAAATAACTAAATATTTTTTACGAAAAATGTTGTAAATAATAATGCGGAAAACTCCCAAATTTGAACGATAATATAATAATAAATAATTAAACGAAATTGATCTACTTCTTTACTTCTACAGCTTTAAATATTTTTTAACCTTTTTTTATCAATAATTTCGCTTTTGAAATCGCATCGCCAAAATTTTGGATTTTTCTGTCTTATTATTCACGAGGTTTTTCAACCAAAAAAAAATTTTCTTTCTCGTCAGTTTTTTTATTTGAGGGACTTTGAGAGAAAATGATTCAACTCATATGTGTAATTGTGAATAAGACGAAACCCAAGAGATTTTTCAAATTTTCCAATTTTAATTTTTTCAGTTTTTTTCTTCGTAAATGTGTTGCCAGATACCACAGGAGAGCAGGAGACATTTTTAGTAGAACTTTTCTAGATGTGCAAACTTTTATCTTAAAATTTGTTTGCATTTTTTTTCATTAATGTACGGTAAAATTCAAATACTTGTAATTCCGAAGAAAATTTTAATTTCCTAAATCGGAAAAATACATGTCGCCTAAAATTGCCTCTAAGAAACAACATATTTTGTCGCTGACAATGAGAGATTCGGCGACTTGAAATGATAGAACCTGCCCGATTTTAAATGTATTCGATCGAAGTCGTATCTTTATTTTAATTAATTGTTTACTTGATCCTAAGTAAAAATTGTAAACATAATAATTTATAATAATTTTCTCTTCTTTCTAGCTGAAAAGAAAATGGTCTGTGAACCTAAAACCAATTTCAAACAGGGATGCAACAATTGTTTTTGTGCATTAGACGGTAGCGGATATGCTTGTACCAAAATGGCTTGTCCACCAGATGTTTATAATGAGGATGGATCTCTCAAACCACAGCCATCAACCATGGGAGAACCTATTGTCGCAAGCGCATCAGGTAAAAAAAATGTTATAAATATTTTATAATTCAATACATTTTATAATAAAATTTTCCAATCTCTGATTATAACTTGTTTTAATCAACACTCATGAGATTGGTAATTTGTCTTTTTGTTTATTAGATAATTAATCAAATATACTGAATTCGTATGGTCCGAAAGTGTAGAATTCACTAGTGAAAAGTTACTTTCCATTCGTCAGAAATATCAAATGAACAAATGTTTATTAATTCAGTTAACGATTTAAATCCATTACACTAATTTATTCGAACTAAAACAAGTTCTTAAAATATGATATGCTTAAAATCTATTAATTTCTTATGTTTCCTTTTATTTTTTTACCTCGTTTATATTTCAAGTTATCAATTTCAATTTTAATTTATTATAATCGACTATATTTTTATAGAAATTAGCGAAGTTATAGTTGAAACTACAGATGATGTTGCTCAAACTACCGAAGCTGTTGCTCAAACTACCGAAGCTATTGAACAAACTACCGAAGCTGTTGAACAAACTACCGAAGCTGTTGAAAAAACTACTGAAGCTGTTGAAAAAACTACTGAAGCTGTTAAAGAAATTACCGAAGCTGTTTCTGAAGTTGCTTCCACAGTTGTCTCAGAAAACATACCAAAAATCCAGTGGGGACGTGAGTAAATTTGAATTCTATATTTTTATACCAGAAAAATAATTATTATAGATACGGATAAAATTTTAAAATAATATATTCTTCATTGCGACACATTTTCATTAAATCACGTGCGTTTCGAACTATCGAAATAATTATCAAAGCTCCAAACTAACTAGAACGTGACATGACCTTATAGAATATCTAACTGATAATCCCCTTTTTGTGAATTCTCTATTCCTAAACTATTTTTTATATTTATTTATTTTTATATTTGTTGAGAAAAATAGCCTTAACAATATTAGGTTATGCTAGAATAAATAAAAAAATAAATTACTGAACGAAATTTGTCTACTTAAAATATAGTCTCACAATCTTGTAGATTCTTTTTCGACATATTTCGAAATCTACAAAACCTGAAATTAATCTTGTAATAGATATATCATTTACAATTTTTCCAGAAATCTTATTGTCAGTACCAGTAATTTTTTTTTTGGTATCGGTACCGACAATTTTTACTAATTATAAATTGGTAGCAAAATGTTAAGAACAGACTTGTTTCCCAATATTAAAAAAATCATTTACAATTAAAATTTTCTCTTTCATCAATAATGTTTAGAAACATTGAGAACTAAATTTTATCATGAAATAAAATTACTCTTTCTAAAATTTTGATTTACAAAATTAATTGAAAAAATTCTTAATTTTTTTTTTAATAAATAAACAAGCTGAAAATATACACTAAAAGTTTTCGGCAAAACGTGTCCGATATTTTCGTTATATTTGGTAAAATCACTTTTTTAGATAAAAAAAAAAATCATTAAATTTAACGATTGGCTTTTTTATTTTCCAGCACTCTACGTTGCCGGAACTCCATGTCCTGATAAAAGTTTCTACAGTGAATGTAATCAGTGTTCCTGTGGTAAAGATGGGGTATCTGCTGCATGTACTCTTCTGTCGTGCGAGGCATTCCGAAGTATTCATGAACAACAAAATAAAGATGCTACCGTAGTAGCCTAAATTTTATTTGGATCGATCAAAAATTTGTGCAATGTACAAATTTAATTATCAAAAAGAAACATTTGTAAAATGTTGAATTTAACTGATAGATATTGCCTGTACATGACCTTCTCATGGAGAATAATTATTTTATTTAGAAAATAAACAGTTTTTACAAAAAATTATTATGAACGTAGTGATCCTCTTTGTGTTAATCCTTTCATTAGATGAGATCAATTTATAAATCCATCAGGAGTGAAAGAAAAATTTTCCACAATTTTTGATTAAAACATCTGCCCGCCGCGCGCGGCTCGAAAGTTTGAGCGCGCCCGTCTGTTGGACCTTGCGCTTCGCGCTCGATCTCTATATACTTCCTCCACATTTACATAGAGCTTTTAAAGGTTAAGGTAAACAATCGACAACCGTAATTTGATGATTGTGAATTCTCTTTTGTTAAAGCTCCTTCGGCTTTAACGAATACATTCTCATAACGTTTCTCGTGCTTCGCCCTAGATTGACATTTATCCGAAGTGCTCGCACATTTCTGTATTATTTCCAACTCTATTCATTATATTATTCCATATACAAATTTTATTTTTTATTATTACTTCAATATTTTTTCCTTACTTGGAATTAATTTTTATTCGCAGCGACCCTGAAAAATATATCATTTCAATAAATGTATAATTATCATTATAATTCATAATATGCATTGATATTAAAACAGACGTATTTTTATTGCCTTCTTTTTATAATTTAAAAAGTGCGTGTCCTATAAAAACAATAGTTCAAAGCAAATTTGTAGATATAATTTAGGCTAGCAATTTTGTTAATTAACATTTTATTGTAGATTGGGTCATTTTTCAAAAAAAAAATTATTTTAATATTTGTTTTTGCGATTAAAGTGAAATCTACGCGTCCTATCATGAACTAATTTATAACAGATTTATCGATCTTGTTTTAGTGAACCACTTTTATCTATTCATTTTTTACATACCTTGTTGCTTTTTTCCAAAAATTTTAATGTTTTCAAATAACATTTTTTATGATTAAAATAAAAATTACGCGTCATAACAAAAAATAATTTCTAACAGATTTGTTGATCTTGTTTTAGTGAACAACTTTTGTTTACTCATTTTTTTTCGTATGGTGTGTCATTTATCCAAAAAATTAAATTTTTTCAAATGATTTTTTTACGATTAAAACAAAAACTACGCTTCCAATGAAAAAATTATTAACAATAAAATTGGAGAACATTTTTGAATAAATAATTTTTGTAGCTTCATTTTTTGCATATTTTGCATAGTTTGACCGCAAAATGGAACTTTTTATTTTTAATATTTTTCACGAATAAAACAAAAAATATGCGTTTTATCAAAGAAATAATTTCAACAAGAGTTTTTTATCATTTTAAGATAAACATTTTTGCTTTTCAAAATTTTTTTAATATCTCGTATAGTTTTGATGGAAAATGAAATTTGATATTGTTTAAAAAACATTTCCGATAGATAAATGTATGAATTTAAATGTATGTTTTTATTCAAAACCCTATTCAAAATGAATGTTAGAAATCTCTAAACCAAGAATTTTGAAATTAAGATTTAGCTTCCTCAAATTCCTTAATTGTGGAAAAAAGAAAGGTTTCTTAAATGAAAATACATATTTAGAAAAGTAATAAAGTTTAATTTAATACTTAATATTATTAATAACAGTAATAGACTTTTATACGCCTACTCAAATACTCGTAACAACTCATTATATCAATATGATATAGAAAACTAGAGAAAAAGAAAAAACTTAAAGATGCCTCTATTTGGCTAAAAAAATAACAAGAAAATCGACTTGAGGAGTCCATTAATAATTAATTTGTATAACCCTTGAATAATAAAATTTTAACATTCTTTAAAAGTTCATAAACAAGATACAACTAAAATATTTCCTTATTCTAGGAAACCATAATCTAAAAATTTCTTTAAATGGATTAAAAATCTTAGGACTCACTATGTAAGGGTTGCTCACAAATTCGCAAAAATTTAGATAAAATATGTAAAAAAAAAACTTGCGTAAAATATATTCAGAAAATCCTTGCTTTTCAGTACGGCATTCATCTTTGTAAGATGAATTGAGATTGTCGGAATTTACTTCTTCAAAATCTGAAAAGAATAGTAATTTTAAGTAAAATAATCGATAAAATTGATCAAACAAAAAAATTTGATATACTAAACAAATTTTTAGTACAATAATCAATTTTTATAATTAGACACATCATTTATTAGATTTTCGGTAACAAATATTCTATCAAAAGTAAAGTATATTGAAAAGCTAAATGAAATTAATTGGAAAAAAAATTGAAAGTATGAAACGAATTCATTTCAAATCATCCTCGAAAATAGAAGGAATTTAAAAAAAAAACACTAGATAGTATACAAAAATGGTTTTTCCATAAAATTACCTTTCCATGTTTTCAACATTAAGCCGGGATCATATGATCGAATTGAAAAACACCCAAAAATGATTTGGTCTGCATAAAACTTATCAAATGTCTACTGTATATAAGCACGAATTTTAAAATAAATATTGGATAAAATAAAAACAATGGGTTTCGCCATAGAATCAACTTTCCATGTTTTCATAATTCTGCCGGGAAGATAAGGTCGAATTGAAAAACAAACATAATTTGGCCTGCCTAAAACTTATAGAATGTATTTATTGTATATAAGAACGAATTAAAAAAAAAGGACAGAGTAAAAAAATGGTTTTTTCCATAGAATCAACTTTCCATGTTTTCAAAATTCAACCGGGAAAATAAAGTCGAATTGAATAGAAAACCCAAGTTTCTTTATTTTATCCAATTTTTTTCAGTTCAGGCAGACCAAATAATTTGTGTGAACACAAGCATTTTTTTAGTTGAAAAACTAAATTTACGCATTTTTGTTACAGAAAACGACAGTTTTAATAAAATACTAACAACATAGTTTGCTTATTTAAAAAAGTTATAAAAAAATTATCTTCTACTCTCTTATGATATCTTACATCGTTCGCGAGAAGAAAAATTAAAATATTCAAATTTTCGAAAAAAGTTCTCGTCACTACAAAAATTATTTGGCACATTCTTTAAAAATACTGTATGAAATACAAAAGTGGGTTTTGCCATAGAATCAACTTTCTATATTTTCAAGATTCCGCCGGAAATATAAGGTAGAATTGAGAAATACAAAAATTATTTAGCCTGCATAAAACTTACCGAATGTTTTCTTTGCGTAAGCACGAAATAAAACAATATTGGATGAAATTAAAAATGGATTTTTTGATAAAATAAATCAATGAGATATTTTTTATCATGTTACCCTTTTAATGGCCTAATTGGGTCGCGGGAATGTAATTGAAATAAATAAATATTCTGTCAGATTTACGCAGGCCAAATAATTTTTTTATTTTTCTCGCGAACGATGCAAGATATTATAAAAGATTAAGAGGTATTTTGTTTTGAACTTATTAAAATTATCAAACTTTTTTGTTAGTATTTTGTTGACTGTCAGTCTATGTAAGAAAAGTGCGAAAATTCAAATGCCTCAATAAATTCAAAAATTATAGAAGTTTACAGAAAAAATTTTTGTTTTTTTTAAACAAACTTCAAAATTATATTACTTATAACTTTGCAGAAAATTTTTTCTTCTCAACTCGAATAGATACGTTACATTCGGTGGCTTTATAATTATTCAAATGAATATATTGTGCTGTATTTTTAGGAAATGATTCAATAAACAAAATGCACGTTTGTCTGGCCAATTTAAGTTTTTATTTTATTTAAATAATGCAATTTTATTAATTCTATTTCAGCTGTAGGGTTCTAAAGTCCTGTGCTCACTTGCATTACAAATTCGAAATCAATAGAATTGCACTATTAAAAAAAAAACTCAAATGGACCATACAGACCTGTCTTTTTATAATCTGAACCATTTCCCAAAATTTCAACACAATATTGACATTTTTAATACTATAAAGCCGCCAAATATAAACCATGCAAATAGTCACGTGACACTCTAGGTAAAAAGATATATTTTTTTAAATATTAACATTTTTATTTTCTTACCTTTTCAGTCTCTTGAATTTCTGATAAAGAAGCTTCTATTTCTCCAATCACTGTTTCATTTGTATTCACTCGCTGGATAACATCAACTGCTAGATGATATAAAATATAAGCGCATATCAAAATAAGAGTGCAGTTTACAATAGCTTCGGTTTTCTGTTCCTTAAATGCTAACTTCTTTTTTTTCCATGAGTATTCCGACGATCTTTGATTCTAAAAAATATTACAGATTAATTTATATAAAGAAAATATGAGATAGTTATAAATCAATGCAGTATTTAACAAGTTGGCCGAAGAACTTTATTTTCAACATTCCCTGACTGTTCCCTGATTTTTCACTTACCAATTTTGCATTTTCCCTGAACATTAATTTGTTTATTCTTTTTAACCGGAAAAGATAACCTTTCTATCATAAAAGATAAATTTTCAATCCAAAAGGACGAATTTTCAACAAAATAATCAAATTTTTAAACAAATACTTGAATTTTCTACCTAGAGAGACAAATTTTTAATAGAATACAAGCATTTTCAGACAGTAAATATCAATTTTCAACCAAAAATGGAAAACCAAAAAAGTTAAATTTTCAATAAAAAAAAATTAATTTTCGATAAAGAAAAGAAATTTTCTACAAGATAGTTCAATTTTCAACCAAAAAGATAAATTTTCAACTACGATTACTAATTTTCTAACCAAAAAGATGTTTTCAACCAATAAAGATTTTTCAGTCATGAAAGAAAAAAAGTTCATCTAAATTGTTGAATTTTCAAGCCAAAAGACTAAGTTTCTGTAAAGCAGTTTAAATCTCAATCGAAAAATATGAATTTTCAACAAAGCAGTGAAATTATTCACCAAAAAATAGGAAATTTTAAATAAAAAATATTAGTTTTCTACGAATAAAGACGAATTTTTAAGCAAAAATGGAAAAGTTACATTTTCAGTTTAACAAATTAATTTTAAACAGAACAAAAAAAAACGTAAACAAAATAGTTCAATTTTTAACCCATTTTTGAACCAAAAAGACGAATTTAAAAAAAAATAGTTCAATTTCCACCCAGTAAAGATTTTTGTTGAATTTTTAATACTAAAATAAGAATTTTTAACAAAAAGTTAATTTTGTACCAAAATAGTTGAAGTTTCAAGCCAAAAAGACAAATTTTCAACAAAACAGTTGATTTTTCAACCAAAAGGATGGCTTTTTAACAAAATTGTTGAATAAGCAACGAAATAATTCAATTTTTCATTAAAAATATAATCTTCAAGAGGAAGCAAGTGAAAGGAAAGAAAAGAAATAGAAATAGAAGTGCATGGCAAATAAATTGTTATCAGACCAGAATCCTAATCTTGTAACATTTTTAACATAGAATCTTTTATAAAAAAAAATCAAACGATTTCAAATTTAAATTTATTATTCTTGAAAGTTATTTAAAGTGCCTCTTATAGAAATTCCCTGACTTTTGCCTGAGAATCCCTGTACAATAAAATACCCTGTCTTTTCCCTGATTTCCATGTTTTCCCTGACCAACGGTCACCCTGATTTAAATTTTGAAAGGAATAAATAAATAACAATAAAAATTTTAACTTCATATTTTCATGAAATTCCTATTATGCAACCAATAAATAACTGTTGAATAAGAATTTGCATTGTATATTCAAGAAATAAATATTTCAACTTACTTTTTGTCGTTTGTACAAATTCCTCAATCTTATTTTCAAATCCTCATTTTCTTCTTGAGACTGATAAAGCATGTACATCAGTTCCCAATTATTATCTCTGTATTCTTTTAGTTGAGATATTAATTTATCTAATTGGGAACGACGATGCTTCTCCATTTCCTGAACTTTTGCAGCTGTCATGGCCAAAGACAATTCCACAGACCTCGTATCCTCCTGATTGAGAATTTCCTGTTCTTGAAGTTTATCGTCTATTTTCTGTTTAATAAAGGGCTAATTAACACATTGGTGATTAACAATTTAAAAAATATGCCCGCTGGGCGGGCACATTATCATTGCGCGCTGTGCGCGCGGCTCGCAAGTTTGAGCGCGCCTATGGCGCGCGACTGTTGGTTCTCGCGCTTCGCGCTCGATAATGTATTTACCTCGCGCTACGCGCTCGGTCTTTGTATTTTATATATATATATATATATATACATATATATATATATGAAAATGACACTGACACCCAGTAGAACCACTGTAAACCGCACCTATGGCCACGTCTCACGACTATATATCCTAGCCGGTAGGAAGGTATTTTTATTCACTTAAAAAAAAACTTTTATTCTTTCCAATCATTGTATTGACATTTAAAAATAAATCAAAACTAGCTGAATTTTTAAATTACAAAATAAGACCCAACCACCTTAATATATTAAGAAAATGACGACTTTCCGGCATCTTCATTAAGGATTATTTTACAGATATTATATTAAATCCAGAATTAATTTCTCTCCTAAAAATATTTAGTTTTTTTAGAGTTTGTAGTTGAGAGTACCTGCAAAATTATATCCACGCATTGATTTGATTTTTATTCAGTATTTACGATAAAATAATCTGGCGATCTTCGATAATTGGTGCGCTCTCGGTAATTGGTGCTTTTACCCTATCAGGTCAAGTCTATTTTGGAAATTTCTTCTATGTATTTACATGAACTACAAGATAAACAAAAATTCTAATCCAGCGCGACCTTTTTCCAATGTAAATGCTGTGGGATTCCTTGTTTGTACATCTTTGGATTTCGGTATATAATTTTGTATAAAAAATAATGCTAGAAATAAATGAGCAGATTCCCTTTTATTCTGTAGTTGAAGTCAATATCTATAATAACCAACTTATTGATTACCTTGCAAAAAACTTGACATAAGTGATGATGTTTTTTTAAAATATATTTTACTAATATTTTCATCTATAATAATTATATCATTTTTTCATGGGTCCGATCTTTTGGCGGTATTTTTATACACAAGGTCACGGATTTGAGTTTACTAAATAATATACAGTAAACTTCCACTTATTTGAACTGCTACTTATTTGAACTTCCGAATATTTGAAACCCCTACGCGCACTTATTTGAACTTGTCATCTCCCATCGAAGTCCCTGTACATGCTGTACGGTCACGCATGCGTCAGGGGCTGACCAATGAAAAAAAAGGTCCGAAGAGCGGGAAGCTTTGCATTGAGTATTTTAGCATGACATCATGGGAATAAGTTGTACCACTTTTTCTAGAAAATATTCTAAACGTAAAAGTAAGTCATAAATGTACGAATAGTAATATTTCTCAAGTGTAGAATCCATTTTCTCAGTCATGTTCCATTTTTTGTCGATTGACGACCATCAACTATCCGAAATTTGTGGTTAGTGGCACTGTAGCTTAAAATTTCAGAAAGTTGCTTGTATTTCCTGAAACTTAAAGGTCGTCAATCGACAAACAGTGGAACATGGCTGAGAAAATACATTCTACACTTGAGAAATATTACTAGTCAGACCTTTATCACTTAGCTTTACGTTTAGAATATTTTCTCCAAAAAGACGTATGCAGTTGCAATCCCATCTCAAAATGTGTCAACGATGCCAAACATCCTGACGGTTCACATTTCCACCTATCCTAGCGTGATATACTTTAATAAGATTAATATTCATACCTTTATCACTTTTACGTTTCGAATATTTTTTCCAAAAACGCGTGTGCAGTTGCAGTCCCATATATGATAACCTTCCTGAGGGCTGACACTTCCACCTAGCATAGCATGGCCGCGTCCGCGACGTCATGTTGCAACACTCACTATTCCGCAAAAAATGTGCGTCGTTTTTGATTCTATTATATTGAGTTTTAATTAGCCAATTGACTTATGTCAACAAAAACACTTCAAAAACACTGACATCATGTATGATGCGCAAATGTGTACCAGTGATGCTAACGGACCGCGAATTTTTCAACTGCGCGAATCGGGGCCATCTGAAACGTTTAGAATTTGAATGCGTAATATTGCGCAATATATTCAAATGAGTACTTACGTACTCCGACCTTTACGAAGCGAGAGTCGCAACCATCTCTCACCCCTTGAGCTGAGAAACTGAGTGGGCCAGTGGATCTAGGAATGTCGGATGTATTTGTGTATCATTATTGATAGTATTTATAGATTTAAAATTGACCCACGCTTTTTCGGGTACATTCGCAGTTGAAAAAGTTGCTGACAGCGCGCGCATAGATACAAAGCCGGAGCAGCCAGTGAACGTCGCTTGATTAAAATAACATAAGAACTCGCGGTAGAGGTGGGGGCCTCTCCAGCGTTCAAATAATTGTTCGGATACGTTTCGAGACCGCTCAAATAAGTGGAAGTTTACTATATTATTATTTAAGTCTCTAACGCAAATAAAATTATTGTTAAATTTTAATGAAGTTTTGCTGCTGGAAATTAATAAACAGTCAAAAAAACCAAAGAAATTATAATAATATAGCACTTAGGGATCGTTCATCGTGTAGCGTAGTGTATGAATGATCCCTTATGTGAGCTGCATTGATCAAAAGTTTCTAAAATAACTGTATTTTTTCTATAATCAGCTTATTTTTTCTATAATCAATTAGTTTTTTGTAGCAAAACTGATTAATAGGGTAGAAGCACCAATTACCGAGGGGGAACCATTTGCCAAATAAGCAGTTGATCTCTTTTATCCTGAAACTTGAATACGTGATTTTTTTAACAGAAGTCATTAAACATGTCTCATTTGCGCCCCAAATTCTAAAAATTAGGTGTATATGCTAAATTATTTAAAGAAGAAAGAATTTGATCTTCGACCTCGGACAATAGATTCGCATTCGGTAATTGGTGCATTTACCCTACCGTTTTTGATAATGTTTGAATCTTCTGAAAATAAAAGGTACTGTTTTTCAATCAAGTTGAATCACTGATGAACCATATAAGAATTCGAAAAATGTATAAATTCTGAATATCTGTGATCAAGGATAGATACTTTATGTATATATTATTATTATGATTCAAAAAATATCTTTTTAATATATTATTTAATACGCAAAATATAATACTCCACAATAGAAATAATAAAATTGTTATAGTAGTCATATATAGTATATACATGGTAACTTGAGCAAAAATTATGTTGATCAAAGAATGTTACAAAAGTTTTCTTTGGACATGAAAAAAGAATTTCATTTCAGTTTTCTGCATACTTATCTTATCGGCAATGAATTACATCTAAAGTCGAATAGCTAGGAATAAATATAAACACATCGATTGTACCGAAGAAAACTGTCTCAACAATGATTTCTGAAAACAGAGTGTATCAACTAATATTCTAACACAGTAAAGTGTCATATCCCTACGTATTCCACGGAGAGCATCAACCAACTTTAACCTAAAAAAGACCTAACAAGAAGTTTTTTGTGGAATATTATTCTCACATAGTATGTGCATATTTTGCGCCAAAAAATAAAATAACCGTACGATAGCTTTTTTCAAAATATCCAATTTTGATTATAAAAAAAATATTACAAAGAAAAATCATCTTTTACTCAGAGATTGTTAAAAATGAAATATAGAATCTAAACAGTTCTACAAAAATGTGTGTAAAATTATAATTGTAATCTACAAAGGGTCATATATTCCTTTAGTGCAAAAGGTTATTGATAAATAACATTACTGGATTGTTTTTTTTTGCAGAATTTTCTCTTCGGATGATATTTTTGATATGGAATTAAAAAAATGGTGGGAGTCCGTTTCGAAGAAAAATTTTTACTCCTATTTTTTTAAATTTCTGGATTTTAAATTTCATTGGCTTCTTTTTGCTTAAAAGCTAACTAAAAAATTATTATGAAATTATGTTCCAAAATGAGAACTTTTTGATCACCGGTCCATCTCAGGTTGTTATCAAATGTTGCTTGAATTATTTTAAAAAATGTTTAAATAAAAGCGTAAAATTTAGAAATAATATATTATCGAGAATAAATATTATCAAATTTCAAGAATCTTTCGGTTAAAGTTGGTTGAGGCTCACCTCAATACGTGAACCGAGGCGGCACTCTAGCGCAGCATATGTAAAAATTGTAATATAGTTGATACACTCTATATTCGGCATCTATGTTAAGACAATGTCCTTCGGCACAGTTGACATGAGAATAACACATTGATAAAGACCAATTTTTCGAGATTCTGTTTTTAAAGGTTTCAAGTAATTGAGGATACTACTTGTTCCTATAAATATCACAAAAACGTAAACATTAGTTTTTCTTTCACCAGAAAAAATTGATTTTAAAATTGTAAGAATAACAACTGGATAAAGACCATTTAGATTTTCCTTCCTCGAAACACATAATTAAAAAATATAAATTTCCAGCCTCTAGAAAGTCCTACATCTTTGCTCGAATTTACTGTCATATAGTTTATAAATACAGTTTTTGGTCTTCATCCAATTATTATTCTCGTAATATTATAAATTCCTATATCCCAGTATAGACGTTTTTCGAAATTTTGGAATTATCAAAATATATATATGGATTTCACATGTGTTTAAAAGATTCGAAAAAATCCTTAATACATTTTCGTGATTTTGTCAGAAAATACGCAGATTTAAAATTTATGAGATGGCAAGATGGATAAACACCATTTTATTTTGCCCTTCTCCAACGCGGAAAAAATTATTTCCTAATGTTTTAAATCTTCAGTGTAGACTGTAGAGCTCTTGTGAATCACATGCTTCTATAATTTTATCAGCTTTTTATAATTCGAAGCCTATCATTAACACAGAATACTTTTTTGTTCATCCTGTACAATTTAATTGTTGTCTTTATCAATAGTTGTAATTCTCATGACTTCAAATCGATGATCGGTTTTATAGAAACCTTGCCATTATCCTAATGCAAAACACATTACTAAAGATGTTACAAAAGGAGCATCCCGTGTCAGATTCGCAAATCTTAATTGTTTTCCAAACACTTATTTTGATTTCTTTCTTTTAACGCTTTTAAGAAATATCTTAGATCCTGAAAAAATTGAATAATGGAGGATTGAAAACTTGTATTTCTATCATGGAACTCCCATTACGAAATCAAAATTATAATGATATAACGAAATAATTTAATTCAAGAAAATAATTTTTTAAATTAAAAAAGAACGATGGAAACTTTATAAATTTCTGAGCGGGTTTAAGGAAAAATAAATCAGAGAGTTACATCAAAGATGGATACATGATGGAATGGGGTGGTATCGAGTCTACAGAAATAAACTTTACACAGAAAAACCCTAAATTTAATTATTTTATTTTAAATAAAAATTAAATCCTACACTATAAAATTGTACACAAAATCAATTGAATTTTGAGAATCTACATAAACTCTCCACAGTATAATTTAATAATTAACATTTGAAAAAAAAGATATTTTGTTTTTAAATGTGAAGTCAAAAAGATTTATAGCTTTTATTTGCACAAAAAAATGATTTTCCTTTTCTCGGCCCGAAAACAGCTCTTATCAAAACCTCATCCTTTTTAAGACCATACACAGTTAAACTTTATACCGTAAAATTCTACAAAAAGTAAAAATAAAATTTTGGTAGGCTAAAAGTAACTCTACATGAGTAAATTCTACACAATAATACTCTGCACAATGCAAATTAGTAAAATGAAATAATAAAACTTCAATCATTTCAAATTGATAATTTAATTGAGAAAATTGTTTTATTGCCCTAAATAATATATATTAAAGGAAAGTACAGTAAAAACTGGAGGTTTATTTTTGTCGCAGTTCTAATTTTATATAAGGAAATCACATAGAACGTGACGCCATCTATGAGTGTTCCTTTTGTTACACCTTCCTTGAAACCAAAAATCGGTTCTAATAGAACCATATTTATGCATAGAATTTAATAGAGTGGGAGTTAACTTTAACCTAAACAAAGTCTGATCGCATAAATTTTTTTACCCCTTTTGGGACCCATGATTTTGGAACTGAATTGTATGCCAAACCTGATAATGAGACAACATTCATGTACAGAAAATTGTTAACTTAAGGTGACAATGGAATCGCTAAGTGCAGAAAGGGAACTACTACAAAATATCGATTCATTTTGTCAGTGCATCCATTGAATAGAGCGTATTCGAATCTATATGAATACATTATTATTTCATTTTGGTCAAAAATGTCAGTAGTTCCCTTTCTGCACTTAGCGATTCCATTGGTTTCAGAGATATGGGCGGGGGTTCAAAATTAATTAACAAATAAACGTTATTCGTTAATGAACATCGAATTTTAATATATCTGAAACTAATCGTCACATTAACAATCTCCTGTGATTGATGTCTCATCATCAGGTTTAGCATACAATTCAGTTCCAACATCGTAGGTCCCAAAGGAAGTAATTTTTGCGGTCATTCTTTTATTTTTACTTTGTGTAGAATTATACGGTATGCAGTTTAACTGTGTAGAAATTATTGTTGAAAAATTGACACCCTCCCATAAGAAAGAACTTTACTTGCAAAAATACATAGTATTATTGGAAGAATAAATAAAAAACAGGCTATTAAGAACGAAGAAATAATAATAACAAGCAGCTGACCTAAAAAAACGAAAATGGATTTTCCTGTTTTAAATTATTTCCTTTGGTACAACAATGTGGCTTAGCAGTGATTATTTTTCAATTCCATGTAATTGTTAATAAGTTTGTTAAAATAATCAACATGCGACGTCAACATATTTCGTGCTGTAAGTCAATAAAAAAACGCTTATGGTTACACTCTAACAGATTTAACGGTTAATAACTTGCAGGGTTTAGCACAATTTGCATTTTACACGGATAAAAAACGGTAACACGTGAAACATTGTACCCACGGCATTTTGTCACATTCTCTTTTTGTTCTTATGTTATTTCCAGCTTTTATATCATCGGAGTGAAAGAGGCCAATGTTACGATTGAGGCCATTTTAGGTCGTTTTCTGTTAGTGAGTAAAAGTCTCCATTGTCTTTCTGGTTCCCTCAGGTTAACTCTTCGACTCGCTTAAATCCATTCGGAGAGCGTTCTTGAATCTCTATAATGAAAGCTAACAATTTTTTTCCTTCAGTGCAAATTTTCCATTACTTTTAATTGCATGTTTCTATGATTTAGCAGACGTACATTGTAAAAGGACTCTTACCCGCAGGGTTCCATAATGGGAATAGAAAATAAGCTCGCCCGAAGTACAAGTACGTTTCTTCGTGTGAATGTGTGAGTGACATACGATCTGCTATATCCGGTTTTTTGCTTTTTCATTCTGAGGCTTTCAATCCCTTTCAAAAGTCGCCTTTAGAGTTTCCCGTCTTGTTTGGATTGCCTTCCCTGTAAGGTAAGATATTTAAACTGTAGTTGAAAGATTCACGACGACATTCGCAGTTAGATTTCCGTTCTTGAAATCTTTCAATTTTCCGATTTTTCGTTTTACCGATTCCTTGATCGCCAGATTTTTAGTCTAATTACAGCTGGGCATTTTTGTTTTATATTATATTTACAGCTACTTTTTCCATCCAAGTCGTGCCCTTCCAGTAATCCATATAGTCCTATGCAATTGTAACCCATTCCCTGTGTGTTTCAATAAATTGAATTTTCCTCTCTTTCTTTGCATTACCTATCATATTTAAAATTAATTTTCTTTCTGTAAAGCCTTTTGTTATTTGGCAATTTGTTGACCATTTGATCCCGATTTACTCAAAAACCCTACGTTCTAGAGCAAATTTAACCAAAGATTCGCAATCTATGCAAAAAATCCTATAGGAATCACCTGGAATTTTTTAAAGAACAAAAATCATGTCGGGCAGTATAATGATAAGGTAGCGAATTACAAGAAAATATCGAGGTAAATATGTACAAATCACGAAGTACTACAAGGAGACCGTACGCCATGTATTACACCCGGCGCGCCGGGTGTAAATGGCGGCGCCACTTCGCGATCCCTCTTTGCCGTGTCTTTTTGCATGTCGAGATTTATTTCCAGATGAGAGCACCACTTCAGAGAAAATTTGTGATCAAATTGTCATCTGCTACTACGGAAAAGTAGTTTCTGAACGTAGCACTCTCATCTGAGAATAAATCGGTCTCCTTACAATACTTCGTGGTACAAATCTTAAATTTTTGGCCGCCATTTTTTATCCGCCATTTTCAATTTTCAATTATTTTACATTAAATTTGAAGTTCGCGACCGCAGAAACCCCCTTGTTTCAAGTGTTATACAAATACAATGAAATCAGGCATTGTCACAACTTTTGGATCCACTGTGTGCTGGATCAACTATTTAGAATTTTGCAATTTTGACCCCAAATTCGTATTCAGCGCTCCAAAAAAGAAACCTGAAAATAAATAAATACTGAACTTTACAAAATTATAATAATTAATATTAAAACTAATAGATAAATCGGACAGAATTTTCACTTTAACCCCTTTACTATCAGCTAAGTGGTTATAATGTGTAATTTTCACTACTTTACCGAGTCTCCTTTCACCTCCATTATCTTTTTTAATTATTTGAAGCCTAGCTCTGTATAGAACCTCCAATGATTCTTTTCAATAGCAATGAAAATGTAACAACTAAAGTATTGCTAACATAAAATTGAAAAAGTTGTTCCATTTCTCACAATATTTGCATACGAAATTCTGTCATAGAATCAAAATAATAAAATGTAGGTTTTTCTCAATCAAATAAAAAATTATGTTTGGAAGTAAATTGTGTATTATAATAGGAAAAATAGAAGAGAGTACTCAGAGCTGATAAATTTCCGTTTTCAATTTGAACCCGAAATTTGCGGATATCTTTTAAGACATCAACAACGAAATAATCTGTAGATTCATTCAAAGGTCGGATGTCGTTTATAAACGTAACAAAGAATATGTTGTGTAAAAGAATTTCATTTGATAAGAGTCTACATTCTATAACCGGTCATAGAATTTTAGCGAAGAAGTACAAAATATCAATTTGAAATTTCATGAAAATTAATCTGGAATTTTTTCCCGTTCAACCAGCGATCAAGGATGCGCATTTTTTCACTTTCGCATTTCATGGAATTCGCTGTTGTCGCCTTGAGAGAGTTTCGAAGGTTTCGGTGTAATTTGGATGGTAATTTCATGAAATTTGACCCAGACCGAGATAGAAATAACCCTACAAGGACGAATTAAATAAGTTGTTACATAAAATTTATAAGGCACAATATAAAAATAGAACATATAAGAAAGAAATATAACACACAATAAAATAGAATAACTAAATAACTCAACTGATTATAATCAATGTCAGACAAGAAGTTCAAATAAATGGAAAAATAAGAAAAATGTGTAATAAGTAAATAAAAAACAACCTTTAAAATTCTTTCTTTACAAGTATTTTATTTTTGTGTATTAAATTGAAAACTGAGTTCCAGTTTTAGTACTTTGTAATTTTATTGACGGTTTTTAAATGTGCCATTTTTTTAATAGTTTTTTTTTAAGTATCCTATTGAAGTTTAAGGTTTAATGGTCAAGTACATCCTGTTTTTGAACTTCTTGCCTATTTGAGCCTTTCCTGGGTTACGCCGTTCGAGAAACGCACTGAAATGTAAATTTATTTAATTCACATAAAACAAATCCTTAGACATCTAATCTTTATAATAAAGACAAATTCTACTTATATATATAATCCCATTTGTCAAAATCAAAAAGAAGAGCGATTATTTATTGCCAAAAAATTGCTTTGAAAGATAAGTACTTTAAATTAATTATACTAAAGATTCGTCTCTTCTTTATTTTTCTGACATTTTATTATGTCAACCCCATCATATTTCGAAAAACTGAAAAATCAAGAAATGAAATGATTATCATTTACTGAAAAAGTAAAAATGGCCAGCTGTTGATTTAAGTTATGAAAAGTAAGTGAAAATTAAAATTCAAGAATGACATACTTAACTGTGAACAAATTGCAAAAGGGTCGTTCATATACTATGAAACGCAAATTTCCAACGATTTTGGACCCCCTCCTCGTCCCTTACGTAACGCTTTTCCGACTTTTCTGGTGTTTTTTTATCATTGCCGTAACGCTAGGCTGGACCCCCCCACCCCCTAAAAGCGTTGCGTATATATGTACGATCCTAAAGTAGCATTTTTGGATTTTTAAACTGATATTGTTTTAAATGTGTTTGTTTACTCAAATAATTTTTTTGTCAAATTAAAAGACTCATGTCGCAAAAATTGGCCATTTCATTTTTTCAACTGTAGGGTGATCTTTTTCATAAGACTGAAGCAAGATTGGTCTCACAAATCAGATTTCTCAGGAGGAAAATGTTATGCCTATTTTATAAAAGAAAATCTTGTTGGTTTTTATATCCAAGTATATCATTTGAACAACACGAACACCAAATATACACTACATATATAGCATATAAGGAACTAACAGTATAATATTGAATATTATAAATACAATACTAAAAAAACGGTAATATTTCTTTGTAAAAAGTTTTGAGTATCTGTTCAAACAGAAAATATAATAGAATAAAATAGATGTGATCCTCAGATTCTATGATCATTATGTTATACCTGAGGACCATATGCAAAATATTTCCTAATTATACTGTAAGCCGAAGCACAGAAAATACGCATAATAAACACAAAACAAGCCGGTTTTTGATATCTAAAAAACCGTTGAGATTTTTTCGTTTTTGCACGAATATAATGAACATGAATAGATTACAAGAGTTTGTCAATAGGGACCTAATCTACCTTTCCGATACTGCTTCCGCCACCGAAAATTGTGGCGACCCTGATAAATGTAAGGTGAGCAAAACTCGAAATCCATTGGAAACAATACAAAATAAATTAAAATTGTAAATGCTGCCATAAGTCATACGCATTTTGAAAGCATTGTATGTGATGAGAACAAATTTATGTATGGTAAAAAAATAGTTCAAAATGTGTATGACTTATGAAAGCATTTTATAATTTTACTTTACTTTGTATTGTTTCCAATGGATTTTGAGCTTTGCTCACCTCACTTTTGCCACGGTCGCCGCAATTTTTCGGTGAATCAGCGTCATCGAAAGATACATTAAGTCCCTATATATTCTCACGTATAATATGCATTTCTAAGATCAAAAATATTTCAGAATTGTGGTTTCAACTCTGGATAAAGTATATAAATCACTAAAGAAGTTTTTAATCTATCGTATCTCGATCTGAAACAAAAAGGGTCCCCTGCTGGAAGAAAATGAAGAGAATTTCGGCTTCTTTTATTAATTAGGCTCTATCCAAACTTGTTTTGGAGCAACTTCAGAATCCACTCATAGAAACTCTATTCGTATTAGGCAACCTTCCTCTCTGTCCAAAGTAATGTATTATTTTTAATTTTCTAAAGTTGATTGTTGACACTATTATTTTATAGCAACTAAACATAAAAGCAAAAAGTCAATAGGATGTAAACATGTATGTACTAGGTAGAAATTTTCCACATACTGCCTTCTAGAGGGTGCCTTATTTTTCAGCTTTTGTAATGAGCCTACTTACACCGTACGGTAGTTGCAGGCTTAAACTGCTCAAGCGGGGATAAGCGTAACTGAGACGTAACCTTGGCCCATGAGAGGGAGAGAGACTGGACGCTTGCTCTCCACTCCCTCCCATGCTCCAGAGTTAGGCCTCAGCTACGGTTATCCCCACTTAAGCAGTTTGAGCCTGCAACTAGCGTACGGTGTAAGGAGGCTCAATGTTAAGCTTCCATTACCCCCAACATCATGAGGTTAGATGAGATAGCATGTAAGAAGTGCCCAATTCTGAAACCGTGTTAAAAACAGTTATAAAAAGGCTTGTCATAGCTGCTGCACTTGTGCTCTATGATGAAGATCCCTATTTCTAGTTACTGCGCTTATGTACTTCGAGCAGGCTCACTTTTTATAGCCGCTTCGCATGCGTATATCGATCCAATTACTTTCGAGGACTGCCGAAATGCAGTATACTCGTAGCTACATAACATAACCTTACTACTGACTTCACGAATTGACACCAATTCGAAGCGAATTTACTATAAGTTACTGATAAATTAACATAAATTACCATAAATTACCGGAAATTTCAGAAATTTTTGGATACCTTAAATTTCCGGAAATTTTGAATAATTTTTTAATTTGCCAGAAATTTAGGAAATTCATGGATTTTTTCTAGAAATCTTTTAATATTGTCCACCGGGGCGAATAATATAATGGAAAGTTTGTCATGACAACCGCGGGATTTCGCCGGGAGCGGGTGCTAGTCAGAAAACTGCACCCGCTCTCAACGAAATCGTCGTAAAATTTGAGCCGTAACCACGTCTCACGACCTTGAGATAGGTGGATGGATACAGTCTGTGACGGACTAAATACGATAGTCCGGCAAAAGTCTCATGTACCCTAAGGACACGGAGCGACCCAAGGACGACCGCCCTCTAAATTTTGCCCGCAAGTGTCTTAGCATTTTGTTGACACGCAAGGATGTTTTTTAGGCTATTAACCAGTGCAAGTTTGGCACCTCCAAGAGCGCCAATGATCAGGACCTCTCTTTCTTTTCATTCTCCTTGGATATGATGTTTTTGTGAGTGCGCAACAGAAACAGTTTTCGAGAATATGAAGTTCCAGTATATGCGATACTTCTCATTTTCGGCAATTGACTCTATTTCCCTAGGAGCGTTTAGCGGAGCGGTATTAAGGCCAATGCCGTAAGAATGACAGAAATGGTAATAAAGCACTCTTAGTGCCGCATTGTGCCTTTGGGTGTACGTTGTTCCCGCATGAGTTAGACAACTAGATAGTATGTGACCTAGATCTTCGGAGTGTGCATGACACGCTCTGCAGCTATCATCGGGCATATCTTGGCTCGAAATGTGGCAACGGTATGCTAAAGTAGAAATGACACCGTCTGGACATGCCAGAATGAAACCCTCCGTGGCCGACCTCAATCCGGATGATTTGAGGAAAGCAAACGTTAGCTCATACGACATCGACTGATCCTCCACATTTCTGTGGAAGATGCCGTGCATCCTCTTGTCAAGGAGCTGTTCATAGAAGTTTTTTTCCTGTGCTTTCTTAAACCAGGCACTCAGGAGTGAGTACACGAGATGGATAAAATTTGATGCATTTGGCTCATCCCTGATATTGAAGTCAAGGTCGAGTGTTTCAGCAGCCTCCTCCGCTGCTTTGTACGGAAACGCTCCTTTGCCCACTTCCTCGTGCTTCCTGACCATTTTAAGAAGAGAGTCAAGTCCATTTGCGACTATATGTACTGTACCCAGAATAATCATGTTGTGAAAACATTCAAGATTCAGTATTCCACGACCACCTTGACGGCGTGAGATGTAGAGTCGCGGAGCAGAAGACTTAAGGTGCATGCTTTTGTTCATGTGCATAGCCTTTAGTGCCCCGATATCAAGGGATCTGAGCTCGTATTTCGTCCATGGAACCACTTCAAATGAATAGAGTACAACCAGGACGGCAAGCATATTCGTTGCATATACTTTGCTCCTCGCCGAGAGTTCGGAAGATCAAATTTGTCAAATGAGATGTTTGTATCTGCTTCGGAGAGTATCCTTTACAGATGTGACGTCCTAAATGCGGCTCTGTGGCACGCCCAAGAATGTATAGGTCTCCCCAGTGCCAAGGTGTCGTATAGCGCTTCTTTCGACGAGCTCAGAGACTTCGGGGATGCCCCGAAAGACACCTCTCTGAAAGGTGACGTTGTTAGTTGTCACACGATGTTTCCCAGATGAGATAGTAAATCTGGTTTTCCAGTGCGGCATCAATCTCTCTATGCACCTCACGATGTGCGGATGAACCGTTAAGCTTCCCAACAAGCAGATGATAAGTCTATGGGAGGTTGAATCGAAAGCTTTCCAGTAATCAATCCAGGCCATCGATAGGTTGCGTTTGTAAGATGCTGCGTCTTTGCAGACACATCTATCGATGAGCAGGTTCTCACGACATCCTGCTACGCCTTTCTTTGAACCGCGTTGTTCGCATATTTCTTGCCACACAGGTTCGATTGTCCGAACAATTATATCATTCAATATAGTTGTGCAGATCTTATACTGTGTGTTGAGACAAATGATTGGCCTCTAATTCTTCGGGTCAGCTAAGTTGCTCATCTTTGGCAGGAGTATTGTGCGCCCTTCCACCAACCACTCCGGAATAAGCTCTTGCGACTTTAGATATGATGTGAAAATGCAGGACAGATGCTGGTGGTTTGAAGGAAACTTTTTCCACCAGAAGGTTTTGACACCATCTGGTCCCAGAGCGGAATGGTTCTTCATGCCTCTTAATACGTTGTTCACCTCCTCGGTAGCGATAGGTGTGCATTCTTCCTCATATGTTATGCGGGAATTGCGCAGCTCCTTGAAGCTGTTCATGTTCTTTGAGTCTTCTTTCACGGGATTTCGGACTTCGTAGACTCCTCTGCAAAATGCTTCGACCTCCTCTAGTTTGGGCGGATGTTCGACAGTCACTAAAGGATCTTGGAACAGACGAGATAGGCCAGAGAAAAACTGTTGGCCTTCTCTGACCCACCTCTCCCTCCGCACTAGACTTCTCCTAGCGTCAGTTAGTACTCGTATTCTGTCAACAATATCCTGCCTGATGGTCAGTAGCTTTGACTTGTAACGTGTGATAACGGATTCGCAATTCGTGGTTCGCGCGCGAGCTGTCGAACCTTGGCGGTGAAATTCCTTCCAGATGTTATGTAGTCAACCACACACTGAACGTGGGACGCGTACTGCCTTGCCCATCCTATCTTTGTGGTGAGCTGATGCATTCGTCTTTTGGTATTATGATCAGCTGTAGGTTTTGCTTTACGGTTTGCATCAGTCAATGCTCTCTCTGCATTATACACGTAACAATTGATAGACCAGAAGTCGGATTCTTCGGAAAAATATTCACGAAGCGCGTCATTCAGTTCAGCTAGGTCTTTGGTCTTGAGAGAAACCTGGATGTTGATGTTTCTCCGGGTGCTGAGACATCGCTCTTCCTCTATCGGATACCTGCCCGCGGTTGACCTTGGTGTCACCTCTTATTCTCTGTTGCCGGCTTGTTCTGGCTGCTGTAGAGTAGGCGCCTACGCTTACATAGCCTCTTAACCGGGGGTATTCAGCATGGTTTCGCAGACGTTGATGCAAAAAGTGCGACAGCTGTGAGTGTTTCTCGCACCACAGAGCATGCAGTCGTGCCATGTAACCTTCTTGTTCAAGGACCATACTGGTATCGTAGCATTCTACCAGCTCGTCATTGAGTCGATCCGTCCACCTAAAAGTCCCGAGAATCCGCCGGTCCATCGCATTGACTCCGTCTTGATTGGCTCTCCAACTCTAGGGTAATCGGCATTGTTGTCCAACCCATTGTCGGGAGCCCTGCGCGTTCGATTAATTTGAACCGCACTTACTACAACTATGTTTGGAGTTATCATTGTTGTTCCCACGAGAAGCTAGGGAAAGGGGTGCGTCCATCCTTGTAGAGCTCCGCATGCAAGGATACACACACACACACACACACACACATATATATATATATATATACGACAAACCGGCGAAACGCCCACATTGAGTGGACGAATCAACTTAAGAATGACTTGCTAGACTGCTACGATGCCCGTATTATCCCTATTCATCGAGGCTTTATGGCGCGTATGCATACGCTGTGGTACCAAAAACACCCAGAGCTTCAGCACGTTTCAATTCAATCCTTGCGAAATCAACGTGCCTACCTATCGAAAAATGGATATGTACGCGGAGCGCTTCCCCAACCGCTGCTTGATCAAGCTGCAGCCGAAGATGAGGAAGCGACAAATCAAACTTTAGTATTTTAAATTTTGTTTGTTTCCCAAATTCTGGGAGACACGACTTTCTTCTACTGAAGCACGCAATTTAAATAAATACATTTATTTCACTTTTTGAGATCATTAATAAAAAATAAAGTATTTATTTACTTTTATCAATAATATATTTTTGGATCTAATTAAAAGTTTGTGCTTGAAAATAGATCAAGTTTGGCAGAAGTTTTGGCCGCGGATTTTGTGACCCTCTTTTGTATTGTTTATTTTTGATGTCACTGTGTAATTTTATAAAGTTTCAACAAAGCGCCAAGACTTAAAGATCTTCAGAAGAAAGTTTAAATTTCTCTTTATGGAAATTTTGCAGAAAAGTGATGTTCGCATTTCGTAAGACGTAAAGCTTGAGGGATGCATTCTGAATATTATATGTGGGAGCCCGCATGAATTATGGCCGGTTCTTGTTTAGGAGATATTCTCGTTTTTTCAAGTCAGGGTCAAAATTATTATTTTCAGCTTTAAGTGGGGGATGATACTAGGTCCTAGGACCTATACTAAATCTATTGGCACTATAATACTTATGCCCCGAAAGAGACCGAAACTAGGAATATTATATTCTTGTTCGATGAATAAGTATAACACGCGCGCTTATGGCACTTGCTAACTTTAGATGCATTTTTCTCGTAAAGCGGTTTTACGAAGTTCCAACTTCAAAATTCCACAGCGATTCGTCTTTCAACCAATTTTTTTTCAAATCATTCGCGCACCTGTTGATGAGTTTCAACAATTAACTCACACTTTATGGTCGCTACAATAATTGTGGGTTGACTGAGGGATGAGCACTAGTAGCAATGGCGCACCCACTGACCAAGTTTTAGCAATGAACCCACACTTTATGACAGTGACCATAAATCGTGGGTTGACTGAAGGATGGACACCAGTAGCAATTGCACACTCACTAAGCAAGTTTTAACAACCAACCCACACTTTATGGTGGTGACTATAAAGTCTGGGTTAAATCAAATTCATCAATAGGGAGTAGGTTGTAAGAAAGGGACGGTGAAGGGGGGGGGGGATTTCATTGATCACTTGCGCACCTGTTGACAAGTTTTAACAATCAACCCACACTTTATGGTCACCATCATAGTGTGGGTTGAGTGGAGTATGCACACTAGTAATGAAGTTTTCGAGTTCTTAATATGTGTAGAATCCAAGAGGGGGAGAAAAGGGGTTGTTGAGGAAACCTTTTTTTAAATTGTGCACCTACGTGCATGTTCAACAGTCAACCTGCACTTTATGCTGGATGTGTAAAAAGTACTGCGCACATATTTGCACGTTTCAACACTCAATCCCCACTTTATGGTGAATCTCGAAATTTTATTCTCTGGGATATTGAGTACTAGTGAAGTTGTCGAGTATTCCATTTGTGTAGAATAAAAGGGAACGGCGAGTTGAAGAAGCAGTCAACCCACACTTTATGTTTAATGTCGAAAAATTAATTTTCGTGGAAGTGCACTAATAGTGAAGTTATCCAAATGTAGCGTTGTGGTATATCACAGAAAAAAAGTCTGAAAGTTGACTTGGCCTTGTTTTTAGTTTTGCCTTAAATTAAGCTCAAAACTAAGTGAAATCATGAAGATCATTTTAAAAGAAGTCCTTATCGGCTTAGAACTAAAATTAATTCATTGATACGGCTTATTTGCAAATATTCATCTTGAAACAAGGCCCACTGGACTCATCAAAATAGCAAGATCTTGGCAGTTAAAAAGAAGACGATATTGAAGCTAACGTTCAGCTCTCTAGAAGCGAGATTCAAGAATCTAACGTCTTATCGAAGTTGTGACATGACGTAACACGAGCAGGAAAATAGACGCCACGCCAAGCATACGAAATGCGTCAACTCTAACTTTTTTTCAGTGAAAGTATATCTTGTTTAACCTGCTCTATATAATGATCCTAATTTAACATATTCTTAACCGTATTCGAGGTTAGTACATCACATCATATACTTTTGTTATTGTTATTCATCGCACAGTCTTAGTCGGGGTTTCTACGACACCTAACCTATACAAATCTTCACACTATGATTGGATCACAATTAGGTTGTTTCACTGCAAATGGAACAAAAGTTTCGTATGTTTTTAGTATAAAATGCTGACTACAACATTAGTTATTGTGTAAAATAAGGTTAATGTAAAATACATTTGTAAATTCTTTAAAAAATTTCAAATTTTATTTGAAAGCAAAAGTATGTACATAAAACGTTTTCTTATGAAAATGCGACTATTATGACAATTCTTTTCTTTAAAATAAATTTAGAAAATGAATTTTGTCATAGTCTCATATTAATAAACAAGCTTTATGTATTTATTATTACTTTAGTTCTTATCCTATATTTTAGTTCTAATATAAGCTGCATTTAAAACAGCATAACGATTTATTTTGAAGACATATATGGGCTTTGTTTAAGTGTGCATTTTTTAGATTGCGAATAATGTTTAGTCTGCGAGAACGCTTTCTTCAAGCCTACGTCCTGGCTTGCGGCTAGTTTTAATCAGTAAAGCAGTTACATTCAAGCCCACATTCCGGCTTGCGACTACTTTTTAGCCCATGCAGCGTTTCAACTTTAGTTCCTCAATCGTTTTCTTTTAAAGCCTCAATCCTATTCTAGTTTTTAGCCGATGCAGTCTTCTTGCTGTTACACCTTAAAACAAGCCCACATTTGGTATTGTATTAACTTTTTTTTTGTGTCATACTGACACTGGTGGAAAAGGGGGAGTTTGTTCGCACAAGTAGATATTATTCGAGGTTGGTTCACATTCGTGAAAGGATGAGCGCCAGGTGCGAAAAAAATTGTGTGCTGTCATTGGTTTTTAGTGTTTTAGGGTTGCAGTATATTGTCACAAAGAAGGGAGGGGTGTTCACCCGACAAGATATCATTGGAGTTGACACTTAAAATTTTTCTGACGTACAGTATCAACAAGTCCTCTTAAAAAGTTTGGACTATATTCAAAAAGACAAATCCCTAACCCTCTCTACCCCCCCCCTCAGATAAATGAAAGAGTAATAATCATAAAACCGAATTCTCTTTTTAAAGGAAAGAGAAGAAAAATTTTAAGTTTCTTATTACTTTTCTTGCGTTACGATTAGCGCTGTTAACTTTACTCATATAAATTTAGAACAATTTTTCTTAAAACTTGTAAGGCATTATCAAAAAGACAGCCTCCACACCACCCCCTGGATGACTAAAAGTGTCATAATAATACAACACAATCACAGTCTGAAACAATAATCTTTGAAAAGTTTCTCATTACTCTTCTTAGGTTACAATTGACCCTGTCAACTGTACTTGCCTAAATTTTTAACAATTTTTCTGATCAATTATACGGTATTTAACCACCCCCCCCCCCCAACACTCCCCAGATGAATAAGAGTGTAATAATAATACAGCACAGTGCTAATTGAACATGAGTTTATGCGCCGTTCTTCCAAAATCTTTGAAAAAGTAGCATATTGCAAACCATGTTCCTGTAAAACGAAAAGAAATTTTTCGATGTTTTTGAATGTGCGGGCATCCACATGAAAAGGGCCCTTATGGCCGCTTCCACTTCATGAGATGTTTTCGTTTTTCCAAGTCTGGGTCAAAATTTTTATTTGCGGCCACGACCAATTGGTTTTCAACCTAAAGGGAATGTCAAGCAATTTATCCGGCTGTAATTTATATGACCCTATACATAACACCATATCGATCATAAAGCCCTTTTCATGCGGACGCTAACATACAGTTGACAGTTTTGGTTTTAAAATAATATGAATTACACATGAACAGTTGGTTATCAAAGTTTCTTTAATAGCGTTTTGGGTTTGATCAATATAAATGTAGCTCCCTGGATAGCACAAATACATATTCTATTGAAATAAAACGAAACTTTTGAATATTTGGTACAGCAGTGATGCGAACGATGTACCTGAAAACGTTATTATCAAAAAGGTACATTACTTAAAAAATATTACCACCTTCTTCTATATATCCACTTTTTCCATCTCTATTTACAATTTATTTCATACCTACACATTAATTGTTGTTTTAAAAATGTCCTAAAGTTATTTTGTAGTCCATCTTTGCAGACTGCCCTTAACTATAATATTTACACGAAATAGTTAAGAGTGTAGTCAGTCAATGTCAAATATTAAGGCTTTCACGAAGAACTTTAAGATAATAGTCTAAAATTAAATCTGGACTTTACAATCTTTTAATAACTTGATTGTGTACGTAGTCATTATTTATTTTACATTCTATTTAAATAAAACTTGCAAACTAATATATATTGAATACTGTGAAAAATTATTTTGTTTCAATACCAGAGTGTTCAAGAGATTTTTCTTGAAAAGCACACATGTATTCTTTGTGAAAAAAGTATATTTTAAAAGTATATAACTATAGACTCTCCTACTACCACAACTGAATTACTATTGCATCATTAAATCTATTCTCCCATGTCAAATAAGTAAATCCAATCAATTAAGATACCGATTTCACACACCGAAGAATTGCGATATATCCGCTATAAACTAAATTCAAGTCTTGGCCGTAAACGCAACTCCTTGTGTAATCGAAACAGAAATTTTTAATGTAATTTGGAAACTAATTTAGAAAAATCGGACATAAACGCAGATACTTTTTCCGCACTAATGAATAAAGGTGAGTTTTAGCATAAGTAGTTCCAGCAGATTACTTTGTTCTTCATGTAAAACTGTTACCTCTTGAGCAACTAGACATTTCCATTACTTATACAATAAGCGACCTTAATTTTAAAAATAAATAAGTTATATTCTTAAACACCTAAAAATATTTACTGGTTTACGGTTACTGGTTCATGTCACTGAGAAACTGGTCTTGATTACGAGGATGATAATTGTGATGCGAATTTTACTTTTTTACTAACAAGGTGAGGCCGCGAGATGTGCGTCGCGCTTCGAATGGGGCTTTACAGGGTGAAAGTACATCAAAATTCATTAGGTGCATATATTTTCTTTCGATCCAGTGGGTCTAAGTTTCCGAGATACCAAGGTTTGAGTATTTTCGCTCGAGCGCTGGACTCACCACTGTAGAGGCCGGCTTTCGCGCTTATGTATGTACCGGCTACAAGGGCGAGTCGAGCGCTCGAGCCTAAATACTCAAACCTCTATATCTCGGAAACTAAGGCCCATTGGATCGAAAGAAAAAATACGGATTTTCATGTAATTTTACCCTGTGAAGCCGTAGTCGAATCGGCGACGGACATCTCGCGACCTCTCCTTTTAAGTCAAGTTCTTTTCTTATTTCCTGGAAATGAAATCACACATTCTAATCATCATATGGTAAGATATGGCCACATGCAATGGCACTTTGATTGTAGCTCAACACTCAACACAACATCTTTTCATTTAAAAACACGTTCCATCACGCGGCATTTGCAGTCACATTACTAAAAGTACTTCTCTTACGGAAAGTCCTCTCCTTCCACTGTTGCTTAATCAAGTCCGATCCCTTTTCCCCAATCATAATCACTGGAGCATTGATATTACCATTCGTAATCGTTGGCATTATCGATGCATCAATCACTCGTAACCCATCAATACCATAAACCCTAAGTTCCGGATCCACAACCGCCATTGGATCGGATGCTGGTCCCATTTTTGCAGAACAACTCATGTGATAAATTGTCATCGTGTATTGGCGAATAGCGCAATTCCAATACTCATCAGTAAATAATGGTAGATGCTTGCAATTTGGTAAAGGCTTGCCATGAAATCTCGCACCAAATTGCTTCATTGTCGCAGTTTCTCCAAAAGCTAAAGCAGCCTTCACACCCTCTCTTAAAACATTCACATCATCTGGATGCGTGAGATAATTGTGGTACATTAGTGGATAGTCTAGAGGATTTTTAGACCTCAGTTTGATAACCCCTCTTGATTTTGGTCTCAGCATCATAGGGAAGACTCCGAAAACATCTTTGTTGTTGATTTTTCCAAAAACTTCATTGTAGAATTCGTTCGTGAGACCATGTGCATTTTTAATCTGAGTTCCACCATCGGAATTAGTAGATGAAGCTGTTAACATGAATTCTATATCTGGCCAATCATCGGTTTGATTTGCGTATTTAGTAGAGATGAAGGCTACTGCTTCAAGACCAACACTGGAGGTTAAGGGTCCACTTTCGGTGATGGCATATCGAAGAGCAGAGTTCACGTTCACCAAACGGTTCATGACTATGCTGATTGGATAATCTATCAAGAATGCTAGTCCACCTACTGCGATGTGATCCTGCACATTTCTCCCTACTCCAGGGGCGTCCTGAGGATACATAATATTTTAAATATTGGTTTTACGTGGCTGTAGAAGGAAAAATATTTATTATTTTGTTATTATTTTTCACCTGAATGACATTAATCCCCATTTCCTCAAGATGAGCTCTGGGTCCAATTCCAGACAACATCAGCAACTGAGGAGAGTTGATGGCCCCAGCTGACAAAATGACCTCTTTTCTCGCATAGACTACCTGATGCTTTCCGTCCCTGATAAATGAGACTCCATAAGCTTTTCTTGTTCGCGGATCAATGAGAACCTTAGTAACGTGACTCCAAAGAGCGAGGTGGAAGTTTGGCCTGAGTCGAATGGGTCGCACAAACGCTTTCGCTGAACTGCAACGGGTTGCACGTCTCATGGTGTATTGGTATAAGGAGAATCCGGTCTGTTGCGCTCCATTCACATCTACTATATTGTAGCCCATTTCTTCGCCTGCCTGTAAGAACGCTACACCCAGTGGTGTGTTGTATGGAGCATCTTGCACAGTGAGGTAACCTCCTGCAAAAAACAGAATGTGAAAGTTGTAGGCCGTCTACGCGAATTGACCTGAAATTAGTTTGTCCCATTTTTATAAGTTTGGAACGGATCCGGACTGTTTCGAAAATTGTGATTGAGTGTTCTTTTCAGTCATTTAGAAATTTCTTAGAATTTTGACATTAGATTTGCAATATTCATTTTTTGAACATTTATTTTATTTAAATTTAAATTTTAAATTTAAATTTTGATACAATATTTGTGCCACAAAGCAGTTCAAACCCTGTTAAACTAGAATGATAAAATCAAATTAGCTTTCATCGTTCCTAAATACTGTTCACTATTGACATATAGAAACCGGTTCTTTGGCATGCAATTTTTTGAGTTGACAATTTGACCCCATCCGGCGAATGCGAAATTTCTCACATACCATGATTACTTCACGATTTGGATTAGAAAAAATCGATTATATTGTGACGACATCTAGCAGTTATTTCAAAACTCGATCAAAGGTAAATTCATAAACCATACAATATTGAATGCGCAAAAAAGATCTAAAAGTGGTTAATTATGCCACTGGTAGACTTTACTTTCAACACTATATACCGATTCTTGACATTAGCTCTTTTTCCTGCTAACCGACATGATAGTGATGTAATTCATTGCGTATATATATATATACATAGGTATTATATATATATATATATCAGTCAGTGATTGACTCTTTTCTTTCGTATGCAATTTTTTAGTTCTTAGAATGTGATAACGAATACGTCAAGACATCCATGCCTAACCTTTGATTTTATAACGAAAATGATACACGGCTTGGAATCTTGTAATCTTTGATCTGGAAAATTTTCGGTATGCTGTGAAACATCATCGTCTTATGATGCGGATGATTTATTATTTGGAAAATACACGGAAATATATCATTCTAACAATATTCGTAAAGATGAAAAGACATGAACAGTGGTAGTTTCACTCACCTCTACTGTGATATCTCTTATTTCGAGCCAAGTAAGGGTTTCTTTGGTCTTCAGATTTTTTGAAATAATAAAGTACATCCTCGTATCCCCAGCCTGGATTTCCAAAACTCTCCCATTGATCAAAGTCCCGACGATTGCCTCGTATATACAGCATCGTATTTAGTACGCTCGAACCACCAAGAACCTGATACAGATCAATTGTAAAAGAACTTGGTTATATAATACTGTTTCTCAGTCAAGTGTACAATTATAAAACACCTAAACTTGAAAATCTAAGCGTATATAATCTTATATTTAATTTCGTAATTTAAAATCTTACACCTAGCAGTTTTCTGCATACTTACAAAAAATTCCTTATAGTTTTTCTTACATACTGTTAAATTTTATACAAACTCAGGAGTTTTGTCAATCTTTCGATTGAATTAATTTACTATAGAATCCCTATTTGGATTGATATCCGGATTACTTCAACGGTATCATCAATGAGTTGAATGCATCGTGGGTTGAAGCTTCCATTGAGCAAAAATATGTACAGTTATCCAACAGCAACCAACGCATATACAGATTTTCACCAAATCCCGGTAATTTCAAATTCACGTAGTCAGTGTGTCCATTCAAGGTCTCGGACTATTTCACGGAAAACAGAAACCGGTCGAATTACACAGGTATATCCCCGAATTACTTTCACCACAACTCGGTTTCGTCTGCCGTGCTTAAATGATATCCCATACCTCTTGTAAAAGTGTATACTATTTCGAATATTTTGGTGCCCCAAGTAAAATTTAAATTAATAACTATATTAAATTAATCAAATGATTAAAATAATTATATAAATAAATAGTATTATTTATATTAATAATTAATTTTAAATTTTTCTCCGTACAACTTCCTTCTGGACATATGCATATATGTACTTGCAGATTTGTCACGAAGAACAAAATGGAAAATCGCGAGTGTTGCCAGGATCATGATTATTATATTACATCACATAATTTAATCGCAAGAGAATTGCGGAATCGAATCATTAGAATCCCCGAGTAAATTCTTTGAGATTATTGTGATTGTTTTCAATGCTTATGACTCGAACAGTACATTTCTTTAAACTTTTAGGCGTCTTAGAAGCCGGCAGTAATTTTTACTTCAAATTAAAGTGCTTATGACACCATCACAAAGGTCATGTAAAAATGTGACAACAATAAAATGATTGCAACTTTCATAAATAAATTGTATTATTCTAGAAAGACGTGAAATTGAATACTGGAAGACGACATGTAACTTAAACTTTCTTAATCGCAATGAAATTTCATTGCTGAATTCAGCGATTTTTGGCGATCGTATAGAAAGCTTTTATACTTGTGAAAACGTAGTCTGGTTCTCTGAAAAAGGTAGAGAAAGGAGTTGATTCAAACTAATATATTCTGGATGGCTGATATCAAGATTCCTCTATATGATGTAATATACCGTAATATGCTTTAAGCTATAATAAAGGTACAACATTTAATAAGCGGCTATAATTTGTGAGCCTAATAAATAATTTAAAATGGTCTTATTGGATTATAAACGTACACGAAAGTATTCATTATACGATCTTAGTTTTAGGAATAGTAAACTTGCTTCCACAAGAGGATTCACTTGACATATACCTACAATGATATAACTGCGTTCACCCATGATCCTGGCACGAATAAGACCTTTTAACCTATAGGGAAACTCGAGGTAGTTAAATCTTTACAGAGGTTAAAACTATCCATCCAGAAGCGCGAATGATTCATGCAAAACTATATTTTTAAAATTGACAAAGATTGAAAATATTCAATCATGTACATAATATCAGACTTTCCACGTTAAATCAGCAAATTGGCCCACATTTCCATCACCAAATTGTCTTCGAATTTTTTGAGCAACATATTATGGTAAGTTACAGACTATATAAGGTGGTATAATATAGTCTATGTAAGAAAAGACCATCTCAAGACCATCTCAAGAACTTACTATTAAAAAACAAAAGTGTCTAGGCACATCGAAAATATGTGATCTTCGCTCACCGAATTTCGATGAATCTAGGCACGGCAATTAGAACTCGATTATCCAAGAAATTGTGAAATCTTGGAACTAGATAGATTGACATATCCCGCGAAAGTTTCAAGAGAAACTCCGTTAAAAAAAAGACCCTGCAGCGCGAACCTATTAGATAACGGGTTTTGTGGTCAAAGCTTATGATTTTCTGAATTTCTAGGGCGAATGCAGATATGAACTCGTAGCAACCTTCATCATTTCAAGATTAAAGTTTAATGATTAGAAATGACATCTATGTAAATGAGCAATGTCACAATCCAATAAAATATGTCGCACTCTCACAAAGAATAAATGATCTTCGATTCTAATTCGAATCCCGTTTAAAATTCAATGATGTCTCTTATGAAGCCCGATGCCTCTTTTTGGAAGGTTTCAAGTTACAACAACAGCTATTATCCCAATTATTACATTCCGATCTGATGCAAAGTTGAATGTCCATATATACTTTGATTTATCAGATTTCAATCTTTAGTTTCCGAAATCAATTTACCGAAGAGAATAACTTTCATTTGGTAATAATTTACATTCTACATACTAGAAAAAACCAAGAACTTTTAAATTACGTGAACTAAATATTTAATGATCTCGATTTCTTGAAAGATGTATTCTACAATCTAAAATTAGGTTTATCATTTACTAAAGTAACGACATTAAAATGTTGCACACTTCATTTTTAATTATTGAACAGAGAAGTCATATTCGTATGGATAAAATGTTGAGCAATTACCTTTCCCCTCGTCCAGCAACAGCGCCGATCAATCATCGCCTGGCAAGCTGAGTCTTGAGGTTGAGTCCGATATTTCCAATCGAGTTTGCTTTTGTGGAGGTAGAGAGATAAAATTGGTACGTCTGTGATTTCTGTTTCATGTCCACCTGCTTCCAGCAAAAGTACATTCCAATTAGGGTTCTCAGTCAGTCGATTGACAACAACGCTTCCAGCTGAACCACCTCCCACGACTATAAAGTCATATTCCTTACGAAGGTTTCTTGTCACTCGAGGATGATTTTCTGGATCCATCAGGTCGTAATTAAAATATGCCATGGCGACAATTAAAATGGGTAAAATTGTAAGTTTTCCGACTCCAAGCAGCAGTGTTGCTGCTTTTACTGCACCTGTAATCACCGTCAAGATCGCCATTTCTTGACACCTTTCTTTAGTATCGATTCCCTCTCTTTCATTGAACCTTCGTTAGGTACGAACTTTCAAAAGTTACCACTGTAAAGTATAGAATATTAAGATTAAACATTATAAGTGATTAATAAAGTAATCTATATACATCCAGAAATAAAATTTTTTGAACCAATAGAACTGTTTCCTTGTATATACATGAAAATTTGGTTGAATCAAACATATTTTGATTAATTCAACAAAATATTTGATCGATCCGACAACATTTTTTGTTGAATCAACCAAATACTCTATCTACCGAAAGATTTTGTTAAAACAACCAAAAAATTTAGTTGGGTTAACAAAATGTTTTGTTGGTCATACAATAACCATATTTTATGGTTGAACCAACAAAAATTTCGTTGATTAAACTAAATCGTTTTCCGAGTATATGTTCGTATTATTTACTTACAATGGAGGCTTTTCAGTTTAGTTTCAGGAAGAAATTTTGGAATCGAATTCCTGCCAGGAGCTTGTCGCGTTGTTGCCCTCAAGCAGAAATAAGCATTCGCTTTCGGAAGCCCTGCATAATATTTCCTTTCGTGAATGCTAGAACACATAGAAATTTGATGTTGAAACGAGACCGACAATGATGCACAAATACTGTAATAATTGCGTTCAACGATTATGTTGTATTCCAAGTAGTATAGTTGTTACTCATTTTGTATTAGTGTTAATAGTATCGCGTGTCGGTCTTCAGGGCAATAACGCTCAGAATGCTGCTACTTGAATTTTGCAAACAATCATATTTTTAGTTCTCACAAGTTGTACTGTCAAAAATCTTCAAATTTTCATTCAAAAGTCAAGCTTTGTCAGTTTCGAAATATATATAACTTTAAATCCTGCTTGATATTTCTTATTTAATCATGTTTCGTAATTCGAAAGTTAGCATATGAGAAATTGTTTGAGGCTTAATAATGATATTCATAATCTGCAGAGTATGTGCTGAAAATATTTGCGATTAAACAACAAATTAAGAAAGAACACACCAAAGAGTAATATTTGGTAGAGTCCAAACCGAAATGATTCTTTCGTTTCTGTAATTTATTTTCAATTGCTCAGCTATATTGCAAATTCCCCAGTCTTCACTTCAATCTTATGCAAATATTGACACTCTACTTGTTAGCGAGATCAATCGTATATTTGTTCACTTTAAAGTCGTTTTATCGATTTAATATTGACAGATATTATTTGAAATTTCTGGTTAGGTAGGTGTCTTTCTAAGTAGGCGATATAAAAATCAACTTGTTTTAGGGAATTTCGAAACCATTTCCCCTGGTGACATAACCTCGTATAAATTCTTTAGAACAATGTGCACACTACGTGATACCCAGAAGGTATATATACTTTAAAACAAAACATAAAGTGTTTTAAAGATTAGATAAGACTATTTCGGAATTTATTGTATTTTGATTTTACATCTCAAGATTTTTTTTCACGGAGATTCATGTTTTTTGTTGCTAATAAAACTTCATTATTACTCCAGCATGTTTTATTATGATTAGCACTATAGTCTTCCTTATTTATATTTTACTTATCTCCATGAGCCACTACTTTCTCCTATATGTATGTATTCATTTTTCTATAATATTACGAATCCTTTTATAATTTTTCAATTTATTCCAATAGTTATATCTATAGTATTTTCCTAATAGTCCAGGCGGAAAAATTATATATAGTGTGAAGTATTATATATAATTTTCATTTGTTTTATACACTTTTTATATTGAACAAATGAAAATTATGTATAATATTTCACACTATGTATAAACTATATATAATTTTTCCGCCTGGGAGAAAAATGAAAAAAATGTGATTATTAGCTTTCTTCTCTAAACCCGCATAAAATCAAAGACTTCGTTAAACACATTCTCTTATTTTGAAACCGAGAGTCTGTTTACCATGTATTTATCACCAAATTAGCGCCCTCCGTCATTTTTCCTTTACAGCTTCTAAAGCCATATAACGCTATTTTAAAGTGCAATAAAATACTCACAATGTGTTTAATTGGGAGAAAATCGGGTAGTTTAGCTCACCTTTAGCTTTTTCGTTAATAATTTAACTGATAGTGATTATTATTATTATTATATTATAATTTTATATATATATCGTCTCACAACCGTGATATGGGTGGTCACTTATTGGATCAATTATTATATAATTGATTATTTTTATTTTTTAATAATTGCTTTTAATAATTGATTAATAATTGTTATTATTATTGTTATTATTATTATTAATATTAATATTGAAGTTTAGGTACAATGTCAGTGCTTCTACCAACAACTTACAAATAGATTATATAATGAATTAATACTCGTATATTGTTGAAGAAAACAAAGTGATTAAAGTGTGTTCTAAAATAGGTTATTAAAAAATAGTGTGGGGTAGCTCCTCACAGTGTAAGATAGTACCGCCTAAAATGCAGAGATCACAGCATTCAACATCTAGACATTATCTCCTAATATGTCGATACTAATACTAATATGCCGATGTTACGGGTAAACATCCATCTTTTTCCGTGCGACTACTGCTCAAGGCAATTAGTAATAACTATGAAAATATGTAAAATTATTAAATACAAATTACCGATCTCATAACCCAAAATTTGATCTATTCAAACCAAAACAAGTTCAAAACTGTACGTGGCTTTGATAATATTTCATGACATGATTTGTCCAAATTTAATGAGATAGAAGTTTTTTTTTATGTAGGAACTCTCCCAAAATCTTCATGAAACAGATTTTTTTAAGCCAATGAAAGATATAAATCCACACATTTATTGAAAACATATTTGGGTTACAAATGTCAATAATATAAAATCGAGTAACTTCAATGCATAATTAATTCTTTTAAACATGCTTTCTCATTTTTTAGTCTAATTTGTATTTTTTTTTCTATAGCGATTCATAACTTCATTAGGGCCGTTCATAAACATTAGGGTGGGCCGGAAAAAAGTGAATTTCGTGCGACCAATTTCTAACAGCAAAAAGATAGTTAGTTCTTGATGGGCTGAATATACTGTTCATTTTTTTTTAATCGAATAATATTTTGTACCTCCTCAAGCGTGTTGAAAATGGAAAAAATTGAATTTACGCGTGAAGTATTTGAAAAAATGTATTCTTACAGTCACCAATTTTTTTATATAATATGTAGAACTATATGCCTTGCGAATGTATGGGAGTGCCTATTTGATATTAAAAATACATCAAAAATTAAAATATAACAAAAATTTAATTTTAATTTTATCTTTTTTTTAATCCGCGCATAAAATTACCTCAAAAAAAATGGTATTGCTGAAAAAAGAGGCGGTTACATAAGGGCCAAATTTCAATCAAGAGCCAAGATGCTTCATTTTCGAAACAAGGCGGATTTTACTCAAAAAGTTTAATTGTTAATAATTAATAAATTAATTATTTACTTCTTATAATTTATTTTTGAAGTAATTTTCTGCGTGGAATTCAATAATGGAAAAATTGAATAAAAAAATTGTTGTCCTTTGTTTAATTTTCCACGTTTTTTTAATATCAAGTAGGTACTTATTTTTTCAGGGAAAACATTCTCTACCACTATATGCTACGAGGGTTAGGTGGTAAAGGAGCTCTAAGCTGTGCTCTGTAAAAAAGTGTTAAAACTCATTTTTTTAAAGAAAACTTTTTTTAAACAAATAACTATATTTGAAGATTATTTACTTTTTTTTTTTAAATTGGAAAAAGTAGAGTTGTAGGGAACTTTTTCCCCGAAAAAAGAAGCCGTGATTTATTTGTGTTAAACCATTTTTTTTAAATTGGTAAGAAGCGCCAGTAAGAAAGAATTCAATTGCAAAAACTATAAGGCCTCCTCCGTACCAATGTTTTATACCGGATATGAAAAAAAAATTGTTAGGCCCGCTTTTGAAATGACTCGATATTTGTTGTTTTTCGATCAATTTATGTGATTCTTTTCAAAAGGAACTAGTAATAAGCTAAGTTTTTTATTCTAAAAATCTTTAATTTTGCGTCCAAAAAAAGTTCTTCTGTGATTAATTTTAATTGACTTTCCGATGCCTTCTAGATTGTGAAAAATGTGTAGACATCACTTTTTTTTAATTCCACATTTTTGGTGTATTTTACGTAAAAGTTTTAAAGTAAAAAAAAAGTTCTCAAATTTCCGAACAACTTAAAAAAATGTTCTAGCGTAAATAATTCAGAAGTTATGTCACCTTATAGAGATTTTTCAGTGAAAAACGTTAAATTCTTTTCTTTTTGCATAATATCTTGTCCTCTGCACATCCTATACATGAAAGTTGTATGGAGATGAATAAAAGTGGATTTAATTACCTTGGAAACTTCAAAATAAAAAATACTCTAGCTCTTAGAGAACCGAAGTTATAATCTCTCAGATCAAGCTGCTTTTTGTAGCATTCTTTTTACAAATTGAATAATCGAATTATGGTAACTGTTTTGTTCCAGTGTAACAACCCAATATTGTAAATATTTCATATTGTACAATTTTGCTCTGTCTTTCTGTGCATGTCGGTATCAATTAATCAGAATTATAAGAAAAGAAATTTCAAAACGACTTTCAAGGAACCATGAAAATAATATTGAAACAGATGAACAAAAATAAAAGTACAGAACTTGTTAGCATTTTTTAAGATTAGCACCTGCTCCCGGCGAAATCCTGCGGTTGTCCTTATGACAAACTTTTAACTATATATATATAAGAAAGAGTGAGGCATGAGTTTACAGAAAGATATGTATGGACATCTGGAGAAGAAATGAAAGTTGAAGTAAAAAAATAAAGACTTTAAACAACCTAATTTCGAAAAAGGGTGTAAAAGCCTAGATTAATATACTTACATATGACTTTCATATAATCCACTGCGCTACGTTATCGCTAACTCTACACTCACGGGGCGGCGATGACATTACACTTGACTGCGTTTTCGCTATCACTGCATTGATGGCAGGGGGGAGGGTATATTACACCGCGCTTCGTTGTCAATCTGTCTGCATTCACGGGGCGGCGATAATATTCCAAGGGACTGCATTGTAGCTGACTCTACATCCTTAGGGTGGCAATGATATGCTACTGGACTGCGAGGTCGCTGACTGCACTCACGAGGCGGCGGCAATGTTTGACTGCTCTATGTTGTAGCTGAATCTGCACACACTGGGCGGCGATGATGTTCCCCTGCACTGCGTTATTGCTGTCTCTACATTCACGGTACGGGGGTGACATCATACTGCGCTTCGTTGTCGCTGATTCGGCTTTCACAAGGCGGCGATGATATTCCAATGCAATGCTTAGTAGCTGACTCTGCACTGAGAACGCATTCCAGTGGAATGTCATTGCCAACCTGTAAGTGCAGAGTCAGCGATAACACAGCGCAGTGCAATTTTACCGCAGCCCCCTGAATGCAGCACCAGCGACAACGCAGCGCAGTGGAACATCACTGTTGCCCCGTGAACGCGAATTCAGCGACAACGCAGCGCAGTGAAATAACATCACGGCTTGTAAATACGGTGTTAGCGATAATGGAGTGCATTGGAATATGCCGCCCTATTGCAGAGTCTTCGTGCGACCATAGGAATGGTGGACGTCCACCATATGAGTGATTCTATTTTATTAGATCTAATTCGGCATTCGAAATCTTTTGAAATCATTAGATTTCTTTTTAATATCCGCAAATAATATAATATCCCTATTTGACTCAGCGGGGAAAATGCGAAACTGCAGCTCTGATCGCCTTTTTGTTGTTATAAATTAAACATATATAAGTTACGTGTAAAAGAAGGTCTAATTTATGATAACAATATTCGAGAAAATATTTGATACTTTTGTTATCTTTATATTGATATTAAGCACTGTTATTATGTATACCTAAACTCGTAAAATAACACGTAAACTAGTAAAATACCGAAGTCCAACAGAGGTAATTTACAACAACAAAAAAAGCAAAAATTCTAAAACTATAAAATTGTTACGTTAGGCGAATCACACGTAAAGAGTTTTCTAAGGTTATAATTTGACATCTGATGTTAATACGTCCATTTTGGTTATTTTCACATTCATGAGTCTTTTGTCAAAAAAACACAACAATTAGGCGAAAGTCGATCAGCGTTACAGTTCTGATGTTTCTCCGCTGAGTCAAGTTGGGAACCAACTTCCTATAGGCTGGAATGTCTGGCGTGACATACCCCTGGCCAAAGGTACTGAAGATTGTATCGAAGTATTTTCAAATAAATAAAGTGTTTTTAAGTCACTGAAGTGCCCTGAATTCACTCGAAATCTGTTGAAGAATAAATCGATATAATCTGAAGATTCTCAAGTTTCCTAAGAGTCGCTAAAATATCCTGTTCGTATCCTGAAGTCAAGTTGAATCACTGAATTATCCTAAAGTCAGTTACAATCTTTAAAGTAACCTAAATATTTGTATCGTCAGAAATGATTTTTAATCTTGGTTGGATGTTTGAAACTTTGAAAATATTAAAATTATCCTACGTAGACTATACATTGGAGAATAAAAGAGAAGTGCGTGGTGTTGCACTCAAAAAAATAATTCTAGTTATTACAACGCTGAAAACACTGAAGTCTTATAAAATATTCTAGTTACTACTTTATTCTGAAGTCGCTAAAATATCTTAAAGTATCTTTAAGTGAGAAGTGTACAAGCGATCAACAAAACTGCCAACCCCTCGAATATAATAATAGTAATAATAAAAAAGGAAAGAAAACTATATTCCTCAGTATAAATAGAAAATACATTAATAACAAGCATGCATTAATGAAATAAACAACCTGGACTCATATTGAGTTTAAGTCCTTCATCAAGTTTGAAAGAATTAATTAAAAGGGAAAGATGGGCACTGCGACTTTGGATTCTGGAACTGCATATAAACTTTGTCAAAAATCCACCTATAAAATAGGCCCTGGAATTAACATTTCGGATATTGTCACGAAAAAAATCTTCACGCACCAAAATTAAGAATAAATCCTTCTGAATTTGAATTTTTTCATGAATGCGACAACGTGCTAGGATGGTTGGATTAAGTTACAATGGAATGAGTAGGCGTGGGATCTACGATCTAGATAAATTAGGAGATAAGCAAAGCGAACGGAATTTTGCACGAGTCTTTAAGGCAATTTGAACAGCAATTTAATACACGACAAAAAATGCATTTCGTGAGAAGAAGATATAGTTTTTTTATGGGAAGAACACGAGGCATATCATTTCATTTACAATTTAATTCTGAGGACGATATCAGGTTAGCAGATAAAGTTATGACCAGTTTCGAAAACTTGTCACTTTGAATACGGTATTGGAAAATTTTTGAAAATTATATAAATGCAGAAATAAGAAAGACACACTTTTGTTACTCGAGTCGTAAAATAAGTTGAAGCACACCTTAATTGCATTGAAAAGTACAATGGAGAAAATAGGAATGGCAAAATAGAGTCGAGACTTGAGAAAGATACTTGTCGAAGTTACACACGTTTATTACGATGCACCTGGTTCAGAGTTCAAAGTTCAAGTACCCATGTGAGATGTCACGCGTGCCCAGACGCGGATATGTTTATAAACCACTAAACACAACGCACGTGTATATAAGCGTTTGCTTATTTAAAACTAAATGAATGAGTTTGCGAGGTTAAAGGACACCAATTCCAACTGCCTTTAAATCAAGAAAAAAAACCTTTTTTATCAAAAGTTATTCACACATTGATGCATATTTATTTACTTGTCCTATTCTATACATTTTTGCGCCAAATATACTGAATCCAAGTACGAATTTATAAATAAAAATACAACGTGGCAAACAGTGTTACTGATGTGTATAAGATTACAATCTCTCAATACTCGCTATAAAGAATTTGCTCTGATAAAAAACGAGTGACTTTTTCTGATAGTCGTATCGCAATAAGAAACAAGATGGGTATCCTTCGATAACCTCAGTATTCGGCTATACACGATTGTGGTACAATTGAATCTCATATTTTATGTTTCGGTTGTATGCAAAAATGGTACGAGATGCCAAGATTCAACGTCAAAGATGCCCTAATTATTCGATTAATCGCGTAACATGTATGTACTATATAAAGAATACTTTCATTACTACTCAAAGAGAACTGATCTTAACGATCACATTACGTGCCCCCGGTGTGTATAATGCAAGCGAGGAAAAAGAGAAAAAATCGATTTCATCATCGAAAGCCAAGTAACAAAAACAGCAAACAAAAAATGACAGGGCAAAAGATATTTTTTCTCGACTTTCGCTTTCTCCTTCTTGGGATTCCGATCGTGAGATCTTGTTTATCGTCAGATCGGACTCGAGAAGTGCGCTATAGAACTCACCCTCTCTTTCTCCAGCTCTTATTACTTTTGTTTTCCATCTCCCTCTTCTTACCCAAGATCCACAGATCACGTGGGTGGAAGAGAACAAGCGAAATAATTGGCGGCCAAGAAGCTGGCGGTCGATTCAACGAAATGAGCAACGCCAATCCGGGTTATATTCTTTCCATTTCTTTCCGGCTACTGCTGCTGCTCTTGGCATCCAAGTTGAGAGGGTTTACTTCGTAAAGTACCCTGTTGGGTGGCGCCACTCGACGGCACGGTTCGTTTTTTAAAGTTTTAAGACGCGGAAATAAAATACTGGCTGCCCTACCTTATATGGCGACACCGTTCAGAATGCGCTCGACAAAGTGTCACGCCTCTTTTGAGACGGTGAAAATTTAAAGGTGTTGAACTCACGAGCCCTTCAGCCCTTTATTTACAATCGATTATTTACAAGCCACTACCGTTTTACAAACCACTCTGGAATCTACATACCTTTGCGTCGCACCGACCGTTGATTTTTCAGGCCCTTCTAGACAACACGTTATTTGTGTGTAACGATTTTGCTGCTTTTATTGAAAATCACTTTCCATTCAACTTTATTCATGAATATGTATTGTATTTCAAAATGGATAGTATCTTGTCTGGATACAAAAGTCCAGTTTGTAATATTATAAACAATCTTCAATCTTTGTGTTTTGATAACAAATTCTATATGCAATTTTATAGTTAAGCAATGTGCGAGCAAATTGGCTGGATATTTGAAAATGAGCAGCATACATTGCGAACATAACTGAGAAGGATATTGCGGACGAAACTGAGCACGATATTGTTGAGGTAACAGTGAAATATATTGCTGAGCCAACAGATATTTTGGGCGCAACAAAAAAGCATATTGCAGAGTCAAGAGAACAAAATTTTCTGTGGGGAAATAGAGCAACATATTGGGGGCGCAATGGTATATTAAGGACGAAACTGATCAAAATATTGTTGAAGAAACAGATATTGTGGTCGCAACAGAGCAGTATATTTGAGACGCAACTGAGCAGCATATTTGAGACGCAACTGAGCAGCATATTGTGAACGCATTTGAGTCACATATTTCAAAGATAACAGAACAACGTACTGCTGTGGCAACATCGCAACATATTGGGGACGCAATAGTATAATGAGGACAAAACTGAGCAAAATATTTTTGAGGCAACAACGAATCTGAGTGACATATTTTATAGGCAACGTAAAAACATATTGCTGAGGCAACAGAGGAACATATTGTGGAAGCAATAGTATATTGCGCATGAAACTAAGCACGATATTGCTGAGTCAAGCAAGTAACATATTGCTGAAGCAACAGATATTGTGGACGCAACAAAGCAGCACATTACGGACGCAACTCAGCAGCATATATTGAGAACGCAACTGAGCAGCATATTACGAAAAAATTTGAGTAACATATTGCAGAGTTAATAGAATAACATATTACTGGGGCAACTAAGCAGCATATTGTGAGCGCAATAGTATATTGTGGATGGAATAAGCAAAATATTGTTAAGGCAACAAAGTAACATATGGCTGAGGCAACATAGAGTGGCCGCAACAGAGCAGCGTATTTCAGACGCAACTGAGCTACATAATTGGACGCAATTAAGCAGCATATATTACAAGAAAATATTCACGTTGCTGGAAATTTTCCAGATTTCTTGCAGTCCAGGGTGGTACATTTGATATGTGGATATTTATAACAATTGTTTTCATTCTAATTATAGGATCGTTGAGAGTTTAAACTATAGATTACATGGTACATCTATATTTCGCAAAGTTATTAGAATTCTTGAAACCGATCTTTTTACCTTTAATACACAAGAGTGGTACGGAGAAATGTTTGAACTTGCAGTGGCCGCGTCGCATGGGAAACATGAATTGACCACCCGAACTCATACAAACCGTGACTTAGCGGATTACCACTCCATTATCGTCGCTAATTTCCAACAGTATAACCAGCGTTCCAGCAGTCGCTGGACACAATTATCCGTTTTTTCCTCTCTCTCTCGCCTTCTCTATCCTTCATTTCTCAAGTCTATGAGAGGTGATGTCGTCTCCTTCCTGGATAATATACATATATTAGCAACAGGACATTACTGTTCTCATATTGTCATCACGTGCGTTGATCAGAAACGACATGAATATCTAATAAACGTAATTTTCAGATTGCCGTTTCTATAAATGACTACCAGAGAAGATTCGAAAAAAGGGTTTGGTAATTAATTACATGACATTGTCATTTTTTGCTAGTATGATAATTTTGTTCTTTTTGCATAACTTATTACTGCAAGTATTCACAAAGATGTGAAGATGTGTAACACGATCTGTGCAAACTTCTCAAAATTAAGTTGCTCCCCCACATACCTGTTCGAGATTCTTCTAAGAATTGAGCAAGATAACGAAGGGACTTTTCCCTACTTCTATTTCTGTCTCAACCGTATTCACAAGAAATTTGTCTCAACTGCAACAAAAACTATCCCCTTGATTCACGGAAGGCGTCTATGTATTTCACAACTTGTGAAAACTGATACACCTAGCTTTCTTTCCTCGAAATTATTTGGTTAACACATTATTTTGTCCAAGACATTCATTAGGGGAAGTTTATAGAGGGACAACAAAATTACTGCTTCTACAAGTGACATTTTTTTAATCCTGCGTGTGGATCTCTCACAAAAGAGTGGGAATTCCATACTACCTTATTATCGCACTCGGTTGGTGCGAAAGTTATCAAAAGGTAATTAAAATTTTCTATCCTGGGAAGTGGTAAAGTCATCGCAGCAATGGATGACATTACTCCTTGTTTGCCTTGTAACACTATATTTTTTCTCTTTTCGGACTGGTGTATGAGTGAGAAAGAAGAGTAAAAAATAACCAGTATAAGCGTCCTTGATTCCAGTTAACTATAATTAAGTCGTTTCCCTCACGACTCAGATTCCAATCCAATAAGGTGCTTTTTGTACGTGTCGCGAATGATCAGATAGTGAACGCAAGTAGCTATCGGCTGAAGGGGTCAAGTGGACCCCTTTATTCGGCCGTTAATTCTGGTTTTCTTATTAACCGTCGAGCTTGACGGGGACGACTGGCAGTTGTGCCATTCCGGAAATGCTGGAATGTCGTTGTGGCGCCAGGTCCACGGTATCTACACGCGGTGAACCGCAAATCAATTTGCACATTGATCCTCTTCCTTGTCAAATGCGCCTGCACACACCTTCACATTCTAATGTGTATATGTATATTGAACCTTCACAGTTAAGATTCCAAAACGTCGACGAAACTATCGGATCATCTCCAATAGCAGGAGTGGCGGATCCATTGACGTCAGCGTTCAGTGGCCGGTATCGATGGACTCCTGATAAATGGTGAAAACGAAAGACCAGTCTTGCAACGCTAAACTTGGATTAAGGACCTAGTGTCCAATTAAGAGACTACGTAAAGATATCGGCGACAGATTGTCACTGATTATTCTTCTCTTCGAAGAATGTGCTCGAGAAGGTGTCCACACATGGATTTATGATCTATTTTTACAGTTAGGCCTTATAAATATTCATGTTGTAAACAGTAAGTCGAAACTAAAACATTCTTCTAATTTAAATGAACATTTACTATAATGGCCTAACTACTATTATAATGGCTAAAAACTGTGGCATTCATTTTAATTTCTTTTTCGTAATTTTTTTATTGGCTAACAATTTATTTGTTTTGATCTCGCTTGATAAAATACTTTAATAAACAATTAAAATTTAAAGTAATTAATTCGCTTGTTAATAATTACGCTACATCGTTTACAATTTTATGGTTTAAAATTTAAGTTGTCAAAAATTGTAAAATTTCAAATTGAAATCAAACAATTAAAAAAAATCATTCAAAAATTGTTGTACTGTACATATGTTTTCAAATTTTTATCTCTTCGACTTAAACTGTGAGGTAATAGCAAATAATGTTATAGAACGCAACATTTATGAACGAAAATACTAATTTTTTTAAACCTACTCTAATAATTTTTTTTCCAATTATCATAAAAATAATGTATTATATGATTGTAGATGGTAATAACTTATTATAACGTCATATTTACTATTTCAATAAAATAAGCTGTATTTTATATTCGGACAAAGTTATAACTTTCTACTAAACGCTCGGCACTGGGAAGTTCGCGGTTCTTAAATTTTATTTGACTAATTACTTGTACTTGATGTCGGACAATGCCAGAAAAAGTTGTATACGAATATCCTTATCGGAAGACAGCGTTTTATTCACCCACGCACTCTGAAATGTACACGGAACCATTCGGAAAACATTATAACTTTCCTTTAAACGTTCGGTTCTCAAATTTTCTAACACTAATTAGTTGTTCTCAATGTTAATCAGCACAAGAAAACGTTTCATCCTAATACCTTTATCGGAAAGCTGGTTTTTATACACCCACGCGCTCTGAAATATACACGAAAATTTGAAAAAATTTACAATTTTCCTCGAAATGCTCGTTTCTTACATTTTTTCCACTCTTTACTTGTATTTGTTGTCAGGCAATAGCAAAAACAGATTCATCCCGATATTCTTATATCGGAAGACTGCGTTTTAACCAGATACGCTCTCTGAAATGTACGAAAAAGTACGTGGGTGGATAAAAAGCAGTCTTCCTATATGAATATTGGAATAAAAAGTTTTTATTTTTTGTACATCAAATACAAGTAATTAGTGGAAGAAAATTCGAGAACCATACGTTTAGAGGAGTGTTCGAATTTTTTTCGAATTTTCGTGTACATTTCAGAGTGCTTGGGTGCAGAAAACGCATTCGGTCTGTGATGATATTCGGATTAATCTTTTTTTGGTGTTGCCTGAAATCAAATAACAGTAATTAATTAAACAACATCCGACAACGGAGGGTTTACTTAAAATTTAGAATTTTTGCTATATATAAAATGTAGCTTATTTCATAAAAATAATGAATATGACATTATAATGAGTTATTACCATTTAAAATCATATATTGCATAATTTTTACGATAACTGCACAACAAAAAATTGATTTGAGAAATTATTAAAATTTAAAGCAGTTCAAACGATTTAATTCATTCGTAATTGGTAGATAAGATGGAGAAACACAACCATGGCGGAAAAGGAAAAGCTTCCTCAGGATTCGAACCCGCAACAGCTGCTTCGTACTTCAATATAAGTTGAGTACGTTACCATCTGAGCTAAGCTGTCTCCTCGAAACTTTTATTTAATACAAACTTGAATATCAATTTTTTTATTTCAGGTAATATTTTATTGATACAAATAAGATTTTTATTATGAATTAACTATACATTTGAGTGATTGTAATCATTAGTAGATAATTTAAGGATGGTAAAAAAACCAGGGTAAGGAAAAAAATAACAGTTTTACTGAAGAGCAAAAAAACATTCTATAAAATGAAAATTGCAACTTAAGGAAAAAGCAAAAGTTCATTCCCGACTTAAACTATTGCTGAATTAATTTAAAACAGGTTTGATCGAAAATAATCTCATTTTTAACTTTAAAGAGACAAACATTTCTGTTTCGAATACAATGTATGCTCTCTAAATCTGCATGACTAGAAAACTATATATTATGTGATAATTAAACTCCTTAAAATTAGTAATTCACAACGCCATTCCAATTAAGAAAATTCAAAATGGAAGCGCTTAAATTTTTATTGATAATTTGTAATGCAATAATAATGCTAGTTATCAAGTATTTGTGTTGTAAGAGAATTTCTTGCACGCGGGTGTCTCTTTAATGCCTTTATGATGGATGCGGAAAATTTACGACAAATTGAAAAAATTTATATTGTCATAAACTGAAATGAATCATGAAAAATAAAAATCGCTATCCTGTCTGCAGCAGCCAATTACCGGAACATGTTTTTAATTCATTAGCATTACGAAATAATCTTGTTGATATCCCAGAAAGAATGTTCAGTTGGATTTTATTGCAGCAGTAAACGCGTTATGCAATCTACTGAGAGAAAAAATGTGTCACGTTTCATAGTTTTGAAGTTTGAAAAATTGAGATCGGTAGCCATACCAGTGGCAAAAAGAAGCCGGTATTCGGAAAGGTATAATATTAGGGAGGTGGAATAGGTACGTGGTGCAGGAAGAAGGCAAGGAGGTCGTAGGAGAATAACGGCAAAGAGTACCTATGGAAGACACGAATGATTAACCTGTGGCGCCGAGGACGATCGTAAAGCCCTCGAGACCGGATAGTACCATTCGCATGAAACGATGCTCTTCAACGAACCTTTGTTCCATCCAATGGGGCAATTACAATTCGGTGGAGAACCTCTGATCATATTAGCGGCAGTAATTACAAATCAGACCAGCTTTAACCGGCGAGTCGAACTCTGCGGTCTGTCGGCTTTCAAATAAAAACGATCACATATACCAACTGCTCTTATTTCAATTCTTACTTTTTTTCTCGGTTAATTTGCCCATACCTGGTAGGATCGCCAAAAAAATCCTGCTAATATTGTGCTGCAACTGATGTTGGTTGAAATTAGAATTGAATTAATTTAAGCATAATATTAAGAAAGTTAATACCCTCAGTCTACGATTGATGATACTCGCTTTCTGAAGATGTAAAAAATCTGCATTTGGTGTCGTTTTTCACACCTAAGCGCATCGCTTCGTTGTCGCCGATCGAAAAATCTGTGGGAACCGACGAAGGAGTCGGGAAGGCACAATGGTGGGCTTATTAAAATTCCGGGTTTTATTTTATGCACCGTGTGCAAACCGAGGCTGCACATATGCAGAGGACGAGGCAAGAAGAGTCCAGTTGGGAAGGGATTAAAGGGGGCAAGAAAAGGATGGGAAAAGAGAAGTAGGGAGAGGGGAGAGGCCACGCGACTCACGGTTTCGAGCAAATAATCTCTGCTGCATCTACACTCTACACCCACGCGTACCAAGACCCCAGGAGAGAATTCACCTTGTCCACCCTTGTCTTGTCTTTTTCTCTCTTTCGTCTTTTCTTATTCTCTCTTATTTTCTACTTCACTTGCACCAGGAGCGCCAAATACCGAAGGAGCCACACGGCAATAAATATAATGCATGATTACGCGAGCTATTGTGGCACAGTTGGAAAAGTACAGAATTCAGATTGACAACTTTAATTGGACTCTATAGACATTCAAGATATATATTGTGCTAATGAGGCCCTTCGTCTAAGGACGAAAACTCTCACCAAGTTTATTTTACAATAAAGATCAGTAGCTAAAAAACAGAATATCAAGATTGTTCTAGATATAGATTTATCTTCAGAAAATATCATGAGCGTTGTCAATACCGCAATTTGTAAACGATTTCGAACTATTTCAATTAGTAGTTCTCTACTAATACAGATTTACGTAGTATAAATTGTATTGGAAATGAAATATAAAATTTTGTTTATTTTGATCGAATATTACGAAAATTAAGCAGCAGCTTCATGAATGTTTATTCTGGGCCTAAAATATTATTATAAAAATAATATGTTTAAAGTTTCGTAGCCCCGAGTTGAAACCTTTATAGTTTCGGTCGGACGTCCATCCGTCCGCCCGTCATCCCCCCACACAGAATCGAATAAGATCGGATGGGATATAATAGAATCGGATGAGATATTATACGGTAGGGTAGGATATAAAAGAATATGATAGGATAGAATAGGATAGGGTAGGGTGGGTGAATATAGGATAGGATAAGACAGGCAGGTTTTGGATAGGATCGGATAGGTTCCATTATCACTCTACTAGAGCCTTTAAATTTTCTAAGTGAAATAAAAGCATAAAAATTAAACATTTTAAATACTAAATTAAATAGATTACGAATACCTTTTTATAGACGGGTTTCGTCTACTTTGAATAATTTTTATCACATGTATTTGATAAATGCGTAGGAATTTTGACGGATGTGATAAAAGTTGCATAATGTTTTTATATGGATTTTTTTACAACAGTTCTCTAGCGTTCAACGATTTTTTAAATTCGAAACAAAAAAGATAACAATTGATCTCCCCATTATTGGCGATATTGGATTTTCGAGTTTTATGAAGGAATTATGGGAACAAAAAAACAAATCTGGGGAAACAATGTCTAGTTATATTTTAAAATATTTCAATACTCAATGATAGCTTATTGTCTCGGGAAATAAAATAATCTGTTATTCATTAAAATCGTACCATTTTAATTTTCCTGAATATCAGAGATGTAGGGGGGGGGGGTCTATCGATTTTGATGAAACTTTGTCAAACTTTAGTGTTGGATGAGTGGAGGTTATGGTTAAAAACGGTTTTCAGATTTTTCAAAATTCAGGGAGTTACAGGACTTTGAATGTTGAGAACCGACTTTTTTGAAAAGACTGTATCGCCCAAACCGCTGATTAGATTTTAATGATTTTTGCAGGTGTAGGAATTTATAGACATTTTTAATGCAATTTTAAAACAAACAATAACTGAAAAACAGCTCAAAAAGAGGCACAGTCGGGCGAAATCAAATAACAAATTTCACAATAACTTTTAAAAATCAATTCTTAATTGATTTCAGATTTTTTTTAGAAAAATTGATAATTAAGTTTAGAATTGATATGTGCAAACGATTTTTGAATTGTTACTGCTTAAAATTTTATGTAAACGCAAATAGCATACAAATGTTGATTCTTTTATTTTTCTAAACAACTTTCTTACTCTCAATATCTCTTATATTCAATGCGCAAGTATGATACTAATTGTTAATTTTATAAAAAATTGATATAAAAAAATTATATGAATTTTTTATAAAATAATACTGTCACCATCTATGAGCAGACAAAACATAGTCTTTTCTTAATCTTCCTTAAATATTATATTGCCAGTAATTTTCCAGCATTACCAACTGAAAGCGCCACTTTACTCCTTGTTGTTTGTCTTTCCTCGCGAATTTCAGAAGGAATTTGCCTGCGAATGAGACTTCATCTCCTGGGATATTTCTCAAGTGTGAAAAGACTTTTGGTAATTACACTGATCAATAAAATGCATGTGTTCATAAAATGAGACTTGTTGTTTCCGCAGCAGTTTTTCATACGGGATTCAGATCCAAACTTCATTTTTCGCCTACTCGTCAGATTTTTGAATTTATTTTAGTCAAATTTTTTTCTTTAAAAAATCACAAATCGGGCTGTAAGTGATTAGAATTTGACAGCTTATGCTTAGAGACGAATCGCTGTAACTTTAAGAGAAGTCAAGAGAGTTCAAGCGAATTCAAAATAGCTTAAATGTATTCAAGATCATTTAAAAACATTGAAAGAAATTCAAGGGAATGCGACACAGTTTAGGAGAATTCTAGTGAATTCAATGGATTTCAGAAGAATTTAATCAAAATCTGTGTAATTAAAATGAATTTAAGGTGATTCGACGGAATTTTAGAGAATTTTAGTGCATCAAATGACAAATTTTAACACTAAGCTTTACTGGTAACATCACTTAACAATAAGTAGGATAAACATTTTTTTTTTCTGCTTTTAAAAATACAAACTGGGCAGCTGTTTATGTAATTTGTTTATAAAATTAAAAAATAATATCGAATCACACATTCTTATGATCTACTATACACCTTGTCGATAAAAGCAAGTAATTTTATCGCCAAAATGTTACTTCAAAAACTATCAAACGACAATGTTCATTATTTATTATTATAATTTGTTGATGATACAAATAACAGTGATTTTCTTTTTTATAAACAAATTATAATATCGAATAGTGAACATCATAAATTGATCGTTTTCAAAGTAATATTTAGCGTTAAAATTATTTGCTTTTATGGACAATGTGTAGACGATAATAAAAATGTATTATTCGATATTATTTTTTAAGTTTAAAAACAAAATGATATAATTAAATACAAAATAATGTTATATATCTATTAATTATAGCCTATTAATTATAAATTATATTAATTATATAAAAAAATGTCTAGTGTGGATTTTTAAAAGCAGAAAGAAATCTTTTTTATCCTAATTATTGTTAAGTGAAGTTACCAGCAAAGCTTGGTAATAATAATTTTTCATTTGATATTCTTTGTTAATTTTGTAAAGAAACAACTGAAAATCACTGGCAATACAATTTAGAGAAGATTAAGAGAAAAAAACGATTTTTCTCCGACAAAAGCAAGATTACTTTAAAAATGAATAATCTCTAATGTTCACTATTTGATATTATAATTTTTTTCTAACAAATAATATTACTTATCAATTCGTTTTCGCTTGCACACACCCCTGCGCATTAAATCCAACAGATGCTGAGTGTAGGAAAGTTTTTTATCAAAAGATAAGAGGAAAAGGAAAGAATCAACATTTGTTCGCTATTTGCATTAACATACAATTTTAAACAATAATAATTCAAAAATTGCTTGCACATATCAATTCTAAATTTGATTATAAATTTTTCTAAAGAACGAAAATATAAAATCATTTAAAAATTGCGTTCTAAAAGTTATTTTGAACCTTGTTATTTGATTTCGCCCCACTGTGCCTACACTGTTAGAAATTTCTATAGCGATTTCGCTATAAATGTAATGGAAGCAATATGCATACACGTGTAGTAAATTTAATATACCATCATCTTGTAGAATTAATATACATGTATAGTAAAACGCAGTGCGTGAAAGTTGAAAGTTCTTTGATGCACCCAAATCTGATCAAATATTTAAAACTCAAGTAATAACCTAAAATTCATCGATTAAATTCTTATTTATAATCAAAGTGCAACGTACGGGTGGAATTTTCTTCAAAATTCACTGTAAATGTCAAAATTTTAACGTGAGTATCAATATACATGTATATGAAATTCAATATACAGCCTCTTAATTAATATTTCATAGACCGAGATTTTAGATTTAATATAGAAATGTATAGTAAATCTATATTAAAATTGCAAACATTTTGAACAGTGTATCGTTCCAAGTGGAGAGTGAGGCCACTCGGCCAAACTACAAAATTAATATCTCGGAAAATTAAAGAGTGCCAATCAATATTTTTTGAATGGACAAAAAAAATGGTAAAAAATCGAAATATTTATATTTAACAAAATTAACGGTACGCCTTTGGGCGGAAATTGAAATAAAAAGTTTTGTTTTTATTTTTTATCCCCTATTTGAATTTTTGTTCCTTTTCGAATTGCATTAAAAATGCCTTCAAACTATTTGCTACACCTGCGAAAATAATTGAACTTTAATCAGCGGTTTGGGAGATATGGTGTTTTAAAAAAAGTCGGATCTAAAAATTAAAAATCCTGAAACTTCCTGAATTTTGGAAATTCTGGAAAACCATTTTAACCATAAACTTCTCTCATCCAACACTAAATTCTAATCAAATTTCATTAAAATCGCTAGACCCCCCTTCAACTCTGATATCCAGGAAATGGATTGATCAAGAAAGCAATAAGAAAAAAAGTTCTGTCAAAAACAAACATTTTTGAAGACAAATTTTTGTTATGCATCAAATTTTTTTCATGAAAAATGAGCTTTTCTCTTTTAAAGGAGATCATTAGTATAAATATTGACATTTTTAAAAGTATGAAAATAAACATTAAAAAAATATTGTCTCCCCCCTCCTCTCTCTCAATATATTTATTATTATACCATTAAGCCGCGTCCCTTTCCGGGTAGGCGTAAATTGTCCGGTTGGAAAGTAGTAGTGTGTGGATGGGTATATAGGTATAGGGTAGATAGGTATATAGGTGCAAGATATAGATATTTTATATTGATCTAGAATCCTCGTGTTATTTATTTAAATGACACGTTCATTCCGCAACACTGCTCCGACCCAGGTTGCTGATCAATCTCTATAGCGATCACCCCAAGTGAGGAGCCTCACAAAATTGTTATGTGTGGTTCTCCACTTGGGCCCATTAGTATCCAAGGTCTTTGTTTCAGGCGTCATTCACTCTACTCACATTCTTTTTATAAACTCAAAATACTCATAAACAATTCATAAAAACCTTGATTTTTTTAATGTGCTTTTTTCTGTATTTTGTGAAAACTATGAGCAGACGAAAAATGGCATAAGACACAAATTGGTAATTTCAATAACACCTAGAATTTTCAAAAACAATTTTGTTAAAACTTTGACAATGTAAAGTTTTTTTTCAGATTGCTTCTTTTATAAAAAATAGGGCTCTAAACTTGAGTCTAGTTAAATTGTGCCCAGAAGTCCCTACTTTTAAACACTTGTTTCAGTCTCCATACGACCAAATTTTCTTCAAATTACGGGCTTTTGGCTCATTTACGCAGGACATTTGAAGCTTTGAATAAGCAAATTACTTATTGCGCTGGAATTTTTTGGGACTGAGTTCTTAAATGTTGAATCCACCTGATTTGAATTTTTTCACTGATAGTAAATTATTGAGTGACAATGGAACAATTATTAATTTAGAAAATAATCGAGTAATTTGAAAATATATTTAGAATATCAAATAAAAAATTGTTATCGAAATTCCTAGAGAAGCTAACAATAATTTTGCATAACTAATTTTCAAAGAAAATTGAAAAAGAATATTTAATAAGATTTTCAGAATTTCCAAGGAAGAATCTGGATGGATTTAAAAAGGTATAAAGCGAATGACAAACACTAATTTTTACGTTAAAAAATGCTCGAAAAATGCATTTTATCATTGAAATTGTTAAAGAATTATAAACTTTCATAAAAAAATTATGAATTTTGCTGAAATATCATGATATTCCTAATTTAAAAAATATGACAAAAAAAATTTGTCGATATATGCCTGAATAATGCATTTGTTTATTAAGTTTTCTCACAATATTAACAAGAATAATCTCAAGATAAGTATTCTTTAATTATAATATTGCTTGCATTCAAATATCCTATAATTTAATTTCAGAAACGCAAAATTATTGAAAAGTATAGATAACAGACTTTCAACAAATACTTTCTTTAGGACATTTTTTTTGTTCATTGTAAGGTAAGTCTATGAAATAGACTTTCTCAAATAGAAAAAGGTATGTCTTTTTGCTTTTGAGTGAATAAAAAAGTGTAGAACGGGCAAAAATTTGACCCTCATTTAATAAATTACTGTTTCAAAACATTTTTTTGTTTATTTTATAATGTATCTTTTATAAAAAATACCGTATTCGGCAAGATCGTGTGCTCGATTCTGCATATGGAGAAATTTTGGAAACTTTATTTTTATTTCAACATGAATTTCAGTAATATTCCAAAGAACACTTTTGGTCATTTCTAAATTACCAAAAGTTTGAAAATTTTTTTTAATTAAAAAATTTGGAAAATTCCAGAAATTTATATAAAAATTAAAAGTTTAAAAAATTCTTTAGCTTTTTGAAATGTTGCAAATGTTACAAATTTTTTAATGTTTCAAAATTTTTGAATTCTTTGGAAAATTTGGTAAATAAGAAATTCACTATAAATTTCAACAAAAATTCTAAATCGATATTAAAATAAAAATAAAGTTTCCATAATTCCTCGATTTTTGCAAATAATAACCAAGGGTAAACCGAGAATTGCAGAAAAGCAGAAGAAAAAGAATTGAGATTCCGAGACCACGGAGGGTAAGCCCAGAATCACAGAGAAGAAGGAGAGAGAGAGAGAGAATTCAGATTCCGAGTCCACGAAGGGTAAACCTAGAATCGCAGTAAAGAAGAAGAGAGAGAGAGAATTAAGATTCCAAGACCATGGAGGGTAAACCCAGAATCACAGAGAAGAAGGAGAAGGGAGAGAGAAAAGAAGGAGTGTGATTTCGAGGCAAGGGTAAACCCAGAATCACAGAAGGAAAAAGAAAGAGAGGGTGACTTCGAGACCACGCAGGGTAAATCCAGAGTCACAGAAAAAGGGCGAGAGAGAAAGAGAATGTAACTATGAGACTTCGGAGGGTAAACCTAGAGTCTCAAGAAAAGGAAGAGAAGAGCAGAGAAAGGTGATAGGAGAAAAGAGCAGAAATTGATTTGTAGTTAGTTTTAATTTATTGTCTCAATGGCTGCTACAGGAGCGAAGGGTCTGTAGGTAGCTATCGCCAAGTCGCAAGGAGATGACTAGTCACAAGCGAGTGACAGAGACCCTGTAAGTGCCAGAGCACTAGTGACGATCCTACCCAGAGCGTCGGTATTTATTTACTGGAGGCGGGAGAGCTCGAGCGAAGAAGGGAGCGGCTGCTGGCCCTCTGATTGGCCCTGACTCTCGTGACGAAGTCGCAACGGAACGGTGGGGACACCGTACTCCGTGCTGCCGTCTTCCAGCCTTGAGTGTCTCGTGCCTTTTCAATTACATTTTACGAAATAATAATATGAACTAATATTCATGATACTTTGTTGGCAACGAAAATATTCACAATTGCTAAATTGATAAATTACATAAGATAGTGGTTCTTGGTTAATACAAAAATATTCTCAATCGCTTAAAATATAATTAAAGTAATATGTGAGCCTTTAAAATTCGTTAATTACAATCTATCAGGTAATAATAATTATTCATGTTCAATTAAATTTGGTTCTGAAAGACCCGCATATTTTAAAGTAAAATATTTCAGAATTCAGACTAAATTCTAAATTTACGACTAATTGGTTATAATAAAAGAATTCTCGTTTCAAAGTCAGGCCGTTTCTGTTTCAAAAATTTAAGGAATGGAAATTCATTTAATTTTTTATTTTAAACTTGGAAATTAAAGAAAAAAACGACACGTAACGTTGAGCCCCGCTGGCCATGTGGAGTAGAGAGAGAGAGAGAGAGGAAATGCGAAAACGTTCTTGGCTATCAGTACGTGATTTCTATCACCTTTTTTTCAGTATTCTTTCAGTTACTCACACAGAAGAATATGGTAAATTTTCAATAACCTTAACATTTGGTGTTCTTGTTATTTTTTGATGTACAAAAATGACGCAAAATTGTAATACGTTTCTAAAGTCTGCCCCAAAATGTACCGTTTCCTGGTGTGAAGGTAACATTTTTAAGTTCGACACCGCCAAAAACGTTTGAAAACGATTTTCTTTTATGGACGATTAAAGCCTCACTTTTAGAAAAAAAGCTAATTTCATTTCCATTTTCTAATTCATAATATTAGCAAGGTTCTTTTTATATTCTTATTGACGCTAACTTTTGTGTTCTCAGCCACGGTAACTTTAGAAGGATTGTTTCAATCGAATCAGCATTTTTAATTTCGATTGAAATTAAAAAAGTGATATACGTCTCAAAATTTTGAAAATTAAATAAAATATATATTTCATTAATGAAGAAATGTAATTTTCAATTTTTATCAGATATCTGGCATATTTCGAAACTATCCATCTTTAGTTTTCTAGTAAGACCATAATCCACACAGTTGGAGCATTTTCAAAATTTGAAACAAAATTTTTTCAAGAGTTTTTGAAATTGCTTTCAAAGTTTCCATCAGTACACGAAAGGAATACTTGCAAATTGTACTAATGGCATTTTTCGTTTCAATAAAAATAATTTTTTCTTTTATAGATTCATCAATTTAATTCCACATTTTCACTAGATATCAAACATATTTCCAAACTATCCCCATTTAATTTTTCGATCAGGTCAAAATACAATAAATTAGAGCATTTTCAAAATGTGAAACAAGATTTTTCTAAGTTTTACACATTTGTGTCCACGTTTCTGGTAGACGACAGAATGACTTGCGAATTAGCCTAATGCCATATTAATCTACATATATACTTAATATAACATATTTTGAAACTATTCTCATGAAATTTATCAATTAAATGAAAATTTAAAAAGATCATTTCCGACAACATGCCATTTTTGGTTTTAGAAGGTCCGTATGTTTGATTCGTTGTTTTTCGTTCATTTCAACAAGATTTACAAATTATCGTCCTGACATTATTCAATTGAAAATTTCAATTACAATTACAATTTCGTGAATTTGAAAATAATATTTGTATTTTTTATTTACATTATATTGAACAAAATACCTACTTCTTTCTAGGCTATTCAATTTTGTCTACATCCTATTAATTTTCGAAGACAAGCATCTTTGCAGCCTATTTATCGAGCATGAGCGTCGCAATAACAATGTAAATTTCCAAATCTGTAGATGCTATGAGATCCTTCTTTAAAAACAAAATCAATAGTTATTGTATTCTGGCCGTGGGCCCAGATTGGGAAACAAATGAGAAGGGCCACCTGGCTAGCAGGTTACTACTGTGATCGCGAAAGCAAGTCCTGTCCGCCGGCTACTTTTTCTCGAAAGGCTACTTTTTCTTGAGAGTTCTGTTTCACGTCGTATATGAAATAAATTGCAAGGGTGTAACATTATAACAATTTTCGATATAATAATCACATTAATGATGCATTATGAATGGTTTTTCATAGAAATCAAGATTGAAAATTGGTTTTTGATACATTTAAAAAGTTTTTAACATTTTTTTCAATAAATATTTCTTATAAAATGACGTCTTCTCACGTACAATCAAAAAATACACCCGCATACTATTAAAATCACCAAAGTTATGATAGGACAACAATTTTTAATTTGTCATACCAGTCTTCGAGCTCCTTTACTTAAAACATCTTAGTCTTTCAAATGATTTTTACTCGGATTCAGAAGTCGGATTCAGAAGTCCTGACACCTGGATTTCAAGGTTCATTACTCGGCGAGAAAAAAGCGCAGAATGTTGCGTCGAAGACATAAATATTCATCAACATTATACATAAAAATATGTCAGTTTCATTGGCGTCAAAATTTGTGTAATTTGCCTGTGACACCAAATGTGTGAAAAGAAAGGAAAAATTACCCTCAACTTTCACTGTGTCGACTTTAAAGTCGTCCATACGTTCAAAAATTGGAGAAAATTTATGAGTATTCAGTAACATGTGCTTAACAAATTGCAATTTGTTTTACTTTAAATTAATGATTATTGTAATTAGTAGAGCTAAAAAAGTAAGAAATGGTTATCTCGGCTCTGAATGGAGATTTGGAGCTGAACTCTAGCTCAAAAGAAGCTTCTCGATTTAGCGGTTTCATCTGAAAAGTCAAATGGTTAATAACAATTATTTATTTATAAATTATGGAGGGAGAAGAAGATCACGTGTCAATGTCAAGCGATGCGGGAAACGGGGAGGAGCCGCGCTCTTAATGGAAAAACGAATGAGCGACGCGGCTGATAACATCACACATAAGAATGAAAGGCTGCATGATCTCCGAGAAGAACCCATGAATGAAGAGGACGAAGAAGATCAGAGTATTGACATCATATGTCTAGTAAACAGCCTATATGACTTTCAGGCAGAAAAAGGTGAAACAACATCAAAACAAAAATCCAAATGTTACATTGCTAACATAATGTTAGGCGGGATACCTACCGAGGCATTAATAGATACAGGAGCTGAATTTACCTGTATTTTAGTAAAAAATTTAAAAGATAACGAAAAAACTTTTTGAAAATACCCCACACTACCGGTTAGTGGTGTCGCTGTAAAGGGACCTGTAGGAAAGCGAACAGTGAGACTCAAGAAACAGCTATCCATTAATGTTTCACTACCAACAGAAAAAATACAGATAATCTTCATGGTCGTACCAGCTTTGACTAGACCCTGTATTATTGGAATTGATGTTTTGGAAGAATTGAAAAGGCACATTAATTTTGATAAGAAGGATGTCTTCTTCTCAGGATTACAAGGATCACCAAAAATTCAATTAATGTGTGAAGATTAAAAAGAAGAAATGAATCTTATTGATATAATCCACATTAATCATTTTCAAACACTCAGTAATCCTTTCGAGATAACGAGTGACGAAATTAACATGAAATTGGCAGAAACTGTACTAGAAAAAAAAAGAAATCGAACATCCGAGAACAATTTTAGAAAAATATAAAGCTTTATTTAAAAGGCAACCGGGATTGTTAACAACGCATGCGCACTCTCTAAGAATCAAAAAGGATCAACCCTTTTATGCAAGAAGTTATCCAGTGCCGCTAGCTGGCCGTGAAAAAGTTGAAGAAGAAATTTAAAAAATGCTCGAAGCAGGTGTGATACAGACGTCAAACAGTCAGTATATAAATCCACTGGTAACTGTGGTGAAAAAGGATAGCTCTGTACATTTGTGCCTGGGTGCGAGAAAACTCAACATAATCATGGAGAAGGATTGGGAGTGTCCCGAAGCCGCGGATGTTCTCTTTCAAAAGTGTAAGGGTACAACAATAATGTCTAGCTTGGACATGACCATGACCTGAAAACTAGCACGGTAGCACTTGTAAGAGGACTTGAGCACACGCTGCGAGGGATTGAAGATCATCTTATCACTTTTGTGGATGACACATTGGTAAGTTCTCAATGAAACGAACAACATCTGCAACACCTACAGAAACTCCTGGAAAGCCTGAAACATTCTGGAATTACGTTAAATCTTGAGAAATCACACTTCTTTAACAAAGGAACCAAATTCCTAGGATTCATATTACCAACCAATAGAATTAGTCCAGATCCCGAGAAGCTCAAAGCAATACGCGAATTTTCAAGACCTAAGAATATAAAACAATTAAGAGGTTTCGTAGGGCTGATTACCTTTTATTATAAATTCAACCAAAAAAACGCTGAAAAAACAGTCCCACTTCTTGGCTTAATTAAGAAAGGTGCCAAATGGGATTGGAATACAAAGTTACAATGCAAAGTACGACAGCTGGAGGATATAGAAAAGGAGGAAGCAGTTACTAGCATAGGACGATTGCCCTTCGAAGACCCACTGGGCCTGATGGCCCGCAAATCATGGAGGTAAATAGATGCTTCCATCGTGTGTTCATTATGTATACTAATGAATATTCATTACATCTACCTGTTTTATAGATTTCTATAATTTGTACCTAAAAAAAAGAGTAAAGAATCAGACACTTGAAAATTTTAGCCTTGTATAAAACCTAGACTTGGAAAAGCAAACCCCGCGTGTAGATACTGCACCTGCTTATCTTACTTGTGAGAACAGCAAGAGAAGAAACTTGAGACAAGTGTCGAGAATGATAAAAGCTAGAGTTAGATAAATACCTACAGAACGAAAAAGTAAAAATAAAAGAAGAATGTTTTTTCAAATAGTTGCCTAAACTATTGTGACGAACATAGTATTTTTATTATGCTGAATAATAAAGGAACAGGATATATGAGTGGAGAAACTACATCATTCTACGTGATAAAAATTGGATTTATTCATTAAGAAAATTGTATGCGTTTGAAAAAGTCAACAAATAAAAATGCGAGGCATGTAATATAAATTTCTTATGAAGATATCAAATTGTGTAAAATACTGCACAAGATTTACATTATTAGTGGTTGTTTTCATACAAGGAAAAGTCTTTTGTCGTACAAGTTATCACTCATATACTTTTTGTATACACATTTCATACATATATGCACATATTATTCACATAGACGTTTAAAAAAAATATATATCATCATGACTTGTCATGAAAACATAGTTAATATGGATAAAACACACACAAGTTATACGAACAAAAGTTTCAAAAAAAGTATGATGTAGTAAATACAAGCTTGTATCGGTTTATAACAATCGGTAAAGTCCTACTGGTATTAGTACATCCATCTTCAAAGAATGATGCAATTACAGCGAATGTATTCACTAGCTGTGTCCATTCTGACAGGTTCAAAGATAACCTTCGTGAACAATTACCAAGTAATCGTATAACTGGTTTAAAGCGACCATCGGGTTGGATTTCCAAACCAATAAAGAGTTTTTTTGAAGCAGAATCATTTGATTTTAATGCCGTGGACAGAATAAGATCATACGGACGTGAATTTTTCTCTTTTTTGACAAATTCACTTTCAGAAGATTTTTCCTCGTCAACTACTTTCCGCTTTCTTACAACATTTTGTTGTTGTAAAACGTTTCGTAAAGAAGATTCACTAGAATCTTGATCATCGCTGCCACTCATTCTTAACAATTGACTTTGAGACTCAGACATTGTATAGTTTAGAAACAAGGTGTATAGTACAACTGAAACATATATAAGATTACCTCGAGTTTTTATAGATAAGCCCTCCTATCCTCCTCCTCTCATCACAGAACGAAAACTAGACTATTGGAGGTGATTGGGGCCTTACTTCACGAATGTGGATCTAATATTTTTTCTTGAGAAAGTACCAACAAATTTTTGAAGAACAATTTTTTTATTCTCATTTTAATTTATCTTTGAAAAAATGTTATTGTTCAAATGATAATTTTTTTTACACTAGAGCAGGGCTCGCCAGAATTCAGTCTTTGACTGCCAAGGCTGACAGTATCAGTATCGAAAACTAGGTAAAATAGACCCCAATAAATTGACGTGCTGATTGACCGTAACCTTTCGTACGATTCCTGGAAAATAAAGAAAAAAATTTTAGAAAAACTTTCTGTCAGTCTCGCACTTGTCGTGTGACGAGCCTTGCACTAGAGTATATTCTGCATCAAATTTTTCTTTCGACTCATATTTCTCTCTCTCTCTCTCTCCCCCCCCCACACACACATACATGGACATGCTCTCTAAATTTTCTCGAGTGAAATTTCACTCAAATCGAGTGAAATTACACTCGAAGAAAAAGTGAAAACCCCGCTTCTCTTATTCGAGCGAAACTCCACTTTTCGTTCGAGTGTATTTCCCACTCAACTCCTTCGAGCGAATTGTCACTCTCGAACAACAGCGAAGTATCACTCGAAGCGAGTGAAATAATTCAATCGATTTTCGAGTGAATTTTTTCACTCGAGCCGTTAGATCGGTAAATACAACTCGAAAAAGAGCGAGTTATCGCTGGAAGCGAGTGAAATAATGCAATCGATTTTCGAGTGAATTTTTTCACTCGAACCCTTCAAGCGGCAAATAAAACTAAAAAAAGAGCAAAATTTCACTCGATTCGAGTGAAAAACTAGTTTAGTGCTATAATTAAATTAAAAAATACAAATTCAGGATAACAAAATTTTATTTTCTACGCTAAGATAATTATTGTAATATATTACAATTCAAATCAAAGAGTTGATTTTCAATGAAGAAAGATAATTTTTTTAATGCGCAATATGCATGCGAGTATTTGCACTGTCCGATTTGTAGCTAGCTTGACTCCGTTGCGCTTACTCAACCTCTCTCTCAACTCCTTGGACCTCTTCTGGCTGTTGTTGGGGGGTTCTGAAAAAAGATGTATAAATCGCAAAAAACGAAGCACTTCGTCAAATTTGAACAGAAAAAAATTTTGTTTTGAGATTTAAATTATTAATAAAAATCATTCAAACAAATCGATTTATATATGTATAGCGACAATTCCAATAAATTATTTTTTGCCCTCCCTAATTGACTTTGATGTTTAAACAGACCGAAAAAAGTCGACTTTTTCGTTATCTTTTTAGAGTTACGATAAATTTATGGACTATTTGACCATAAAATGTGTGATATACGTCAATGAGAATGTATTTGCAATATGTTGCAACAATAATATATGAGGAATGTTGAAATTAAAATAACCAAAAATTAGTTTTATTGTCAAATAAAGAGCAATATGTCACTTTTAAATATTTTCTTGTAATTGAAAATCAATCAAAATAATTTTAATATCAAAATTCCTAATAAATTATTGTTACAATATATTGAAAATATATTCTCATGACGTATATCATATATTATATGGTTAAGTAGTCCAGAAATTTACCGTAAATCTAAGAAAATAGCGAAAAAGTCGACTTTTTTCGATTTTTTGAAACTTCAGACACTGAAGTAGGGTAAAAAATATTTCAATCATTTTTTCCTATGTTGGTACAAATCTACTTGCTTCGAACTACCTTTTCTGATAATTTATGTACCTAAAATTAATTTTATTGTCGAATAAAGAGCAATATATCGCTTTTAAATATTTTCTTGTAATTCAAAGTCAATAAAAATAATTTTAATATCAAAATTCCTAAAAAATTATTGCTGCAATATATTGAAAATACATTCTCATTGACGTATCTCACACATTAAATGGTAAAATAGACCAGAAATTTACCATAACTCTAAGAAAATAGCGAAAAAGTAGACTTTTTTCGATTTTTTGAAACTTCAAAGTAACTTAGTTAGGGTAAAAAATATTGAATCATTTTTTGCTATGTTGGTACTGGCGCATATGAATTGTGTTATTTGCAATTCAATACTGCACTAAGATTCTTTCCAGATGTTTACAATAACATTAAAAGGTCGCTCAAGGCCATTTTAGGGCATTTTTGTCCCGAAACTGCCTTGAACGACCTTTGAATGTTAATACAAAAATCTGAGAAAAATCTGAGTGCAATGTTGAATTGTTAAGAACAAAATTCATGCGTGCCAGAAATGAATAATCAATAAAAAATTATTTATTCACGATTGGCGATACTTTCTATTTTTTCTAATTGCCACTTTCCATAGTTTTTACGTTTGGCAATCAATTGTTTTAGAAGGGTAATCATAATAATGATAAATTCTTACCTTTCAAGATGTTTGCAGCATCTTCAGCAACTCCGCATACCTCCACCAAGTGCTTGTATAATTCTTTGGGACTATTCAGCGTTTCCTACGTACAATAAAAATATTTAATTTATAATAACTGTATTGAGAATGTAAGAAGGCTTTATGATAAAGTTTAATAAACTTACCCTTGGCAAAAGAACCGAGGAAAAAGCTATATTCCTCACTCACTCTGAGATTCCTCACTCTTCTAAGCCACTAATTATCACTCAAAATCATTTCAACTAAAACTATTTGCTATAAATTTTTAAAATGTATAACTTATTGTTCACTTTAAATGTAACTTTTGCACTTTGCCGACACTGGTACAATGACTGACTATGCTATGACGAAACTAAGCATCGCGTCCCGTGCAAGCTACTTACTCACGACCAATATGGCTGCTTGTGGAACGACACGTGAGCCTATGTGAGAACTGGGGGAACTAAAATCGCAAGCGACCATGCGGGCGGGATATTTAAATTTGAAATATTGTACTCCTTCATGTTGTCAATAATTTGTAATACACTTCACTGATATTATTACATACAACAATTTAAGTACACAATAATATCAATAAATGGCATTATAAAGTATTGATATTATTATACAACTATTGTTAACCAATTACCTTCTCTTTCGTCGCTCGGTACAAATTTTAAAAGGCTTTGCCTCCCTTCTAAATTAAAAATAGAATAATAATATAATAAGGTAAGTTGGGCAAATTCGAATTTATACCGATGAATGAATTTAAAAATTCTGTCTCTAAATACATTAAAAGTAGGACAATCCTTTTTGCAGCAAATGTTTGTAAGAAGTTATTGCTTAACTAGGACCCCATTGCAATAAACACTTTGAAGTTAGGTTTTACTCGCGGTTCATCGTAAAGCAACTTTTCCGAAACATTTACTGCGAAAATAATTGTTCTACTTTTATTGCATTTAGAGGCAGAATTTTTAAATACATTTATTCATCTAAATAACAATTTTCACTTATCTTATTATATCATTATTATTATATTTTTTAATTAGAATTCGTGTACACGTGACTGACATGGTTTTGCCATCCCTGCCAAATTTTCGCAAACATTTTCGCAAATTGAATATTTTCAAAGTTTCCAGAAAGGACCCCAGATCGAACTGGTCTGGAAGTCAGATTTGTTACCGTAAGTTCATGTGCGACCTTCACTCCCGTTCTCATGACCACACGTACGACTGAAGGTGCAGTCCAATGTGGGCAGAAAACGTCGGCCTAAAACAGAAACTCATGAGAGTGAAAGAGATGGACATATCTATTTGTCTCTTTCACTCTCATGAGTTTCTGCTTTACACTGACGTTTTCAGCCCACATGGGACGGCCCCTTAAGTCCTTTACGCAGGGGCACCGATGACTTCGCTCGTTCTTCGAGCGAAAAACACCAGGTATAGTCACTCACTTGACGATTTCGAGCGAAACCTTCCACTCGTTGTTTTCGAGCGAACACATTTACTGTTATCGAGTGAAATGGTGCAAATAATTCACTCGAACGGAGTGAAACTACCCTCCGCTCGAAAGATCGAGTGACATTTTCACTCGAGAAAATTTAGAGAGTACTCTTTTATATGCTACAGATCCTCTGTTGGTGTGCGTGTGTGTATGTGGTCCGAGTAGTGCCTACTAATTCTGTAAATGTTGGAAAATGTTACAATACGTTACAATCAGTTTTTGTAATAGGTGAGTGAGGAAGTGAGAAAGAGCAACTGCATAGGTGCAATAGAAAACCTAAGTCTATAAATGGAAGGACCTTATCTCAAAAGTTTTCAGTTGTTTTCAAACCTTCAGGATGGACGCACTTTCCGTTATTCTCGCGATTCTTCGTGAAGCCTTTTTTACTCTCGATTTTCCGGAACTTTCCGTAAAAAATACAAGAGAATACGTGCGGGTGTTAGTGGGTTTTTGGGGGATTAATCTCCTCCGATCGATCCCGATAAGGGATGAGCATCGTGGGGGAAAAAGTCGAAAAACATTAGAATTGTTAGCAGTGGAAATTGACACTAAAAGTGACAGTGAAGGTGTTGAGAATGATGATGATGATGATGATGGCTGGGACCAAGTGTTGGCTAACATGGATACCCCGGAGACTCCCGAAAGTGTTTTTAAAAGGATGTGTGAGTATATACATACACTGGCATATGTCATCAACGAAGGTCTCAGCCAAAATGTCTTCTCACACAGGGAATATGTGGAGTTTGTTAAGTGTCAAGTGTTGGGATTTTGGGGTGTCATCAACTTACAAAAAATGGCACAGGTGTGTGGCAGTGAAGTGGGATCTCTGAGCACATTGATTCGCCAGATGGGATTACATCCCATGGCGAATCTCTTAAACGATGACTGGGAGAATGCACTACCCGACTTCGACGTACCACCACGTAAGTAAATTTAAAAAATAAAAAAACTTCCGTTATTTCCTGTTTTTTTTTCAATACCAATACATTTGAAAGTTAAAACTGTAAGAAAATTTAAGTCTTAACAGAATCCTGAAATAAAATATTTTTTAATTTTGTAAAAAAATGTTATGAAAAAAAATTTTTTAACAGAAATTAAAAAAAAAAAATTTGAAACCGAATTTTTTTGAAAAAAAATGTTGCAAAAGAAATAAAAAAAAATTGAAAAAATTTTGAAAAAAATGTGATGAAGAAAATTTTGAAAAAATGTTGAAAAATTTTTGGGAAAAAAAGTTATTGAAAAAATTGTTAAAAAAAATTTTCGGAAAAATTATTGAGAAAAAAATAGTTGAAACAAAAATATTTAAAAAAATGTTTTGAGACTAATTTTGAAATAAATTTCAGGAGAAAAATTGTTTGAAAAAACGGTTAAAAAAACCTTAATTATATCTCTGAATATTCTATTATATCCTAAATACCTTGAATGATAAATAATAAATAGAGATAAACAATAAATATAATAATGAATAATGAATGAGTCATAACAAATAGTTAATAGTTAATAGTTCATAGCAAATAATAAATAAAAATTAATAAACAATAAATAGTAAATAATAAATGATAAATAATTTGAACTAAAAATTAATAATCAATTATGAGGAATGAATAATAAATAATCAGTAATAAATAAGAAACAGCAAATAGATAATAACAAATAATAAACAATGAATAGTAAATAATACGTGACGAATGATAAATAATAAATAAATAATAAAAATTGTTATTTTTCTTCTATTTTCGGTTTTAATTAATTCGTTCTAATTAAATTTTTAATTTATAACAGATCATAATACAACTGTTGCCAATTCGTCAGCAATGGAAGTGTAGGAGGCGGATGAGGCGGAAGAGGAGGAGGCACCGTGAGAAAGAGCATATCTTTTTCCTGTTATACGAAGGAGGAAAACCCGGGATCTACCCCTCATAAACTTCGAGGCAGGACCAAGTAGCATACATTTTAATAATGGTATGTAAACAATACTTGGTTTATTTTTAATTACATTTAAAATAAACAATAGTCCTATTTAATTTCTCTCTCGTCCAAAGTTTCAATTTATATTATTTTTTCTAGAACGTGATACAACTGACGTGTCAAGGGCACTGGATCGGGAGACAGTGGCCAGTATGCTCCGTATCGGCAGAACAAATCGTGCGGAGAGGGTGGTAGAGGAGGACGACGAGGACACCGTAGAGGAGCCTTTATCTCCGACGGTAGCGAGGGTTGGCGAGGATGTGGAGGAGGGTATGGATGTCCAGGATGCCCTGGATGCATTGGATGCGCTGGCTGCGGAGGATATACAAACAGGTCAGGGTAGAAATATGAACGTAGAAACACCCCCGCATGGTAGCAAATTGATAATTTTGGAGGATCGAGATAATAAATACCCGTTTTTTAGATTTAACACGCGTGAGTTAACATTTAAAATAAAAATCCCTGATGAGAGCGTGTGTCCTGTCGATTGGCTCGAAAATGTTTTTAAGGACCTGTACGGGTACTTGGTGAAAACCTATCCCCCGACTGATAACATTGGAATCAAATTTTATGCGGATTGGTTGACTCAAGGCGCGGCCGGTCACGCTCTCCGCTATGTGAAGGATTTGAGCTTCGAAGCTATATGGGATATGGTTTTTTGTATTACGCAGAGCGCGGAAGAATTTACGTTAGATGACACTTTTCGCATCGTGGTTGATCACGTGGAAACGCCGGTTGGAGCAGGTCATGCCGATTTAATGCATGATAATATCGGTAAAAAATCCATGTGTACGATCGGTGAGGCGGACAATTTGTGTATTCCGCGAGCCATAGTTGTCGGGCGGGTGTATGGGGAACGCGGGCAGAACAACGTTCGTGATTATAAAAAAAACGGGATGGAATACGCAAAAAAACGGCTGGTCGTCAGAAACGTGCGGCCAAAGAGCTTGTGCGAAAAGCCGGAGTCACAATTCCACCGGAAGGTTGTGTTGTAGAGGAGATAAACCTTTTCCAACGCTATCTCGCGCGGTACCGCATAGCTCTTGTGATTTTTGAAGTCGACACTTTTGCCAAAGGTAGTGAACCATCCTTTTTCAATGGTAAAAATATGATTAATGAGACTGGTGGGGTGGTCGAAACCATTATTCATATTTTATACTATAGAGAGAGAGGTCATTACGATGTCTTTTTAAATTTGACAGGAGCATGTTCAAATCGGTTATTTTGCCTCGAGTGCAATAAAGCGTACCGGCATGTTATAAAACACCGCCGTGTATATTAAATAATAATAATAACATGCGAGACCATGTTGTTGAACCATACAAAAAATGTATTAACTGTTTACGGAAATTTTATAACCAAGCCTGTTTCGATCAACATCTTAGGCCAGACTCATTTTCTAAATTTAAAAGCGTATGTAGTGTTGAAAAAATCTGCCCGGGTTGTTCCAAATTAACAAGTATTGTAAAATTCAAAGACCACAAGTGTGGTTTTTCATTTTGTAATAGTTGTAAAGAGATCCGCGAGTTTAATCACAGATGCTACATGCGACCTATTAAATCAAGAACAAATGCCGACGACCCCGTGATTTTGCTATTTTATGACCTCGAGACACAACATGATAAAACACTTAAAGGTGACGAGACTAAAAATGTCCACATACCAAATTTATGTGTAGTACATCAAGTGTGTACGTTAACCTTGAAAGTATTTACGCGAAAAAATTCTTGAGATAAGAAATAACCTTGAACCTGTTGTTACATGCATTTGGCTGACACAATTGCTCAATATTGCTCTGTGACGTCATCCAGGAATGTTATAGAACGGTCTCGATATCAACCTCACACAGACACACGCACGCAGGCTCACCTCACACGGACAAACACTTATGCTAATTGATCCAGAACGCAGCATATGCATCTACTCACAGAACTAACTCGAGAGGAGAATTTTGAGAGTATGACTAAGTACTAAGGACTTAACTTTTTACTTTGGATTTTTCGACTTTAGATTTTCGTTTCTTAATGAGGAGAGCATTTGTCTCTCAAAACTTCAACAATAAAGGATCCTCTTAACATCAACGACGTCTCCTTTTTTTCTGGTCTGAAGTATGTAATTGTTATACCTTTTACACTTTTTAGAATTGCATATAGTTATAAGCATCAAATATCGTATCCCGTTGATCGTATATTTATTAAAGTAACATATATTGTCCATATTAACATAAAATAATATTTTTTCGCGATCTCAAAATAAAAGTTTCACTATTATTTATTCTTCAATTCATTATTAGAAGTGTGTGTATTTTATACGTTTTAAATAAGCGAGCGAGTGAAGGCCAATGGGTTGGATTTCCATTCCATAAGAAAGGCTTGGGCAATTGCAAAAAGCGCGGGTTAACATTATTCCCACAGTCTCCCACCACCACCACTACTCTTACCATGAACACCTCAACCATTGTTATCACGCCTGCCCTCACCACGGCCGCGTCAGCTGTTAAGGAATAAAAGTTATAATGAAAGGTAAAAAGAGATTTGTGGATCTAGAATATAAAAATAAACCGTCTGCGCAACAGAGATCAAAAGATTCTGCAGGCATGTTTTCATGCATTGATTTATCATTTTTCAACTTCAGTATTATTTTTCTTATGACTTACTATTATTTTTTTAAACAAATTTTCGGATGAACCCGGGTTTTCCATGATGAGCCACGGACTTAGTCAAGTGCCTGATGATATAAAGATGTTATGAATTTCATACGCTGTTTGAAATCTCTGGCGACGATGTTGTAGTTGGCACAACATTGGGTGTATGGTGTAGTTTGGAGTTCGTATTTTACCGCTGTTTGTCGTTTACTTCCTGATAGTCTAGGAAGTTTCTTGCAATGCAACAGGTGTTAAACACGAGCGGTTTTTGGGCTGCTGCTAGCAACCTACTTACTCCTACATATTTGAGATGTTCAGTGCATCTTGCGTGCACATTGCCTGCAGCCGAAATCTCAATAGGATGATTAGATGCATGTTTCACATTCCTCCATATATTGTCTTTACTTCATGCTTCAGCTCGCTATACTTTTGGATCTTGGTTGTATAGGTTGCCTGCAAATTTCGGTTAAGTGGACAAGCAATGCAATAATGTAACACACACTTGCGATAGTTTCTGGTGCTCAGAATCTTGTCCTGAATAGCTATCACGAATCCTTCCGTTTCCGGAAACTGGACGATCTTTTTCAGTCATATATTGGATGCCGCTCTATCCGTTTCATGTTGTCCTAACGTTTTGTGGTACTCACCGAGCATAGCCTTTTTTTCCTTTGCGTTTCTATTTCCTCCATGGTTTCTGCGCTGATACTCAAGGTCTCCTCTAAGACCATACTCAAGGGTTTTCTGTTAAAATAGTCTCGCAACTGTATAACTTGTGACTTACATAGTTGTTTCATATCTACAACGCCCCTACCCCCTCTACGTCGTGTTAGAACTACCCTTTCAATCGTCAAATTACTGTGGTGTCTTTCGATGCTTGGTCATTTCAACACGGATGGTTCTATTTATCCTTACAAGGTCGGTGTTCGACCTTGAGATGAGCCCAAATAAGTACGTGAGGACAGGGATGGCATAGGTGTTGATTGCCCTGATCTTGTTTGCCGAGTTGGGAGAATTCTTTAGAACCGATCTGAGTTCTGCAGTGAAGACAGTCATTAGGCTTTTCTTAACTATAGTATGCTGAATCCTCTTAGACTCAAGCATACCTAGATATTTATATGAGTTGCCCTCAGCCATTACCTCGATGTCATTATCGGTCTCGTTCTCTAGCTCTACGGTCCCTAATTCTCCTGTGATTAAATGCACCTTTTCTGTATTTATACAGTCTGAACTTTATGTGGATATTATTGGAAAACTGCTTTGTGCCATGGGCCACTTGCTGCAGTTCTGGTTTGAACTAGTGTATAGCTTTAGGTCGTCTGTGTACAGAATATGCGTCAGTTGATGACCATTCTCATTATTTCACGTACATTAGCGCTTTTTATTTTTTATTTTTTTGCTGTACGTTCATTATCAACTGTTTAAACTATACTTCATGAACTATAGCATACAAACTATATATTTGTTGTCAAAACTCTACATATTTGGTGGTAAGTATAGATTTAAATTTATTTCGACAAAATATCATTTCTTGCCCTCCTGGATTATGTATGCTACAAATAATTGGGCAAAATAGTTTTTTGAGCTAACTATACATCTACGTAAGAAAGACTACTGTCACTACTCGACCGACCGATTTTCGTCTTGGGCACGTTTCCACATTTTTCATGATAATTCGCGCACCAGTAAATATTTTATTATGATCTTGATCTTATTTCAAAGAGGATATTTAAAAATTTAATTTAGAGAAGTTTCCATTGTTTCCAGTTACTTCCCTGAAGTATGCAGAAAGTAGAATTTGAGTATCAAAAGTTGGTCAAAAACGGAAAATAGGTCGGTTTTTCTCACATATTATCTCGGCACCTGTTTGTCGAAAATACTTTAAGTAGAGCTCAATCGACGCGGAATTTAATAAGCTTTTTAACGTTTTTTAATCTGTGTAACTTAATTTCTCGTTGAGATATCGACGAATCAAGTGAGGCATGTTTTTAATACGATTTTTTTTAGTGGACTGACAATTCTGGGTATATTACTTGGTTTCTGAGTAGAAATCTTGAAACAATCAAGAAAAGATTGAACGTGACAGTACCTAGCGCAAAACGGTATTGACAAAAGGCATTTTATTGATGCTTTACTTAGCCACATAGTCTACACGGTCATTCGGCTGGATAGATACTGTAATGTAAGCATTTTTTTATATAAAGAAAAACTCTCACAATGATCCACTCGACTTTCGTTATACGGAAATCTCACCTTTAGTATACTACCGATAGAAAGTTTGGGTACATTTCCTTTGACCGTTTGAAAATTCATACTTCAATTCAAAGACAAATATGTCTGTGCAGGAGCGGAATCTACATAATATTTAATTGTGCTCTTGATCTAGATTTTAAGAGTAGGATTTACTCTTGATTTTATGATTGTTACAAATTCTGGGAGCACTTTTCTAGGTTTGAAAAAGAGTTGAACTCAAGATTTCAAAATGTTCATTGAGCTAAAAAAACTTTCAACTTTGAAAGTAAATATTTTTTGACGCTTTCATTAAAATAATATCAACGTAGGCTGATTCTACGAAAAATTTCCCAATCTTTTAAACATTACTACTTACAAAGACATAGATTCAGTTTCTGCACAGATATTCATCTTTGAAGTGAAGTATGCATTTTCAAACGGCCAAAAGAAATGTACCCAAACTTTCTGTCGGTAGTGTAAATAAGTTAAGGGTACTCGCGAACTAAGTAATTAGAACTTTTGTGAGGTTAGGTTCGATAGGTGAGGTACTGTCACTTGCCTGATTGTCAGGTAGCTAAATTCCTGAATTGAAGAAAACTTACTGAATAAGACTGTAGTCAGAGACTTTCCGTTCCACCGCTAGATGGATCTTCGATGCCTTTTTGGAACTTTTTCGTGAGAGGAAGCGAAGCGTCGTCTTCCCTCTAGTCAGTTTTCTTGTAACCACCGAGTCTAGCAGTATCGCTGTACAATTAAACGGCCGCATTGTAGAACGGGATATAGAACATTCCTCGAAAAGTGGGGGGGGGGGTCCAGTCGGTTGGGTTTGTGCGACGTTCAGCCCCCCCCTTCCTTCTCAAAAAATATTCTATATACCGTTCTACAATCCGGCAGTTCAACTATGCAACGAATCTTGAGAACAGCGAAGTTGATTCTTGTATTTAGAGGAAAATCAGAGCTCTATATCCCCCTAAACAGAATTGAGACGTCAAGGAAGGACCGGGCGAGCTGACAATCAGGTGGGGGCCAGTTTTTCTCTCGTCTTGGTATTTGGAGCGTTGAAGTGTCAAGTCGACCATGTTCTTAAAATTTTTTTTTTTCTTGAATCAGTTTCATAGTGAGTTTGAATTACTTTCTTTTAACTTTTGAGAATTTTATTATGTAAAATTAAATAAATTATTTTCGTGATATCTAGTCTTTCAGTTTTTAATATGTAAACTTATTGAAACTTCCAAATTGTAAAAACTCTATTATTGGTTTGCCTAAAAATGTCGGTTATTTTAATCTCTTAACTAATCGCGTACAAAGGTAGCTGCTGTTTTCAATTCTCGTTGAAGTTTGTTACGATGTCTTTTCCCACTAATGCCCTAATCAGTTCAAAATTTATTGTTAATAAATTATCAGTAATAAATTTTGAATTTGCACTTAATAATTATGCCTCTGCCTTACTCAGACACCGCCCCACGTCTGTCCTCTCCTGAGTTGTCGGGATTATGTCGAATATTTCCCACTTGAAATTACGTAATTCATTAAATCTTTCGATTATTGCCATCGTCCTCACCCTTGAGAAAGGTACCAAACGGCAGATTTTTATTACCTGATAAAAGTTATAATAGCGTGGACTCTAAAATTTAGCCTTCTATAAGTTTTCGGCCTAGATGTGCCATGACGTCTAAACTTCAGATGATGGTGGTTGCTCGTCATCCGAGAGTTCTGCGACAACACATATATTATTAAAGTCGGCTGCTGGAAGTTTAATTCTTTCTTGGTACCAATAATGGACTCATGTCCAGACTTCTGAAGATCGCCGAGACTGTATACCAAGTATTGAAAGAGTTGGTAAGAGCTTAAGCCGATGATTTTCTAGCAGTGGCTTCTGCGACATTCTTTTCTGACTCCACGCGGTCATAAAATGCATTCATGATAGCCCTTCTGAAGTCTTCAGTCATGTGTGGGCGCGATTTATTTTGAAACATTTTATCAAAATATTGAAATATTTGTTTAATTCTGCCGTTAGATACTTCACCGATAAAGCGACATTTTGTAACAAGCTTAGAATGATTAGATTGTTGAACCGTTAGTTGGCTTTCACCACAATCAATGTATATTTCGGCATTTTAACGTCCAGGTTCAAGTTGCTTTGTAGTTGAAGAGCATCGTAGAAGCCATGGTCGTCGAGTAAGTCATCTCCAGGGTGAAAAAAGTATGCACATTTTGGAAGCGCTTTATTATGTCTTGAATGATAGTGGCATTATTATCTGTCGCTTTGTAGGGACCAAAGACGTCTAATATATATCCGTCAGGCGAAACAGCAAAAAATGGTTTTACCAGATTCCTTTTTTTCGGAACGCTATACGTTTGACGCTGAAACTGATAAGGGGGCTTCCATAAACGACGATGTCGAATTTTGGCCACTTTTTGACCCCCCCCCCACCCATGTAGTCCACCGTGTCAGTCTCGTTGCCCCACCTCCCCCCTAGGTTGCTTCGTGGTTTATGTATTTGGTTGAAAATTCGCTTTTTTGGGGTAAAGAATTAGTCATTCTGGTTTAAAATTGAACTATTTTGGTTAAAATTCATTTATTTTGTTTGGTAATACTTTTGAATTCATTATTGTTTTCAGTAAACATTTTTCGGTTTTCTGGCCATTCCACGGCTAGCTTAAACCACTTGTGACTGAAAAGTGCTCGCCTAACCCAGTTTCTTTCTGAATAGGTTTCGGGGATGCCTCCCAAGTATTTTAAGGCCTGAATGAAACAAATTGTTGAGCCCTTTTTTAAGAAATTATCATTTGTGTGTGTGGGGTTATTGAGCATATTTTCGTTGAAATCATTGCAAATTGAATGTTAATTAGTATAAACCATTTAGTTTGGCATCCAAATAAGCCTCTAATAGTTAAAAAATCAAGTAACATTCAGAAGGCTTTAAAATCTTGTGAAACAGATGAAAAAAGGCAGTTTTTTATCATGTTTCCTTGTCACTGCATCGCTCGCGTAAATAGTCTAAACAACAATTTAAGTGCACAAAATTCTCTATAAAATTGAAAAAACATTTTATGTTTTCTTTTGAATAGTTTAGGAGATATGACTTCCAGAAGTGATTTTTTAATGAAAAATTGGCCTAAACAATTTAACTTTATTTTCCGTGAAATATCTCATGTCTTGTACATTTTTGATAAAAGTTTTACTTATATTAGTTGAAGTATCAAGTTACTGCGCCCTGAACATCACCCTTTTTATGGAGTTTTATTTTACATTAATTTTTTCGGAAATAACTTAGGTCTGTTGAATTTTACGTAAAAAAATATGCCTATATAAATAAAAGCACATAATTTTTTCAGCTAAATACCAAATATTAGTTGTCCTATCTTTAATATTTCGTAAAATATTGCTACGAAAAGTATGCTCTTCGATAAAAATGTATTTTTGCTAAAAGGTAAATCTGTTGTTTTTTTACTTATTCTGAACTGTATGTAAAAGCTTCCTCAGTTATAGTTGTTTCTTTTCTAATTTGGGCTAAAAAGGCTATTTAAGGCTTAACTCACTCAGCAAGCTTTTACGCATACAGTTCAGAATAAGTAAAAAACAAACAGATTTACTTTTTACAAAAAATTTTAGCAAAATTTTACGAAATATTAAAGATAGGACATTCAATATTTGGTATTTTGCTGGAAAATTGATGAGCTTTTATTCATCTGGGCATATATTTTCACGTGGAATTCAGCAGACATAAGTTATTTCCGAAAAACTTAATGTATAATAAAAATAAAAAAGGCTGATTTTCAGGACGCAATAACTTGATACCTATCAGAGCTAGAGCATTTTATTTATTTTTTAGATCTCCGGCAAATTTAGTATGCTATAACTAATATAAGTGCAACTTTCATCTAAAATATACAAGACATGAGATATTTCACGGAAACTAAAGCTAAATTTTGCTTAGGCTAATTTTTCTATTAAAAATCACGTTTGGAACTCATATCTCCTAAACTATTCAAGAAAAAACATTGAATGTTTCTTTAGTTTTATAGGAAATTTTGTGCACTTAAATTGTTGTTCAGACTATTTATGCGTGCGGTGCGGTGAAAAGGAATAATTATTTTAAAAACTGCTTTTTTCACCTGTTTCACAAGATTTTAAAGCCTTCTGAATTTTACTTGATGTTTAACTAATAGAGGCTTATTTTGGATGCCAAAGTAAATGGTGTGTACGAATTAACTTTTTATTTGGAATGATTTTCACGAAAATATACTTAATAACCCCACAAAAAATTAAAAATTATGATTTCTTAAAAAGAGGCCCAACAATTGTTGTCATTTAGGCCATAAAATACTCGGGAGGAATCCCCAAAACGTATTCAGAAAGAAATTGGGATAGGCGAGAACTTTTCAGACATAAGCGGTTCAAGCACTTATGGCTGAAAGTGCTCGCCTATCCCAGTTTCTTTCTGAATACGTTTTGGGGATTCCTACCGAGTATTTTAAGGCCTAAATGACAACAATTTTATTTTTTTAACATCAAAGTGTAAAACCACGTAGCTCGGACTCGGAACCCCCCTCCCCCCCCCCATGTAGACCAACGTGGCCTTTCGTCAACCCCGCCCCTCCCCCTAAAGAAAACACGTGGTTTATGGAAGGCCCCTAACAGTAACTATAAAAATCGTTACGTCTTTAGTTACTTTTGAAATGTAGTTCACAAGTCTTTTTTACGATAATCAATCAATTTTATTGCCCTTGCAACTAATTTTCATTTTCAATATTCAAAGTTTGGCGGCTAGTTTTCGAAAGTTTGAAAATTGGAATTTTTCTCCACCTTGGAATTCAAAATTTGATAAAATCTATAGAAACACTTTCAGAAGAAAAGAAAGAAAAACCTTAATCTCCAGAGCTGTATATTCGTTTTTTGTTGTTGAACATTAATTGTTTTATCTGAAAATTTAACCATTGCAGTTGAAGGTTCATCATTTAAGTTGAAACTTCATCTCTTTGGTTGACAGTCCAACTATTTTTGGTTGAGAATTTATCTTTTTTGGTTAAAAATTTTATTATTTGGTTGAAAACTTAATTATTTTGTTCAAAATTGAACAATCTTGGTAGAAAATCATTCTATTTTTGGAAGAAACTTCAACAATTTGTTTAAAACTTAGCGTTTTGTTAAAAATTCATACTTGCGGGTTGAAAACTCAACTCTTTTGTTGAAAGTTCATCTTTTTGGTTTGAAAATTCATCTCTTTTGGTAGAAATTTCATATTTTTCTTTTGAAAATTCAAATATTTTTTGATTGAAATATCAACTATTATGTTTTTCATTTAGAATTTATCTTTTTCGGGTGAAAGTTGAACTACTTTATTAAAAATTCATTTTCTTGGTTGAAGATTCATAATTTGAGTTGAAAATTCATCTCTTTCGTTAAAAATTTAAATATTTTGTTCGAAGTTTTGTTGGTTAAACATTAATTTTTTCCTAATGGAAATTTAACTATTCCATTTTTAGAAAATTAATCTTTTTCAGTTTAAAAATTCAACTAATTGGTTAAAAATGTATGCTTTTTAATTGAAAATCTATGTATTTTTTGAAAATTCGTATTTTTGGTAGAAAATTAATCTTTTTGATTGAAAATTCAACTACTTGGTTAACATTTGAACGCTTTTGTTAAAAATATAATTGTTTGGTTAAAGAGCTTCGTTTTTTTAGTTTAAATTCATCTTTTTGATTGAAATTTTATCTTTTTTAGTTGAAAGTGCAACTATTTGGTGGAAAATTCGTCTCTTTTGGTTAAATTCAACTATTTCTGACGAGAAATTAAAATCTTTTTGGATTGAAATATCAATTATTACATTTTTTTTTAAGAATTCATCTTTTTTGGTTGGAAATGCAACTAGATGGTTGAAAGTTGAACCCCTCTGTTGACAGTTTTTTTTTAAGATTCATCATTTTAGTTGAAAATTTTTTCCTTTCTGTTAAACATTGATTTTTTAACTGAAAACTTAACTATTCCATTTTTGGTTGAAAATGTATCTTTTTTAGTTAAAAGTCTAACCTTTTTGTTTCAATATTTTTTTAAATTGAAAATGTAACTATTCTAATTAAAAATTCATTATTTTAGTTGATAAATGTAACTATTCCATTTTTTGTATTATGTCGGTATGTCATAGTTTGATGATTCATTATTTTAGTTCAAAGTTCATCTCTTTGGTTGAAAATTCTTTTTTTTGTTGTTGTTAAACACTAATTTTTTATTGAAAATCTAACTATTCTAAATTTAACTGTTTGGCTTAAAAATGTATCTGTTTTAAATAAAAATTCAAATACTCGGTTGAAAATTCACGTATTTTCTTAAAAAATCGTCTTTTTGGTTAAAAATGTATCTACTTTGTTGATATATTTTTTAGTTTTAAATTATTTTTTTAAACTATAAATTTAACTACTCTAGTCCAAAATTCATTATTTTAGTTGAAAATTCATCTTTTTGGTTGAAAGGTGAACTACTTTGTTGAAAATTCGTTTTTTGTTTTTGTTGAAATTAAATTTTTCCACTGAAAATTTAACCATTTCATTTTTCGTATTATGTTAAAAATGAAAAATTAGTTGTTTTTTTTAATTCAACTATTTGGTTGAAAATTCTTTAATTTTTTTTAATTCATCTTTTTGGTAAAAATTTGTTGATTTTTTTCGTTAACATTTTTTTTTCACTGAAAATTTAACTATTCTAGTCAAAAACTCATTATTTTAGTTGAAAATTCATGTAATTGGTTGAAAATTTAACTATTTTTTTGAAAATTAGTTTTTTTGTTGTTGAATGCAAATTGTTTAACTGAAAATTGAACTATTCCATTTTTGGTATTTTGTCTAACTATTCTAAATTTCACTAATTGTTTGGTTAAAAAATGTACCTTTTTTAGATGAAAATTCAAATACTCGGTTAAAAATTCATGTATTTTCTTAAATATTCGTCTTCTTGGTTGAAAGTTCTCAACTATTTGGTTGTCAATGCAACTGTTTGGTTGACTTTTTTTTTAATTCAACTGTTTGATTGATAAAATTAATCTTTCGGGTTAAAAAGTCAACAGTTTTCTAAGTCTGAATTATTAAAAAATTCATAATTTCATACACAAATTGTATAGTCGCGAATTTAAGGGTTTAATTGTTGAGTTATTTCAAGTTTAAAGTTTTCAAAATGAATGTTCCTAAAGTGCAAAATGAATGTAAATTATAAACTTCTCTTATTTGAACATTGACAAGTTTAACAGTTCAGAAAAAAATATTTTAAACCCAGATTGAAAAATAATAAAATAATAATAAAGAAGAATATTAAAAAATCAATTAAAATTATGTACTCTACCCGCCTAAACAAATAGAGTTATTATTTCAGTTACTCAGTGTCTGGTAAGGCTTTTTTTCATTATCTTGAAAAATTTAATGCGATTTTTGTGGACTTTTTTTGAAATTACATGCGACTCTCTTCGTTATTTTATGCGACTAATGCGACTTTTGTAAACCTTCTAGTCGATCCGAGTCCCATATATCTAAAATACGAAAGTAGCTAAAAAAGTAACGATAGTTACACTTTTTGGTATAACGGTGACGATCACTAGTTCCTTTTAAAAAGTAACTTAACCATCATTGTTTAGAATAAATTAAATAAATTAGAGCTAAAAACTACTTACGATTAATTGTTAGTTTGCAAGTTGTTGTAACTGAACCGATACTGTTCATTGCTGTACAAACATAATTGCCTTCGTCTTCAGGGAAGACCTCGTTGATTGTTAGAGTCGCGACACCACCTTTGTACTTGAGATCCATAACTTCGGATGAGCTCAATGGCTGTGAATATTTTAATAATAATTATGGAAAATAAGGAATTAGACTAAAGAATTCATTTTTTGGAAGATGATGAAACAGTATTGCAGACTTACATTGCCGTTCTTCGTCCAGCTCACTTGGGGTTCTGGGTCACCTTCGACCTTTGCTGTTAGTTCCAATTTTGTTCCATCATCGATGGTGAGGTCACTCAGTTTTTTAGTGAATTTAGGGGGTCCCATCGAGGCGTCGTCGGGCGGATCTAAGGTATAAATATAGTAGTTTAAGAATTTGTTTATTTTTATTCACCGTATGAGACTTGTAACGTCTCCCAGTGTCTTACTGTCTACACAAGAAAAAATACACTATTTTTTTACAGTCCACTTACGAATGATTTCTTTTGTTGTACTCCTAGACCTGGATGGACTGCCAGTTGCGTCGAGTTTGCTACCGTATTTCTTAAGGTTTTTCTTATCTACTGGAGGCGCTGATACTAAATCGTCCAGTTTGCCATTGATTTCCTTGGAAATCTAAAAATGAATTGCAATATTTGGTGTGCTATATCGGGTCGTCTAAAATTATACCAAAATTGCCCTCGAGCTTTTCAAGTTAACATAAAACTTGAAAAAAAAGCAAAAAAAAAAGGTTGTATCAACTTCTTATAAATTGAGTTTCAATGACTTCTTATAAATGTTCAGGAAATAATTGCCACCCAATAACTTTTAATTTTGACTCACCCACTAAAAAAAAATACTAGAATTTGCACCACCTTTCACATGAAAAGCCAGAAATGAATTACTCATAATTGTTAAAACAATTGCAAAATGTCTTCAATAAAAAATATTACCGTTAGCATTCATTAAATGTGTTATTATTTGCAGAAAATACTTTTCTTGATTTTATGGGGGGAAAACTAATTTAAAAATAATACATTGTTTAAATAATTGAGAAATATCTTAAACCAAAGAATATTAATCTTAACATGCATTAAAATTTCCATTAATTCCAGTAAATACTAAATTTTCATAATTTGGTTGGTGAAAAAAATTGAACAAATAGACATTTTTTTCTAATATCTTTAGAAAATATTACTTCTGAAATTCATTAAATGTATTATTAATCTCGAATAATATGCAATTTTTATGATTTATAGGAAATATACAATTTTATTAACAGATAATAATTGTTTGAACAACTAAAAATTAGTTAAAAATACTAAAAACTATGTGCTTTATCGAACAATAATAATCTAAGGCTAAAAAAGTTTTAAAAGTCTCGTCTTTAGCATGAATTTGGCTTAAAATTGCTCTTTTGCATGTTTTGGGTTAAATTATTTGCGGCCATATTCCCTTTATATTGCCAAAAAACTGACCCAAAAAATGCAGAATAGCAATTTTATGTCAATATTATGCCAAAAACGACCCTTTTAAAACTTTTGTTGTCATAAATTAGTATTATTCGATACACACATTTTTTCAAGTATTTTAAACTAATGTTCAGTTGTTTAAACAATTATTATTTGTTTAAAAAATGTGTATTTCTTATAAATCGTGAAAATTGCGTATTTTTCGGGTTTAATGACACATTTAATGAATTTTAAGAGTAATATTTTTTTAAGATATTTAAAAAAAATTTTCTTTTTATCTTCCCCCCCCCCCCCCTATAAAATTATGAAAAGTTAATATTTCCTGGAATTAAAGACACTCCTCATGAATATTAATTTTATTATTTTTTTGTTTAAGACATTTTTCAATGATTCATTGGATTTTTCAAATTCATGAGAAGTTAGTATTTTCTGGAAATAATAACACACCTAATGAATTATAACAGTAACATTTTTTCTTTCAGACATTTTGCAATTGTTTCAATAATTAATAATCTTTTCATGGGAAAGGTGGAGAAAAATAATCGCTTTTTCGAATCTCGTATATTATGCAGCTTATTATTAAGAATTTTTTTCCTGCAGTAATATACCTCACTTTTTTATACAATTAACATATATATTTAAACAATTTTTTCAATAATTTATCAACAGTTATTTTTCCTTGTGAAATTAATGATGCAATTATTTTTTGTGAAGAAGAAGGGCAATAAAGTGAATAATAATAATAATTGTTCAAACAATTACAAAATATTTCATCAAAAAACATTCCCCTTAACATTCATTAAGGGTGTCATTCTTTTCATAAGATATTAACTTTCCATGATTTCGAGCGGAGAAACAAATTTACACAAACGAGTATTATTTAAACAAGTGTAAAGTCTTAAACGAAAAATATTACTCCTAACATTCATTGAGTGTGTCATTGATTTATGGAAATACAAAATGTTCATAATTTGGTAGGGACAAAATTTAAACAAATTAAAATTGTTTAAATAAATTGAAAATGTCTTAAGCAACTAATATTACTCCTTAAATTCATTAAGTATGCCATTAATTACCAAAAATACTATCTTTTTATCATTTATAGGGAAAATACCATTTTTATAACAAATAGTCATTGTTTGAAACAATTAAAAAGTAGTTAACAAATACTTAAATAGTTGTGTTTTACTGAACAATAAAACATAAAACTGAAATTTTGCATTTTTGAAGAATCTTTGTTCTTGTTGCAATTCTTATTTATTTTTAATCTTGCAGGGCACATTTTATTCCTTGAAGGATTACAACAATTTCTTTGGTATGTTTTTATTTAAGAAATTAAGTTTAGGAATTATACCATCATTATTTTCATAAACAATATTTTTCTTACTTACAATTTTTAAAAATAAAAACATACCAAAGAGATTTGTAGAGAATCTCTTAAAAAATAAAATGAGACCTAGAACATTAGGAATAATTAAGAATGGCAACTTTTACCTAAAGAGAAAGCAAACAAAATGTTACGAACTATTGTCAAATAAACCATTTTAACCAGAAATATTTTTTCATTTTTGGGACGGAGAGTAAAAAAATATTTAAAACCCCGTAAAGAATAATAATTTTGACTTGGGGAATTAAAATTATGATTTGAAACAGAGAATTTTGTAAAAGAATTATAATTCTGAATTTGATCAGAAATTTTGTTTAGTCCCCTTTTAAATCAGAATAAAAATTATTTTCCAAAATCAAAATTATAATTCATAACGAAATTCCGTGTCCCATTTCACACCCAATGTTAATTTCAATGTCACAGGGACACGGATTAATATTGACTAATTTGAAGCAAAACAAAAATAGGGGGTTTTCTTTTTTCGGAACCCAAAATTCGAAAATCATTTTTTTGGAACTATGAAAACAGTTTTACCATTTACGCAAATTAATACATTGCAATTTGAAAAAAATTAGAGATTATTTAAGAAGATATACCTTCGAGGAGGATTTGTCGACTGCTGAGCTTTGCTTCAATGTCGAAGAGGAATCCTTTAGAGTAGAACTAGACGTGTCTCTAATTGTTGAGGAACTAGTGTCTCTAATTGTTGAGGAACTAGTGTCTCTAATTGTTGAGGAACTAGTATCTCTAATTGATGAGAAGCTAGTGTCTCTAATTGCTGAAGAGGAACTAGTGTAACTATTTGTCGCTTCACGTCCTGTCGTCTTACTGGAGTATCCGCTGTATCCTGATGATGTGTGGACAGTTACGATTGGATGAATTGGCGGTTTCAATGGTTGTTCGATGAACTTTCGGTCTACAAAAAATAATTCATTTAGTAAGAAATTTAAGGAATTCAGGAATCACAGTGCACAGTGGGCTGAATCGGAAATTTGCTATTCAAAATCACCTATAGCCTACAATTCTCAACCGATTTTCAATTTTTTGTTTAGAAGTGATCAGTGATAGTTGCACAAGAGCGTCTATGGATTTTATTTTCTTAATTTTTTGTCATTTTCTATTTTTTATATAAATAAACAACGAGCGAAAGAGACATTTTTTAAGTAATATTTTTTATCTTCAAATAAATAACTTTCATTATCCCATTCTCGACGAAAATGAATTACCAAGTGTCCAAAGAATATAAATAATTTACAGGATATCGAATCTAATTGTTAGAAACAAATATATTACCAAAATGTCAACATATTGGAAATTTTGCTTGCAAAGTGTATTTTTAAGTTTAAATTGCTTGATTTTATCAACAAGATCTCGTTTGATCATGAGAATTCGTCGTATGATATAATTTGTTCATTTTATAAACAAATTATGTAAACAAATGCATAGTTTAGGCGTTTTTTGCCAGAAAGTGATCGCTTTTTTTTCTTAGTACCTTTAAACTATATGAGTGGTAATATTTAGTAATTGAGATTGGTCATTCGATATTATTTATTTATTTTATAAAAAAATTGTATAAACAAATGCATAGTTTGGACATTTATAGACAGAAAGTAATAGTTCTTCTTTCGAATCGTCTTCAAATTACATAAGTGGTGATGTTGAGTGACGAAGAATTGTCAACCGATATTATTTGATTCTGTTATAAACAAATTTTATAAGCAAATGCATATTTTGACCATTTATAGGTGGAAAGTGATCGTTTTTCTTTCTAATCGTCTTCAAATTACATGAGTGGTGATTTTTAGTGACGAAGACTTGTCAAACGATATTATTTGTTTATGTTATGAACAAATTTTATAAACGAATGCATAGTTTGACCATTTATAGATAGAAAGTGATCGTTTTTCTTTCTAATCGTCTTCAAATTACATAAGTGGTGATGTCATTTTTTAGATGACAGTTGCTCCCAGTGGGACCCTGCGGTGGTTGTTAACATTTAGTTTTTAATTATATATATTAATTCATTCGTAGACGCGTTTTTGAGGAAAATTTGGGCAAAACTACAGGTTCGACTGCATTGATCTTGACAACAATTTTAAACACTTGGTCCGAAATCAATCTCATAATTTCCTATATTTTTAACCCTTGACTTTATTTGAAATAATTTGAAGGAACAGCAGCCTAGAGAGGATCAGAAGGAATTTTCGGAACTAGTAATAAATTTCCTTGGCGAAGTACCGCCTCGTGGACTATCTGTATGTATTCCGGTGGCCATCCATCATTCAAGGTGGATGGCAAAAGCTATTCATTGCTTGAAAATCCTTCTATTTCGTCATGAATTTATATTAACTCTTGAATATAAGAATTTAATTTGTGATTTTTATGAATATCACGCTGTCGATACTATTTACGGTATTCAAGCCCTCGACCTCTTGCATTAGCTTTCTTTGATTTGAAATTATCATCAGAATCAAAAATTAAAATGGTCAACGCTTTAAATCGCGAAACAAAATCATCAAATGGCAAAATAAAGCGAGTACAAATACAAATCGATGAAATCCCAGAATGGATCAATAATGAAATTGAGCAATTCGTTTCTGCCGACATTGAACGATTTTTTGACAGATTCAACTTGAATGATAAATCCATTAGGACAGAACCGTCGACGTGGCCTGAAAGTAAAACTTTTGCTAAAGGTGTTGAATTAGCAAATAACTTGTAAGTTGTGAATACTTCGGCTGAGAAAGACGTCAAGCATATGAAAGAGTATAATAAATTATTGACGAAAAACGAACAACAGAAGCAGTATCTTCTTCAAGTTGTGAGTAATTATTGCTGGAAGTTTCTAGGTTATAAAGAAGATTCTTCGTCTAAGTATCAAGATTTTTTGTAAAAATAAATGATTTTTTCATTTTTTTCGGAAATGAATAGTCATACATTGAATTTCACATGAATTATTTCTGCACAAAATGGAACCAAACTGGGGGGTTGCATGAAGAAAATTCATTCTTTGGAAATAAGAGCCACCCTAGTACTGTATCCAGAGTAATTCGGTTTAGAAGATATCTGAGATTTAATATTCCGCGAGCAAACATGACGGCGTGAGATGTAAATTCGCGAAACAGACGCCTTAAGAGTCATGCTTTTGTCCATGTGCATTACCTTTCGTGACTTTATTCCTCACGAATAGTTTGGAGGATCAAATCTGTCAGATAAGACGTTTGTATCTGAATCGGAGAAAATTCTTCATAGATATAACCTCCTGAATGCAGCTCTGTGTCACGCCCAGGTATCTATAGATCTCTCCAGAGCCAAGGTGTCATATAGCGCTTCTGTGGACTATCTCAGGGTCTTCGGGGATGCGATTAGGTTTTCCGGGACTCAAATTAACCTTCGACAATCCCTCGAGCTAGATCCATTTGCTCTTTATTTCCGGCATAGATATTTAGATCATGCTTCTAAAATACATGAGTGACCTTATGCTTTCTAAATCCAAAGTTACAGCAGAAGTACCCTTAGAAATGGCGAAGTGCAAGAGATAATAGCAATAATTTGATAAGTCTATCAGAGGTTCTCCCGAAGATCTGCTACGCCTTTCTTTAAGCCTTGTTGTTCGTACATGTCTCGCCACACTGGTCCGATTGTCCGAACAATCCTATTCTTTAGAATACCAGTGAAGATCTTATACAGCGTGTTTAGGCAAGTTGTGGGTCTGTAATTCTTAGGGTTAGTGAAGTTGCCCATCTTCGGCAGGAGCACTGTGCGTCCTTATACCAAACTCCAGAATAGGCTCTTCCGATTCCAGATAGGCGGTGAAAATGCGGGCCAGTTGCTTGTGGGTCAAAGATAACTTCTTCACCAGAAGGTCTTGATAGTATCTGTTCACGGAGCGGAAAAGTTCTTTATGCATCTTAATACTTTTTTCGCCTCATCGGTAGCATTAGGTGACCATTCCTCCTCAGGTGCGTCAGATAACACCCGTATAATTTCAACAATGTGCTGGTCATGATATACACCAGACAAAATTAAAATAACATAAAATGGTACTATATAATTTTCTGTAATAGTTTTACGCTATTTCAGCCCTTTCTGCGAGAATGTAATGCGGAGACGTCACTACATTTCAGGCGAGACACACTGAAATATTACAAACTCAACCCCTTGTCGTATAAGCTTATTGCATGATTGCATGTTTGGGCTTCTTGTGAATCGTTCAGATTTCCACTCGCTAGATTTTCAATTTAAATCATTCATTTCTGCAATTATTATTAGTGTGTTTTGATTTTTTCCGGTATCTTAGAATATTATGTAGTGAAGGCCCTTTCCAGTTTTTTGATGTTTTTATTTTAAAATTGCCGACATGTTTCGACTCGGATCCGAGTCCCTTTCAAGGCGTAGTTCTTATTATTGGTAAAGGGGATTTACAAAGTTTCTTGAAAGATTGTACATAGTTGTCATTTTGAAATAGTTTAAAAGTTCAAAATTGGATCGCCATAACCTTAAAATTTCATAAAATGTTTGTCTCATAGGAGATAAATCCTAGAGCAAATTATTATATATTCTACATTTTTTAAAAAAGGAGGTGTAGAATATACAATAATTTGCTCTAGGATTCATCATGACATTTTGTCAAATTTAAAGGTTTATGACGATCCAATTCAAAAATTTCAAACTTTTTCAAAATGACAACTATATACAATCTTCCAAGAAACTTTTAAAATTCCGGTTAACTGATAATAAGAACTATGCCTTGAAAAAGTGTCAGATCCGAGTCGAAACATGTCGGCAATTTTTAAATAAAAGCATTTCAAAAACGGAAAAGGCCTCCATTACATTAATTTATTAATTACTAGTGTTTAAATTAAGTACCAGAATCTGGTCCCTTGCTACTAAGGTAAAAAAGCAGTCCTAGTCGATGGAGCTAACGTTTGTTTTACTCGAATCATCTCAACATTATTAAGGCACATAGGGTTTTATTTTACCGTTTCAGGACGATTAAATTTTCATATAACTCACCCTAACTACATTCTACGTCAAAATGTTCCCAGAAAAAGATCAGAACGTGCCATGCACATTCTAAGTACCTATAACACATACTGCCCAGGTGAAGCACTCACGTGGAAACGACGAATGTTAAGAGGCACAATGTAGTCCTGAATTGCAATTGGGGGTAAGGTAGCAACTGACATACATGAAGCCCCTGCTTCTCATCAACTCACATCCGTCTCCTGACTCATGCTCGTCTACAGGAAATTTTTTGTGTTTCGTATTAAAATGGCTGCCTTTCCCAGGTGGTCCGAGATCCATGTCGGACTGTATCGATCCTGTATGTGTTAGGAGGTCATTTGCTGTCCTGCACCGATGAAGGTTCCCTTGTAGGACCCTTGACATCCTGGGTTGCTTTTCAGCTTGTCAAGTTCTTGCCGAAAGGATTTGCAGGTACCCGACCACGATATATGGCTGAGAGACTCAGGCCTTTCTTGTGGCTCTCTGCAAGGAATGCAATAGAAGTTCTCCGTGCAAGAGGTTCCTTTTGTGTACCTCTTTACCTCCTTTTGTAGCAGAGGGTCCTACGGTCAGGTCCTTTGCATTCTCTGGACTGATATCCATAGCCCAGACAATTGTATCAGCGAGCCACGTGTACCCTCTGCCATATTCCGGGTATATCCATCCTAACTTGATGCGTTTTGCTTCAAGTAGGATTTTCCCAGCTGCTCTCTGATGTTTACAAGATCCATTATCTGACCTCTATGATTCTTTTTGGTGATGGAGACCTTTATGTCTCCATCCTGCTCTTTAAGGTATCTTTTCGAAGTCTCTTCAACGTCTCCTTTGGACGTGATGCCATCAAGGTCTAACAGTTTCAGGGTTATCCTGGGAAACATAATCCTCACCACTCCAGCATCTCCCAGTGTGGTCTTAACAGAGCTTGCAAATGCTTCAACATCCTTTGTGTCTTTCCAAGGATCTAGCAGTGCTTATGCTGAAGATTTCTTTTCTTGCCTGTTGTGGTACTGTTGTGGCTATGACATCCTCTTCCTTTATATTTTTCCGTATGGTGTTGTTGTTTTCCGCTACGTGTATTGGGAATTTTGTTTCGAATGCACTGTTCATGATCGGTTTGATTTAGACTACAACGACGACGACGACAACGACAACGACAACGACGACGACGACGACGACGACGACGACGACGACGACGATGACGATGAACATGACGATGACGATGACGATGACGATGACGATGACGATGACGATGACGATGACGATGACGATGACGATGACGATGACGATTTTTTTACGAGGGAAGGTAGAAAATGTGCTAACACACACTGAGAAGGGTGCGCACTTCTCGGTAGTGTCGGGATGCTCATATCATTACTACAATGACCTTAATATATATACATATATAGTGATGCTAACAACCACGGACTAAAAACCACCAACCTTTCTCCTTGAAATGATTCCCCTTGGAACCGCTTTCGCATTACTTCAGGGGGTGCCGTTCTTTGGCCGTGCTTCGGCCTTCATTCCTTGTACCAGCTTGGTCTTCTTCTACTGTACTGGGCATCATGTTGGACCTGCCCAGCTACGATGTTACATAGCTTGAACGTCCAAGAGGTTTCCTCAACGAGGCTGCCTCTCTGAACGCCAAGCAACTATTTGTCCCCGGACGATGGTCTGTCCGGGCCTTACCTTCCTTTGCGGCGCAGAGGAATGCTTTAGCATACCGCAGCTTCATGCCCCTCTTTGCCGCATCGCCAGCATGAATTAGTCCTATCCGGACTCTCGCAGTTCGCCGCCATGTGGCCGAATCCTAGGCAGCGGTAACACCTTATTGCTGCCGCCTTCTTGTGCACACAGCAGGATACCCATCCGACCTTGATGTGTCCACGGCGCACCAGATTTACCGCAAGATCTTTTGCCAGCTCCACAAAAGCCTTTAGATTACCTCTGAAGAGTCTTTTTGTGAGGCTCACCCCGATGTCTCCAGCTGGTCTGCCGAAATGCTTTCGAACGACTTCCTCTACTTCGTATCCGTCTGTCATCGTATCGAGGTCCAGAATCACGACCTCGGTGCGAGAAACAAGCTCATGGACGCAAGCTCCGTCACTAACCGCTTCCTTGATGGCAGCCGACAGCTCAGTTATGCCCTTTGACATAGGCCCCAGTTCTACTAGAACCTCTCCGTGTCTTGTTCGCCTAATCCCCTTGATTTTTATGCCAAGGGCGTGAGGTTTCACTTTCTTTTTGAGGTCCTTGAAGACCGTCGTGTAGCTGAGACCCTCGGTCTGTTTGATAAGAACCGCCTTGGTTCTAGCTCGCATCTTCTTCTGCTTACATTTTGGTGCGGACTCTGGCTTTTCTTTCACGTTTTTCGGTGTCGAGGTCGTTGGCGCTGGAGCGCCACGTGTCCTCGGCCTTTTGCGCCTCGGCTTGGAAGGACTCTTCTCTAATGGAGTCAGAGTGGTCTTTCTTTCTCGTTTTATATCATCTCCTTGCGGCTCGTTCCAGCCCATCCCTGATTGGCAGCGACATGTTCTTCCTCGTGCTGCTGAATTCCACAATTTCTTTAATGGTGCCTCGTAACTCTTCAAAGAGACCATACGTCTCTGAGAGCTTGGCATCCATTTCTGATATGTCTATCTTGTTGACAGATACTTTTCCCTCTTCTATCACGTCCAAAGGATCACCCAACTCCTCGCAGACGCTCTTGTCTAAGTATGTTTGCCCCCTCCCCCCAAAATTAATGGGACCGGCACTGACCACCGGGGCTGGAACCCGATCAGAATCAGTGGGGAGATTGCTACTCCCTTGAGGTATATTGTTTTTGACATACCTACTCATCATTGGCTTTAATTTGGGGTTTCTTCCCCTAGCTGGTTTTTGTCTGCCCCGGGTATTTGATTTCCCGGGTACCACCGATATCTGGGAGGCGATGACGATGACGATGACGATGACGATGACGATGACGATGACGATGACGATTTTTTTCTCGAAAGTTGGTGAAAAATGTTCTCATAACATACCGAGAAGGTCCGCACTTTGCGGTAGTGTAGGGATCTTGATAGCATCGCTACAATAATCTCAATATATATAATAATGATCTATGATTATCTTGATCTTCTTCATCTTGCTTATAGATCTATAATATTTATAAAAAATACAATATTACAATCATTATGATTTATTTATTTATTATTATTATTATTATTTATTTATCGAACAGGCGGAAACCAGATTCAAATGCTGATCATGATTCCTAGCTTTGTGACGACAACCAAACGAACTTTCCAGGCGTCCCAAGTGCTCCTGAATCCCTCATGCGTATGAACTTGCAAAATTTCGAAAAACATTTCAGAGTTCTGACATCCATTTTCACAGTTCTAGAGTTCTCAATCATTTTCAGAAATCTAGTGGTATTCTCTCACCATGATCTTAATTTGGTCATTATAATGATTCTATTAAGGACCCGCTAACAAACACCACCCTTTTTTCTTTTCTCCTATCTCTGCCTTCGAATTACATCAGAAATGGGAGACTGTCTATTAACCTCACAATTCTCCACATTCTCTTTCTTTCGTCCAAATTATTTTCCTCATTGTTTTATAGATAATGTACCATGACTGTTCAGACTTTAGTGAACATTCCATCTTATTACAAAGGGGTAAAGGGAAACTGCGTCTCTCGGAAAAGAGTTTCTCTCTCTCGGTACCAGCGGTTACACTCAAAGATCGTATGTCTTGCGTCGTCGGTTCTTGCACAGTAGCACACTTGTCTGTTTCAGCCCTTTCTCTGTCATGTCATACCCACTAAAAAACACCACCATTTTCTGCCAGCCCATGTACAAAGAATCTGCTCTCGCATTACTTCAGGAACATGGGAGTGAGGCCAAATTGCCGTGTCTCGGCGATAATCCATTTGTGCCAACTTGGACTTCTAGTGGGCTACTTCTTGGATCTGCCCAGCCATGATGTACGCATTGTCCTCTTTACTGCGACTATGTCACACACATCTTAGACTTCATGGACCCCGGTCGATGGTCGGTTCAGGTTTTAATCTTCTCAGCAGCGCAGAAGTAGCGCTGAGGCGCACTTTTGCACGTTGCAGCCTTGTGGCCCTCTTTGCCGCACCTCCGGCAAGATCTCGCACAATCTCGACCCTTGCAGGTCGCTGCCATGTGGCCAAAGCCTAGGCAGCGGTAACACCTTGAGGCCTTCGTCTTCTTTCTCACCCGACACGACACCCATTCTACCTTCAGGTGCCACGTGCGTATCAGCCTTGGAGCTGGATCTTCACTCAACTCGACAAAGGCCTTCAGATTACCTCTAAAGACCTTCTTGGTCATGCTTACCTTTATTTCGCCGCTCATAGTTTCACCGATGTGTCTTCTCATGGGGGCCTCTACTTCTTCCACCTCTGTTGTACTGTCGAGGTCCAGGACCTGGACTTCAGTCCGAGGGACGAGCTCGCGTACACAACCCGCGACACCTACCGCTTTTTTTATGGCAGTGGAACATTTGGATCTGCCTTTTAACACAGGCCCCACTTTCACAAGGACCTCTTCGCTTCTGTTTCCCATGACTTCCTTGATATTTACACTAAGGGTATCTGTTTTACCTCTTTTTGAGGTCCTTGAGGACCTCCGCATAGGTCGAACCCTCGGCCGGTTTTATAATAGCCGCCACAGGTCGGACTCACCTCCGTGTCTTCTTCTGCTTCCTGATGCTGTTTGTTGCAGGCTTAACTTCTGCGTCCTCCTTTTTCGGCGTCGAGGTCGTTGCCGCTGCGGCGTTACGAGTCATCGGCTTCTTCCTCCTTGGCTTTGAAGAGCTTGCCTCAACGGGAATCAAAGTGGAGTCCCTCCTTCGTTCTCCAGGATGGGGAGTGGGAGTAACCACCACTTCTTAAGTCTAAGTGCCGCTTCAGTTTGTATCCATCCTCGCATTTGCCTTCGTCTTATAGGCATTTACCTTTTTTGCGGCTGCCCATCCAACTTCAAATGGTATGAAACAAGAGTAATATCCGGCCCTATGTGTGCCTATACTCGCTTTCTGTACTATTTTCCCCGCTTCTTTCAGTCCATGCTTGATCAACAAGAGCGTGTTGTTGTTAGTGAGTCAGATTATTTTCATTTCTTTTATTACGCCGCTCAACTCCTCGATGAGTTCTCAGGCCTCCTTCAGATTTTGTTCCACATTAATTATGTCCTGTTTGGCCTCAATCTTTTGACTCGCGTCAAGTTCCTCAGTCACGTCAGGGGGATCTCCTAGCACCTCGCAGACACTTCTGCTTAAGAACGACTGTTCCCCCTCTTCTCCCAAATCCTTGGAACCAACACTGGCCACTAAGGCTTGAATCCGATCGGAACCGGTGGATAGATTGTTGCTCCCTTGGGGTACGTTGTCTTTAGCATACTAGCTCATGATCGGTTTGTTTGTCAGGGTTCCTTGCCCTAGCTGGTTTTTGGTGCGCCCGTGTATTTGATTTCCCCGTTACCTTCCGTATCTGGGAGGTGTTCCCCTATCCGCAACGTGGGGAGGCGCGCGATGGAGAAAAGTGGGAAATTAGTGGAAAATTATGGCTTGACATGCCTAGGGCGCGCGTCTTTTGGATCTCTTGCTTCGCGCTCGATAATGTATTTGTCTTGCGCTACGCGCTCGGTGATTTTATTTCCCCCACATTTATGTACAGACCTTTTGAAATTGATGGTTAAAGCATCGATAACTGTAATTTGGTTATTGTGAATTCTCTTTTGTTAAAGTCAGCTTTAGCGAACACATTCTCATCACGTATGTCGTACTTCGCACTTTATTTTGTCCAAAATCCGAATTTGTCTACGAATCAAATGTGTTTTATACTTATTTCTGTACCTTAACCCGGGACTGTTTATTCAGATGTTGCAAAGAAAAAAGTACAAATTGTATATTTTTAGAATTCATCAGTTATAGGAAGAATGACTGGGGATGCCTGAAGGTTTGGTGAATTTCGCTTAGCCATTAACGAAAAGAAACTAGCGTTTTCAAGACAGTTGAACATCACAGGCCTTGGCGAAGACTAGAGAATTATACTAGAAGCTCATTGTAGGAACAAGAACAGAAGAGTAAAAATACTAGTAAAGGAAAGCAAGGATAAAATCAAAGCGGAAGAACAGCCTATTGTTGTTTTTTTTACACGTTGTGCCCTTTTTCAATAAATTTATTTTTTCTTATTCTCATTGTTATTTTTCACGATTAAAACCAAAACAATGTTTCCTAACAAAAAATGATCAATAACAGATTTGTACTAATTTTTGGGGTGAACAATTTTTCCCCTTAGTTTGTGTCGTTTTTCAAACAATTTAACTATTTTATTTTCAATGTTATTTTTCACGATTATAACAAAAACCACGCATCCTGTTAAAAATAAATTACAGCAAATTTATAGATATTTTTTGGGTGCACAATTTTTGTCAACTCTTATTTTTTCGTATCCTGCATAGTTTGACTGCAAAATGGAAATTTTTATTTTTCATTTTTTCTTGTTGGTTCAAATCAGAATTGTAAGCAAAATAATGCTGCTGAGAAAACTCGATCTTTCCGTTTGGTCACTAAAACTGTATGCCAAATCGAAACCTAATCCGACTAGTCTTTCAAAAATCTTTCATCCCAGACAAACACCATCGTAAAACCTGTTTTTTCGGATTCAAGAAGTCTCGAAACGTGGAGATTTGAAGTAATCCGTGATCTTCAGTTTCCACATGAAACATCATGATGAGAATTTGAGAACCTTGGGGGCTCCAGGGGATTCTTATGTTCACGATATTACGCGAAAAATGAACTGAAACCAAAATACTAAAAAAAAAAAAAAGGAAATACAAGGATTCACAAGCATCCTGAGCTTCACACAGGTTGAAAGTAGACCTTTCCTTAACGATTAATCGACACTGACGCAAATTTAGAATTTTACTTTTTGAGTTAAAGTGCGATAATCAAAACAGAAGCTCACGACTGTTTCGTCTACGCACGTGCCTGTTGAAATAAAGAGATTAGGCTTTGAGCAAGTAAGCCGGCGCTAATTGGTCCCTTCCTCTGCGCTGCCCTGGGAGCGGTGGAGTTCCACTGGGCTGCCGTCATAGAGTTCACGTATCTCGTGCTTCGTACTTGACTTTGTCCAAAATGCGAAATTTTTACGTATCAAATGTATTTTATATTTATTTCTGTACCTCGATTCAGAACTTCTTATTCAGTTATTGCTGTAAAAGTACACATTTCATTACAAAACTTTGGTTTCGTATTATTATTGCGTATTATTTAACTGCAGGCTCCAGTTGAAGCCTTCCCTGCACCTTCTCCATAACTGACAACACGGAAGTGTTCTCTAAGCGAAAATCTTAAGTCCTACACTATTTTCTCTATTTATTACAGATGTAGAAGAATTTCTTGAATCAAAAGTTATAAAGGGAGTTGCTATAAACCACCTTTTCAAAATTATTTTTCTGCCTTATGCATATTTTGGTAAGTCATGTCCACAAAAAATGTGCAGCTTCTTATTTGAATAGCCTTGTATCTAACACTTTATTATATGGATCACAGATCTGGGGACCAAGATATTTTAATAAAATCGAAAAAATATAAAAAATATGCTACTATGAAAAGATCCATAAGATGAAAAAAAATACATTGGGCTATGCGATAAGACTAAAGTTATGAGTTTTTCAATTCGCAGTTCGAATTTTCAGAATGGTGTTAAATTGGATTGAGAACATTCTCGATATAAATGAAGATCGATACTCAAACATATGCTTCCTTAGCTTAAAGGCCCTAGAATAATATGATGAATGTTGACATAAATACAATTGCACAATACAGATTAAAATTTGTTTGAACAAATTTATGCAGGGGATGTATGGGACTCCCTGACGTCGACAACTTTAAATGATAAGAATCTTGACCTAATTAACAAACTTATCATGGAACTTCACAAGAAGGACATACAGAGAGCCTGGACTACATCGGCATTATAAATATACTACAGGTCTACGCCGACGTCATTTTGATCAGTGGCGGCGTTCAGGCTGAATTTGATCGATGACAGGTGAAGCGCCGGCGTTACGTCACTCTTAATTTTCGGCAGCTGCGCGGGGCGTGGCGGCGTCAATGTCGGTGCGTGTATCTAAAATAGTATTTTTGAAGTGACACTTTTTTTCAAACGGGAGTAAATTGAAAAAAACGATTGAACGTACGACCGTACGTACGAACGAATTGATTCCATATCTGTCTCTCTCTCTCTCTCTCTCTCTCTCTCTTTCTTACAAGTATACTTTCTACTTTTAAGTATGTTTTCTATACCTTCTCTCTCTATTAGAGTCTCCCTTTTGTGTGGCGATTCGCAATTGTTTTAAGGACTCATCTTCCTCTTCCTCTTGCCGTATGGCCCCAGTGCCACAAACTGGTTTTTTCATATATTTCTTATTTATAAATTGAAATAAGAAAAAAAAAACAAATTTATGTGTGAAACTTTATAAATATTTATTTATATAAGCCGCTTAATATAAGGAGTATTCAAAAGAAATCTTAAGCGAATTCATCGCTGAGAAATTCATTAGGGACTTAAATTTGAATTTCAAATAATCGCACCGCCACAGTCGCAGCTGAAAATTGAAAATGGCGCAGCGTCACGCCCGCGACAATACGCCGAATAAAAATCGGCGGCGTTCGCGTGGCGCGGCGGCGCAGACATCTACAATATACTTATCTCTCTCGCTCGAAAACGGCCCTCAAAATTTCTGCAGGACAAAAATACCTCTTGAATTTATCAAAACCATAGCGCAAATACGATCATTAAATAATATCCAACCTAGAATTCTGTAAGATAAGAAAATGTTCAAATTAACTGAAATTAGAGATAATTGCCGCATGTAAAACCAAAGTATCATAAATAACGCATATTATGTATTGGTGAGTGTCAAGTGTGTCGAAAAGACAGACATCGATTTATCATTAAAAGTGATCAAAAGTGGTGCGAGAAGTCTGGCTAGATGCCTTATACAAATCAAACTGTGAAAAGACCAAAACGGTAGATAAATTTATAAAAAAATTGTTATGGCAAGTGTGGAGCCAAAAATGCAATTAACTAATTAGCGTATTAGCGACATCTTAGTTTTTAAGTATCAGCGTGTAGCCTCTTTATATTGATCAGTGATCCAATGACAAATAACGTATATAAGTAAAAAAATAAATAAATAAAAAAATTGCATTCTGTCTTGATCTACCGTAACCATGTGCAACAAAAGTTACTTTCGGATCCCTGGTATGATTTTCCCACTTCGATAGTGAAAACTTGCTACAGCAAATAAAGCTGGTAAATCTAAGTTCTCAAACTGAACATGATTTTCAATGAATATGGATTATTCGTTGTGATGCAGAATGTATCATGTGGTTTTACTCATAATGGAAAAGTTAATAGTATTAAAATGACGTTATATTTCAATCTGATTACGAATAAACTTCACTTAAATTTGTTTTTAATTTCAGGGCAGAATGATAATACTCGATTTACAATCAGAACAGTTTCCTCAGTACGGAAAAATGAGGTCTTACTATGGTCAACCCTTTATATGGTGTATGCTTCATAATTTTGGGGGTACTCTCGGTATGTTTGGTTCAGCACAAATCATAAATCAGGTATTACATATTTATATATTTCATAAATTTTATATTTGCCACCCTTATTTAAAAACTCTCATCCAAAATACAATCATAAATCAGACCTTAAATCCAGTCGTATATTATATCGAAAAGTTGAAACATGATAAAGGGTCGCGTTTACGAATGTGTTACCAATAAAGTATTTGAAAAATTTTAAATTAGTTTAAGCTCGAAATCTAAGAAACTTATTCCGAATCCTCGTCATTATGATTAATATTAAAAATTATGCCTAGCTCTGAGTAGTCTTTATTGAAAAATAGGTAATTGTAAATTTACAGTATCTCTTGATTCACGAAATGAAGGTTTAAGCTCTTCAATGTTCCTTATGCGACGACGACGAGTGAGGTGTTCTACGGCAAAGCCGCCTGCGCGCCGCATGCACATAGACACACACACACACACAACAGACTTAAGAAGACACTAACCGAAATACAATACGCTGAGTAGAAGGTTTCATATAAAAGAGAAAGCGAGGATAAAATTAAAACATAAGAATCGATATTCAGAAATATTTAGTTATTACTGTTTTAATCAGGTTATAAAGTGTAATTGCAGTCAGTGTTACCAACATGGTCTGATTGATCTTGATGCATTCTGAAAGAACTAAGGCAGAAAAGGGTAGTGATTGGAGAAAAATGTAATTCAATTATTTAGAGAATCGCCTGGCCTGTGTCATTTTTAGACTGAAGTGAGGGCTGCTGTGCTAGTTGGCGCCAGATTGTCATTCTATTTTACTCGAAAGACTCATTTTAGAAATTATTTACAAGAACATAAAGTTCAACTTTAGAGGTGGTTGTTGTAAACAGTAATTTTGATTACTGCTAACATATTTTGAGTGATAATCTACCAGAAGTGCTTTAGATAGTCACAGGAGTAGTACATAAGTCTGCGGAGTATAGTTTTACAGTACATAGGGCTGTGCACTGCAGGCCTTTGCCACTCTGGGTAGCCCAGTATACGTATATGCTTTATTCGGGTGCGCAATACAGTTTTATCCCAGATAGCAATATGTCAGCACTGTACAAGCACAGTTTCTGCAGGTACTGCAAATAAATCTGTAGGCCGTAACGGCAGAATGGTATATAGATGTAAGTCCACATGCGGCTTCATGCGCACTCAGGTATGTGAGCATAATATGCTGGGACAACATTATGCATTCAATAGTTCAAAAATGAATGGAAAGCGGGAGAGGTGGGAGGGGCAGATTTGAGCGCAACTAAGGCGCGCGCCGGTTAAATTTCGCCTTTCGCGCTCGATATTGTATATACCTCGCGCTACTCGCTCAGTCATTGTACTTCCCACACATTTTTGCATAGGACTTTCAAAATTATAGGTCAAACCATCGCCAACTATCTCGAGAGAAAAAAAGGTCGAAAGCAAATTTTTAGATATAATTGAGGCTAAACATTTTGTTAATAAACATTTTATTGTACCTTATGTCTTTTTCTAAAAATATAATTTGTTTATTTGTGATGTCACTTTTCACGATTCAAAAAAAAACTTATCAAAAATTAAATTATAACATATTTGTCGATCTTTTTTTGGTCAACAATTTTTGAGTTTTCATTTTTTTTTCGTATCTTGCATAGTTTGACCGCAAAATGAAATTTTTTATTTTTTCAACAAATTTTTCACGATTAAAACAAAAGGTATGCGTAAAAAATTGTTCCAAAAAATTTGTTCAGCTTTTCGAAATAAACAATTTTGTTTCTCAACATTTTCTTATAAGTCGTATAGTTTTCCTGGAAAATTAAATTTTTTTAAAAACATTTTCGATGGATGAAACCAGAAACGATATTCAAAAATGTCTGGTTAAGGAACTTGTCCTTTCTTTTTATGCTTTAAAACAGTGTGCCAAAGATCAATCCAATTTTTCTAGTCTTTTGAAAGTTATCATGCTTGCAGATTACAGACATACGGACATACATATTTTATTGTAATGAGGAAACTCTCATCCTTTCTGGATCAACTGCGTCCGTATTGGCACTGACAGCAACATATCTAAGACGAACAGACCTGATTCTCGTTCCATCGCAGATGTCTTCATTAGGTTATTGAAGTTTTGTATGCAATGACGTAGTGTCGTGTCGAGGGCCCAACTGGGAGTGACACGGCTTCCTCTCTCAAAAAAATTACTGGTAGAAGTGACGGTTTTGCTCCTAGGCCAAGTAGTAATTCCCAGAGCCTAAGGTTGCAGCCCAGACGTCATTCCAGGCTTTAGAGGAATCCAAAGATCTTAAGCCACCCAGGAAAAAAGAATCAATTGGATGAAAATAATTTGAATTGGAGAATTTGAGAATGACGCTTCACACAAACTTGGGTCTAGCGTTTTGTAAAATTAGAAATCAGTCTCATAAATTGAATTATTTCAATCGGTCGCCACTTAGCCACCACCGATTCAGACAGACGTTAAATAATTTTCCTTTTTTCAATTGGAACCATCGGAATGACATTTACCGGCTCAGTTTCTCATTTTTCAGACAACTCAACCAGTAAATTTTGTTACGATATTAAAAAAACTGAATAATGAATAATTTAACGAGCTTTATGTGAATTGGTACTGGCAGAAATGCGGTTGATTGATATGATGAAAATTTCTGTGATTCGGCATTCTTATATTCAAATAATTTCCGTTCTATCGATTCTTGTTTCCCGGGCAGATTCGGGGGTGATTGGAGACAGCAGACGAACAGGCGGGAACCAGATTCAAATGCTGATCATGATTCCTAACTTTCGGACGACAACCAAACGAACTTTTCAGGCGTCTTTACAGCTGTCCTAAACAACAGGATTGTTCGGCGAATTGAGCCTGTATGGCGTGAGATGTACGAACAACGTAGCTCGAAAAAAGGTGTAGCAGGCTGTCAAGAGAACCTGCTAATTGACAGGTGTGTCTGTAAAGACGCTGCAGTCCATAGTGCAAAGTAAGGAGTTAATATTAAAGTCATCATGAAAAATAAAAATTGTACATTATTTTGCAATATCTGAAAAAGAAAGACCGGATCACGGCACATATATAATATACATTAGATATAATAGTGTTAAACATAATGTAGAAAAGTTCAAATTTTGTACAAAATCGAGTGCGAAGCACAAGGTACGCGATAAGAATGTTTTTGTTAAAGCCGAACGAGCTTTTGAAAAAAGAGAATTCACAATCATCAAATTACATTACATATGCGGGCATATTTTTTCTTTCGGATTATTGCTTTGCAGGTTCTCCAATGCAGAGAAAATTAGATTTAGAATTTTTTTTGGATTCAGAATTTGGTGCGGGGTCCTTTCCTGAAATTTCTAAAGATATTTGGTGATTTATGGTAATTTACCAGTAAATATGGTAACATACCATAAATTACCCAAATATATAAGTTACCCATATATAAGTTTATTCTTATAGAACTTCAAAATGAGACGCTTTTTAGAAATAAAACTTTCAAAATGGTACAAATTTAAAGTTGCAATGGAAAATCTTCAAAACTCAACAAGTTCAAATATAATTCCTATAGAAAGTGAATGATTGTAAAAAGTAATTAAAAGCTGCAGAGGTAGGTCGTTAGGGTTGGCTACTGTTTTAACTTTAGCCCATAACTTTCGTTTAAATACAAATTTGTTCAATCCAAGGATATCGTTAGGAAGGTCTGGAGAAAAATAATACTTTTGAGGCACATCGCAAATCGATTGGGTGGAAATTGAAAAAGTAATAGGCATTCAACATGAAAAGAAATGTTGTGAAGGTCATTTTTCGTTGTCTAGGTAGGCCTTATGCTGAAAATCGACAAAATATCGGATAACAAAAAGCAGTTTTAGCGAACTGAAATTTTGTTAACTGATGGTTTATGAATACCAAGCACCATCCTTACAAATTCCATTTGAATCCGAAAAAATGTACTTTGTAAAATGTGAACGACGACAAAGTTGACTCTTTTATATTGAATATTTAACAAAGAAATTAAAAAGCTCTAGAGACATAGATAAAGTTTACGTTCGATTCTTTTCTTTTATTAATAGAGTCAATTCAAAATAATATATTTAATTCAAAAGTGACTTGAATGTTTGAAATTTTAGTAGATTGGTGGATTTCCATTTGTCAGAAGGAAGAGCCTTTTCGAGTTGCAAAATACAAAGTTCACGAACTGACCTCACCAGTCGACTTCTTGAATTTTTACACAAAATTCGTGTTCTGTGATGAAAGGCTACTACTCTCATAACATTTTTGGAATTTAGCTCAGATTTTTTACTGTGCAATTAAAGATTGCCAAGTAATTCTGAAAGGTATCTAAATTTTTCAATTAATTCATTCTAAAATATTGAAGAAATTTGGAGGGACAGAAGAATGAAATCTTGTGGACATTTGCTCTTTTTATCACTAATAATCTCGTCAAGTTTTTCTCTATTCCCTCTTCTAACACATACTTACAATTTTTGTATTTTTTCGAATTGTTATATTCAGAAATCTAGATATATTGCAGACATATTTGGAAAACCTTATTTTATTAAAAGCTTAAAAAAAAGCGATTCGGAAGAACTAAATTACTGAGAAATCGTTTGCTTATTATAAGAGTGAAAAATATTGAAATATAATACTGGAACAACAAAATAACAAAAAGAAAACAATTTATTGAAAATTTTAGACGTGTCTACTTGATACTGCAATGATTATTTTTATGATTTCACACGACATATATCATTTAGTATAGTTCTCATATCATGAATTATATGTGCCTTGCGCCTTTCCTAACGAAATATCTTTATTTTATAAACCACATTCCATACCGCGAAGCAGGAACACATCGAATCAATAGCTGACTACTAGGCGAGATTAAAAAAACTCGCACTCAATTGCATTTTTGAAAGACTAGAGGACGCTCTCAATGATCGATTAGTATGCAGAGTCAACGACATGGATTCAATAGTAAAATTATTTGAAGAGAATAGTTGAACTCTGGCAACGGCACTGGTGATAGCAGTGGCACGTGAAGCAGCCGTGAAAAACGCCACAACAACAAACAACACCCTGGATAGAAAAATTGCCAAATCCGAACCATACGCAATGCAAGACTATTTAATGCAGATAGATCAGCATCAAGGGGGTGGCGGCAGAGATGGAAAAGCACTTAACGCGGACAGCCGCTACGGCCGTAACCAGTAGCAGCAATGGCCAGCAGGCTCACCTGTGAAAAGTGTTGTGAGGTGTTACTGCTGTGGTAAGCAAGGCCACATAAATCATGAGTACCGGTTCCGCTTATATGACTGCTATAAGTGTGAGGAAAAAGGGCATTTAGCTAGAGTGTGTAGAAGTGAAGAAGTGAACGTACACTAGCCTTCCGATAGCGTCAAATCCATAACCACAACGGAAGAGCATTACCAAGAGCCCCACGCCTATAATTTTTTCACAATAAGCTAATATAATCTGGGCGAAGAAAATGGTGAGCACTTAGAAACTATTAATGATGTGAAATATAATTGTGAAAAGAACATTTATTATAATAAAATGCATGCGTGCGCTAATACGAATAAAAGAATGAATGTTATCGAGGCGATTAGTTCATTTAACAGCTTTTTTTAATAATACAAAGAAAATCGTGAAATTTGTTGTCTTGACAGGTAGAGGACTGCCCTTAATAGGTCGAAAATGCCTCAAACAGTTTGAAGCATGGCCCCGATTAATGCCCGGGTCAAACGCGCTTGTAATAAATAAATTTGGAAATGACATGCATGACTATATAGCAAATAATTATAAAGTTTTGTTTAATAATTCGCCAGTCATGTGCAATAAAAGTACCATCAAAATCCATTTGAAAGAACATACACGATCAATAGCGTTGAAATGCCGCCATGTTGCTTACGCTTTATTATCTAAGGTGAAAACAGCGCTAGATGAACTACTGAACCTAGGGCATCTAGACTCAGTAGAGGTAGCAGAATGGGCCACGCCGATCGTACCCATATTGAAGGTAAACGGGAAAGTTCGAATTTGCGGCGACATCAAGTCAACCTTGAACCCGTACAAATTATAGATAAATATCAGGTTTATACAATTGACGATATTTTGCAAAACTTCAAGAGGGTTCTTCTTACTATGAGCTTGATTTAGTACCTGCGTATATGCAATTTCCCGTATATAAGAGCAGCGCGGAATTGCTGACCATTACGACACATAAAGGGCTTTACAGGTACACGAAACTACCGTAAGAAGTATCCAGAGCACCGGCGAATGTGCAACGAAAAATGGACGAATGTTTGCGCAAAATTGATAGGGTTATAGCGTACTTAGACAATATATATGTAGCGGGAAGGAGCAGAAAAGACCACCGTGAAAATTTGATAAAAGTACGCGAAAGATTAGCTGAGCGTAATTTGCGAATAAATTTAATGAAATGTAAATTTATGGAACCAAGCATTAAAGTATTAGGCCTTGTGATAGATAAAGATAGATTACAAAAGTCAAAATAAAAAATTAAGGCAACAGCAGATGCGCCGCGACTGGGAAATGATGAAGAGCTTGCGTTATTTTTAGGTCTTATTAACTTTTATGCAAGATTTCTAAAAAATACGTCTATAAATCTAGAGCCTTTATACTATTAACTAAATAAAGAGAAATCAATTCGGGATGATTCTTGTAAAAATGCTTTTGAATGGTTCAAGAATAAGTTAATTTCTTCGGATATCTTAGCACATTATGATCCATAAGAACAAATAGTATTTCCATGTGATGCGTCGGATTACGGGCTATCTCCAATTTTGTCTCACCGGCACAAGGATGGTACAGACAGACCGATTGCGCACGCGTCTAAAAATATTCCGACAACCGATGTACAACGTGCAATTATTGACAAAAAGGCGATGGCTATAGTCTACGGTTTCAATCGTTTTGATTTATTTGTTTTCGGAGAAGATATTATACCGCCAACAAATAATAAGCCTCTAGAATTAATCTGAGGGCCGAGGAAAGGCATACCGCAAACTGCAGACAACAGGCTGCAGCGGTACGCCTATTTTCTCTCCGGTTTCAGATACCGAATAGAACATGTAAAATTCGAGAGAAATGCTAACGCAGATGCACTGTCGCGACTTCCAATAGATGACTTCACAGACATATCGGATATGTACGAGCCTATCCTCGCGTTTATTAATTTTTTTTTAAGAAAAGGCGACGGCCTTCGACAGTGAAATGCTACAGTTAGAAAGTAAAGGAGACGAAACCTTCACAGACGTCTTACGCCATGTAATGAGGGATTGGCCTACTTTCAATCAATTATCGCGAAAGCAGAAAGTATTTAATAAAATCCGGTTTGAACTGAAAATGGAAAAGGGATACCTTTTCTGGGGAGTGCGCGCATGTATCCCTGAATCGATGCTCTCCATAATTGTAAATATATTTAATGCAGCGATCTAAAATACAGCAAATAATTGTAAAACCAGCTAATTCGAGTGAAAAACGCCAAATAAAACGCCTCTAACAACGTGGTCATAGCCAAGCAAAGTTTGTGGCGCATACAATGCGATGACGCCAAATTTTGAGGCGACCTGTATTTAATTAGGATCGACGCAAGCAGCAAGTGGCCTGGAATTGTGTTGTCTATGAAATATACGGATGCGATAAGATTAATTACAGAATTCAAAAACCTTTTTATTCGGTTTAAGTTACTATTACATTGCGTTACAGACGAAGTTCCGCAGGTTAGGAGTGAAGAACTCATGGAATTTGTAGCAGCTAATATTATTAAGCACACATTTTCGCCTCCGTATCACCTAGCCATGAACGGCGCAGCGGAAAACTTCATACAAACCTTTAAAAATAAGGTAACGAAAATTATTTGAGATAAAAGAGTGTTTAATACGCAGTGAATATGTTTTGTTTGAATATAGAAATTATCCACTCATTACTACAGGTAGAAGCCAGACTAATACTGTGCATGAGCGCGAGATAAGATCACGATTTGATTGTTAAAGACCGAGCTTAGCTAAACATGTAAAAAACCAGCGAAGGCATCAGATTGTATCAAGGTATGGCAGTCGTCGAATTGATATTAGAGCAGGTGATCAGGTGCATATGAATGCTCATGGCGTAAGAGAGCAAAAGCGAGTCCCGGTCAAAATAATTAAGCAAACTGCTCCGTCCACGTACGGCAAACCACCTTTGCGGCGTTTCCCGGAATTTCTCAATTAACAGGGGGAAAAGTTGTGACATATTCATCACTGATGATGTATGTGCATGTATTTGTGTGCGTGATTGAAGAGCACTGAAAGTAGCGACGACCTGCTCATGTGGGAATTTAACGGGTATAGCCAGTTGCGTGCTGACGCCGGTCGAACACACTTCTAATCGGTTACTGATGTGAAGCTTAACCAATTACATTATAATGAATCCTTATTTACGAATAATTAGTCGGCGTTCTATTTAATACTATCCACCCTGATTATTGGTGCATTCCTGTTGTTACAATACATAACTTGTAATAACTTGCAGTATAACATACATTTTAGGCAAGAAGCGGAATCGAGGAGGTTTTAATTTTTTTTTAAATCCTTGATTGGTCAATCAAGTTCAACCAGTCTACACGGGGAGGTGGTCTGCCTAATCACAGGCACTAAAGAGAGTATATAAGAGCAACACAGCCTAAAACTTCAGTTTAAGGTTAGGGGTCGTGCATGAATTACGTAACGCAATTTTCCAACAATTTTGACCCCCCCCCTATGTAACGATTTTTCCGACTTTCCCTGTAGTTTTTCACCATTGGGTAACACTAAGCAGGACCCCCCCCCAAGAAAAGTGTTACGTAATTTATGCACGACCCCTTAGCCCTGATGAAGTGAACTTCAATTTTCACGAAACGTCGACAAGATTTGTAGTTTTACACACAATTGAGACGCGAAACACCACCTGTTGTTTTAATGAATCATCGTAAAAGCATCAAATCTATTATTAAAAAGCTGTACGGTAAAAGCTTTCTTGATATAACTAACACTTCTAGTAAGCTCAGGTCTTCTCAAGGTAACCTACTAACATCTTTAGCTTCGTGGAAACGATGCGGGGACAGCAACATCGTCCCAACGTTCTAATAATTGAAACCTCATTTAGGAACATCTAAAATACAAATCAATCCTGCATTGAACAAGTCTGCTTCTCTTGAAAGAAAGATTATTACATACAAAATTTATCTTACACGCTACCTCAAAAAACTATAAAAACTTTACCTTTTCCTATCAAGGAGCCACAGATTTGAAATTTAGTCTACCGTGGACAGCATATGATTTGACCAACCCCAACGGATAACAGATCTTTTCACTCAAAAAAAAAAAAAAAAAATTCACCAATAACTTCCAGAAAAACACACGAATCTAATTCACGCAGTAAAAAACATCTTCTGACCATCCTCTCAGGAATAAAATGATGTCAGCCTTGTCTGAAGGACACAGTTTTGCCGTGACTTCCTTCGAAACCTCAACGGCCAACATCTTAAGCCAGGTACAACTTCCCTCTTCAAACTAAATAATCAAGAAAAGACAGCAATTGAAGAACCCAATCGGAATAAAAAAATAATAATATTTCCAGCAGACATAGGCTACACATGAGTAATAATGAATAAAGAAGACCATCACATCAAAATCATTGACCTTCTAATTGACAAATATTCACAAAAACAACATTCCACTGAGACCGAACGTTAGCGCAATCAACTCACCAACTTACAAACAAGCACCCTTCCTCACCAAAAAACTGAACACTTACAGGAAACTCTATTACATACTTTCAAAACTCTTTTAAGTTCGTCAGAAAGATACGACAGATTCACATTCAACCTTAGGACATAGTTTACCTAGTGCGTTTAACGTAGTGATATCTCTCTTTACGAAAATAACAATCTCTGATACAATCGATGTTATTAAATTTTGTGCAACCCCCCCCCCTTCCCAATCTCATACCTTTCATAAAAATCCGTCTTAATAATACTTACTTCTCTTTCAAAAACCAATTCTACGACCAAACCTCAGGAGCAGCAATGGGATCTTCAAGCTCACATGTAACAGCCAACATCTCGATGGAACATCAAGAAACTAAAATATGCAACCAATCCAAGCCTAAACGGGAATGTTAGTGCCGTTACGTTGACGACACTTTTCTCATCTTGTGACATGGACTAGATGAAATACACAAGTTTTCCGATTTCATTAATCGATTATACTTTAATATCCAGTTCACCATGGAAATTGAACAAAACGGAAAATTGCCTGTCTTGGACGTACTACTTTACAAAAGATCTGATAACCCATGGGGACATGAAGTTCAAGGAAAACCCACTAATGCAAATAGATGCATGCATGCCTCCATAACAGATAAAAATAACCTACAAAAGGAATTTCAGAACGTTGAACAAATCGTAATACGATACTATTACACAAACTAAAAAACAAAATGTCGGAGAATTAAAAAAATGCACTCAAGACAACAAGCCAATATATCATACTATAAAAAGATAGACAAAAACGACCACCACTGGACCCTACATCGAAGGTATCACAGAAAAAATATGAAGAATTCTCAACAAACACAACATGCAAACTATTTTTAAATCACCTGCGAAAAGAGGACAACTTCTAAACTACTCTAAAGATAAGAAGGCAACCCATTATAATAAATCATCACGAAAGCAATTAATCTATTTTTTAGAAATCATCTTTTGAACTCCAAAATTTTTCTCCATGAGAAGTTATCCTTATACTATTGGAAAATCCTAAACCCCCACATATTTTCCATTGACTGAAAATGAGAATAGAAGAAACTTTTCTACGCTTTTTCGTTCTTCATTCGCGAGTTAACTTTAATTTTAATATTTCTTACTTTATCATAAAAAGGGAAATAAGAACTAAAGTCTATCAATATGATTTCTAATATTATTGGTCAATGCCTCTTTTGAATGTTCGCGCGTTTGGTACCTGTCGCTAAACAAGATATCTATTAAAGGCAATAGATACACGCTGGATAGAATTTTCAGGGAGGAACTGGGTTTTGCCTAGTTTTGCACACATGCTTTACTTAGAGTGATAAGAAAATATTTATTTAGCGTTGATCATGTCTCGAGTAATTTCGTTTCGTTGAATTACACTGTTAAGAGTTATTATATCGTATAGTTTTGATTCAGCAAGGTTCATATCGTTAAAATAAACTGGCATTGATATGATGGCAACCTTGCCCGATGGTACGTGGGATGCTGGTCAAAATGCATGAACCACGAATTAATTGAATGTCAAATAATGACATGGTAAAAAAACGGTTTTGAGTAAAGACATATGTTACTAGATAATGTGAGCCTCACAAAAAAAAATATATACATCAGAATCGCATTTAAATTATAATTTATACCATATTTCATTCGAATAATTTAATGTGTTGTGAATTATTGCAGGCACTTCAATTTAATTCAAATATTTCAATTCAGTTCTAAAGTCTTGATAGCATTTTCGTAGCTTTCAGTGAGGACATATTGCGTATCACGTGGGACAAATTGTTATATTTGCATAATTTGTAGAACTGGTATTGAATTCAAAATATATATTATTATCTTATTATATCCACCAATAGAATTAAGGATAGCCGCCAATGATAGAAGCAGAGTAGTGAGGATCGCCATGTTTTTCTGACTGAGGAAAGACTGATAAATGCATTGATACAGAATCGGTTAACGCAAAAAATGATTATTTGGGTGCTTTATTAATGTGTAGCATATATTATATATTCTTTATCTTATTGATTACTTATGCCTCGAGGTGGTATTTGTGAGATATGTGTACTTTAATTATCAGTCAAGTTGAATAAACGTGGTTACATCATGCATGCTTAGTCTGTAAAAGTAATGCGATTTTTTTTATCAATGGAGCATACGAAGTTAAATATTCAAGCAATTATATGAGGTATGGAAGAATGTTAACTTTCTTCTTAATAACCTGATAAATTAAAATTACAAATGTCAATGTAACATTGATTCGTTTAGCACTTTAGGAATTCGGAGACGGCACCTTCTCGACGTGGCGAATAAAATATAATTATCATCAATAAAATGATATTGCAGAATTTTGAATATGTCTGCTCATCTTTCAAGAAAATCAAGGTCAATTCCATGAGGCAGACCCATTCATGGCATATTATTCCTTCACTGATCTAACCTCAAAATCAATCAGCCTCAAACTTCAGAAATGTATAATCTCATATTGCATGAAATTTTATGAAAAAAATTAGGTCGTTGTGAAGCATATTTACCGTGATAAATTTACTGAGTATTCCCGTTTTTCAGTTCGAATCCCTCAATTAGGGCGTTAATAAATTCTCACATTCTCTAAAAAAAAAAATGTTTCTCAAAAATATCATGTAAGACGAAAATTTCAAGCTGCCGTTTCGATAAGTCCTTAAGTGCAATTTTTAATTATCGTTCGTTTGAGTACCTTGATATTAAAAAATATACAAGTTACTATTTATAAGTTTTTATTTGCCATTTATATTGTTCATGAAATGTATGTGGAAATACTAGCTGCAAGTTCCTTTTCATCAAAAATGTTCAAATTTGTTTGGAATTCAAATTCAGATTCAGTATAGGTTTCAAAGAAATTAGTTCATCATATAATTCAAGCCCCTTTAAATCCGTTTTGTTTTTGTTTTTGTTGGTTAGTTTTAGTTGCAAATTTTTAAATTTTTGCAGCAGGTCATAATTATCAATATTTCTCAGATGTGAGCTATTGAAAATAAAACCAAACAACTCAATACATTTTTTCAAAAATACAAATCTGTAATTTGAAGAGTTGATAGCTGTTTCTTAATACAGTAAAATAAAACTTAACTTCGGGGATATGCTGCTTTAAAGCTGCTTCATAAATTCATCCGTATCTGGCATGCTTTGATTTTCTTCTTCGGATTACTGTTGCCTCTGGAAATTTTGTCTATATCTTTATATCCTCTGCCAAATCAGCAGCTTGATATGGATACACTAAAAACCTTCCTCTGTTTGTTCTTTATTCAATAATGATTAAACGTTTTCAATTATTTGAATACTTTCTTCGAGGTGTAAATTTGGATCTTGCAACAATTTACTAACGCGATTGATCTTTAAGAGACTGGTCATTCCATATCACAACGAAACATACGAACTTGAAGGTAAAAATATTTTCAGCCAAAGATACAGCTTTGTGACGCACTGCTATAGCATTATGAACTTAAGATATTTCTACTAAATTGTCATTATTATCACCAAAGTGATACGGTGAAGATTGAATAGCGTCTGTTCTACTATGCCATCGCGTATCTGATAACGGTTTGAAACTAATATTAGAAAGAAAGGATTTTGAAATATGACACCTATTCGTTGGTTCCGAAAAAAGGCATACAATTCTCGTACAATATTGAAAAAATCAACGGTCTCATAACTTACTTTAGCTTATCATTACCTACAAGATTGAAAGTGTGTGGGTTACAAGGAACAGAGAGTGCTCTTGGGTTTTAAGAGAAGCCAATGAAATTCCCAGGAATATGAAAATTCCATTTCTTCGAATTTATGGCGATAAAGAGAATAATGAAAGTAACTTTTTTCTTGTGACCTACATCTGGTTAACAATCAATTCTTTTATTTCATTTTGAATTTTATCACCTAAATACGTACTCATACAAGAACTCTGCTTTTGCCCTATACGCACGACATGTTGCATCATAACTGGATTAAATTTAGCTATCATTTCTATAGCTTTTAAAAAATTGTCATTATTATGTTCAAATAATTGCTGGGATGTTTGACGAAAAGCTATACTTTCTTACAATAAAAATTGAACAACATACATTATATGCCCAATTACCTGATAGTCTGATACCAATGACGCTTTTCCACTTTCGTTATTTGCTGCTTACGTCGATCAACAGTAGTTTTCGTTTCAAATGCAATTTTAAAATCTGACCATTCTCTAAATGGTTGAAATGATTTAAGAATTTTTCGTGGCGCGATTAATACTAAAATACGGCTTGCCAATCAAAAAATCCTTCTCTACGTAATACTGCTTTTCCATTCCCAAAGAGCTTACTACAAGAGCAAAAAAAAAAGCAAAATTTTCTGATTCGCCTTTATTGCTTATTTGACGAAAATAATGTGATTCAGAAAATTACCTTCCTGCTGTATCTAAAGGGTATTTTTTATTTTCCATCACAGTTGACTTATTTTGTACAAGCAACTTCGCTTAACCTGAAATTGAATGAGCTGGCCAATAAGCTGGATCTTCTGTGAAAATGGCATGGATTTCTGTAATAATTGAATTAGATTTCACTGATTCTTCTGTATTCGTTTTAGTTTTCTTCACGATTTCAACTTTTGCTCCACAATGCACGCAGATATATTTTCCTGGTTACCATTTAAATGACTTTCCTCTTCTTTTTTTAATAAGCCCTAAAACTATATTGAATTTTATATTGTTGGATACGTACAAAATCTATTAGTTTGCAAATAGAAATGACAGGATTAAAACCCTTGAATGAAATGAATCTCAATATTTGAATAATAATAATAAACGCTCATTTAGCTTATTTTGCATTATAAAGGAAAAGAATTATGTTATTGCTATTACACCAATCCATCCTGTAAAGTGTTTCCACTGTCCTCAATCTCTAGGATTAGCTGACTCTTTTTCACTGTGAACAATGAAATAAAATTGTAACCCTCTTCTAAGTAAAAATATAAAAATAATAAGTTCATTATATATATACCTCATTAATTTATGAGCTGACTTTCCCGAACACTTTTTAAAACTTGCCTCCAACTTTGTGCATGAAAGAAAACACCACTTAGAACGTGCACTGTCACTGCACGGTGACAAATACCTCTATACTGAAAACTAACTTGCTTCAGTTTCATTACAGATTTTCTGACAAACCTGCCCATAACGACTTTAAGTATGATTAGGAATTAGGTAGAGGCAGGTAGGCAATAAGCTACTTCTGGTTTTCCTCACGGAAAATTAGACCAAATAACATTTTATGTTAGTACATACCAGTAGTTTTCCTATGAATGTATGAGGAAGTCAAATTTTGCTTGGAAAGATGTTGGTCCATGTAGTTTCTAATAAGCCAGAAAGGAGGTAGTTAGAAATATAATTTTGATTTGTGAGCTTGTTTGTCTTCTGATTTTCGCACAAAATGTTTCTCCACAAAGGCCATTTTATTTAAATCTGAAAATAATTAGTTTTACATTTTTATTGAATTATTAGTGTGTGAAGGATTGCGGCTTACAGAAGTTCTTCGCTTATTATCAGATAATATTTTCTTATCAGACGTTGAGTCCCACTGGACTGTCATCGAGTTCTGCCTGGGTCAATGAGCCCAGGCTTGCCGCTTCCCATGTCTATTTTCGCCCGCCGTCTTCGAAATCCTAAAACGTGGATATACATCCCAACGTGGGAATTGAAACTCTCCAATGTTGCAAAATCGTCACCATCGGATGTGGATATAGTAATTTGTTTCAGGATTGGCATCGGCTCGCAGGTATTACGTCTTATTCTCAATTGCATTCCTGTATCGGCAGGAAAAGTATATTCTCAAAGATCGAATATTCGGTACGAATTCGTGCGGAGAATAAGCCGCATCATCTTAAGTTAATCAAGTTTAATGTTGGGGTTCGTTAGAAAATACAGATATGGATGAATTGTCATTTGCATGATTTCAAAACATGTTTTCAAATTTAAGGTTAATTAGTAATTTACTAGTCTAATTAGGGTTATCTGCCAATGATAGGACGAGATTTAACAGTATCTTCATTTTTGCTGAAACGCGAAAAATTGATTACTGTACGATGGTGCCTGTCTGTCTGCGTTGTCAACTAATTTGATTAGTTTGGAATTTGGAACACAGTTTTGAGAAACATGAAGAAAGATCGATTTTGTTAACCAGCGTTTTTAGCCAAGGGTTCAAATTGTAACCAGCAAAAAAATCACAAAAAATAAAATTTTCGATTTTGTGGTTAAACTATGTAAGATACGAATAAATATGAATAGAAAAAAATGGAGAACTAACAAAAGATCTAAAAATTTGTCATAATTCACTTTCTAATATATTGCGCAGTTTTTGTTATAATTGTGGAAAACTGCATTGAAAGTACAAAAATTAAATTTTTGGGAAGATGATACAAACGATGAAAAAAAAATATCGACAAATGTTGTTTGCCCGAAAAAGAGGTATCCATATGTTAAAAATCAGTTTTGGATAGGACTAGTAGTTTTGGTTTTATTTTAAAAAAGTAATATTAAAAATAAATAAATTAAATTTTTGGAAAAACGACACTGGATATGTAAATAAATTATCGGGCAAAAGTTGTTGCTCGAACAAGAGCTATAAGTTTTTCAGTAATAATGTTTTTATACGATGCGTATTTGTTTGTTTTAATCTCAAAAAATAAAAATAAAAATTAAAAAATTAAACTTTTGGAAAAACGACACAGGGCACGAAAAAATATTAATAGACTTTACTTTCAATTTTTCAGAAATACTTATTTTCAGAGAAATGTGTGCACCCAAAAAAGTGAATTATGCCACGTTTCATGGTGTTTCAGTTTCAAGCTTTCTTTTTTTATTTGAAATGATCACTAGATTTCAAGATTTTGAAGACTTTGAGGATTGATTATAATTTCAATTTTAAAGGTAAATATGGTAACTTACCACGAATTACCAGTAAATATGGTAACTTACCATAAATCACTCATAAATAATTTCTGAAAATTACCATAAATTTCTGGAAATTAATAAAGATTTTCATTGATTTATGATAATTTCACATGCTTATATCGTAAATTGCCATAAATTACCCTGAATTAATTTTTTTTTATTTCTATAAATTTCCGTAAATTTATGAAAATACTTGGTCACTCAGGTCAATTTTACACGTAAATATCGTAACATACTATACATTACCTGAATTTATTTTTTAAAGTTGCCATTACCCAGCAATTGATACAACTTTTCGGTCATTTACCGCACTTTGACCGGTAAATATGGTAACTCGCCATAAATTACCCAAAATTCATTTAAAAATATTCCATAAATTTCCAAAATTTTATGAGAATTTTCGGTAATTTGATCAGTTCTATATGGTAACTTTCTATTAATATCCGCAGAATTCTATTAGCTGCAAACAAAATTTCCTCACAGTTTTCAGGTTGAAGTGAGCTGATAATCGTGAAATGCGAGCTTAAAGATGTATAATTTTCATTAATTACCTTTGACCTTATAAGGACGATATACGGGATGTTGATGTGTTCATTAAAGCCAAATGAACTTTAGCAAAAGAGAATTCACAAACACCAAATTACAGTTAGCGCTGCTTAGGGTTCTCCTTTTTTTTTGGCCGATACGAAGATATGTAAGTTTTTTCAACTTTTCAATGCCCTCTTGGTAGAAAATAGATATATTATTCTTTATTAGTCAAAATTAGCGTTCGTTAGGTTTTGTGCAAATGCAAACTTTTTCAACTGTTTATATGACTCTCTTAATATAAAAAATAATCATTATATTCAATAGAAAGGGCGTCAAGAGCTCCATCGTAACTGTGATGACAACAACGTTCGAAATTTTAGTTTACAGTTTGGAAGAATTTCCTTAATTGATATTCAAATAGTCATGATAATATGGTGATTGTTAAAACTAAAGGCGCCCAAAAGGAATGGTCTAGAATTTTATTTCAGATGAGAGAGAAGAACCTTTAATTGAAAAAAGTGCATTCTATACTTTACCTTTGTTTCTCACTCTATCAATTTGATTTAGATATATTTTAATTTCCATCATTGCAACTCTTACAAATTTCATTCAGCAACCTAATTTTAAATAATTTCAATTAGTCGAGTAGCGCTTTCGAGAAATGAAGGCCCATATATGAAATTATTCCTATAGAACTTCAAAATTAGACACTTTTTGAAACTAAAACTTTCAAAATGGTACAAATTCAAAGTCGTAGTGGAATCAATCGAAGAAATATCGGCCGATGTACCGGATACTGGCCGGTTTCGTTGTCCGACATCAGGCCGATGTCGGCCGTGGATATCGGCTAAACTCCAGCCGAAATTTTGCCGATATCGCGCCGGCTACAAAAATGGTAGGTTTTATTTCAATCTGTCAATAATTAGTTTTACGTTTTTTTATTGAATTCATGGTACGTGAAGCATTTCGGTTTACAGGGTTTTTTCGCGAATTACTTGGAAATTTTTTCTGATCAGACGAGTGGGTCCTACTGGAGAGTCATCGATTTCATCACGGGTCAGTGCGGTAACCGTGCCGCTTTCCATGTTTATTTTCGCCCGTCTTCCAGATGATTTATGATGAATATACATTCCAGCAAGACTATTATAACTCTCCAAGATTGCAAAGACGTCACTATTCGATGTTGATATAACAATTTGTTCTTCGGTTGGCATAGAATCATAGATATTATGCCTTGTTCTCAATTGCATTTTTGTATCGTTAGGAAAAGTGTATCTTCGAAGTTCGAATACCCGATTTGAAGCCGTTTTGGGAATCAGCCGAATAAATGGAAGTTGATCAAGTTTATGTCCAGGTCCGTTATGAGAAGAAAAAATAGATTCCTTTTCAACAAAGAAGAATTAATTTTCTACTAAAAGATAAATTTTCAACAAAAAATTATTAATATTCTACCAAATATTTAAATAAAAAAAAAACGTTAACAAAATAATTGCATTTTTTACTAAATATTTCAATTTTCAACCAGGAAGATTAATTTGCTACCAAAAGACAAATTTGAAAAAAAAGTTGAATTCAACAAAAAAGACTAATTTTGAACAAAATAGTTACATCCTCAACCAAATAGAAGAATTTTCAACAAATTCAAGATAAAAAGTCTAATATTTTAGAAAATAGTTGACTTTTAAACCGGAATACGAGAACTTTCAACGAAAAACTTAATTTTCAATCAAGAAAAATGAATTTTCAACGAAATGGTTGAATTTTGAACTAAAAAAAATCAATTTTCAAACCAAAAAAGGAATCAGTAAAATTTCAGTAAAAAAAAAAATTTTCAAAAAAAAAAAAAAAAAAAAAACAAGTTTCCAACCAGTTGAATTCAACTATAAGAGGAGAATTTTTAACAAAATAGTTGAATCCTTAACAAAAATGATACATTTTTAATAAGCAAGATTAACTTTCTACCTAACCAAAAATAAAATAGTTCGTTTTTCGGATAAAAAGATAATTTTTAACAAAAAAAAAAGTAATTTACAACAAAATAGTTAGATTTTCAAGTACATAGTTAATTTTCTATCAAAATTGTTGACTTTTCATCAAAAAATATGAATTTTAAATAAAAAACTTCATTTTCAACAAAAATAGTTTAATTTTCTACCAAATTGGTGAATTTTAAACAACAAAATTTTATTTGAAAAAGACGCATTTTTAATAAAATACATAAATTTCCAACGAGAAAATATCAACTTTCAATTTTATATATTAATTTTCAATCCAAAATAGAATAGTTACATTTTTAATGAAGCAAATTAATTCTCAACCAAAATAAGCGAATTTTTAGCAAAATACTTACATTTTTAAGCAAAGAGATGCATTTTTATCTGAAATAATAAATATTTAACAAAAAGAAAGAATGTTTAAGAAGCGAGTACAGAATTCAACCAAATAATTAAATTTTCAACCGAAAAGTTTATTTTTTGACCAAGAAGATCAATTTTCTACCAAACAAGACAAATTATCGACCAAATAGTTGAATTTTTAACTTAAAAAGATGCATTTTTAATCAAAAATAAACTCGTTCAATTTTCAATTAAAAAAGTTAATTTTCAACCAAAAATAAAACAAATTTTGAACAGAATAGTTACATTTTCAACCAATGAGATGTGTTTAAAAAAAAATAATAATAACTTTTAACAAACTACTTCAATTTTGAACCAAAAAGTTGAATTGTTGACCATAAAGGATTAATTAAAATTAAAATAGTAGAATTTTTAACCAAACTAGATGAATTCCGAACCAAAAACATAATGATAGATTTCTCAATAAAACATTAGCTTTTAACCAAGAATATTTGGAGAATTAGTTAATTAATGGCCCCTAATCTGCTATGTTAATCTGCCGTCTAAGTTAATTTTATAACTATATATCAATGTTCCGGAATGAAAAAAAATGTCGAAAGAATTTAATTAAAATTATTCCCATACCAGAATCAAATAGTTTTAACTCATTATTCATTTCTAGATCGACAAATTATAAATAAAAGTACATTCATATTTCTTATTTAAAAATATGGGGGGGGGGTCACCGAAATGTCACGTAAACATTGAGTCAAAAATAACTAAAAATAGTGACACGCAATAGGTGGACGCTCCTTCACATCAAATCGGTTTTGATAATTTAAACAAAAAATTCTTCAAGACAGTTATATATTGTTTCCGTGTACTGAGTGACTCTTTAGTGTCCATAGTAAGAAACTCAACAGCGCCTTTTTTCCGGGAATACTTGAAATTACTGACTGAGATTGTACGTACTTTCCTTTCTTCTTTGAAGAAATGCGAATTTGCCTGCTGCAACTCATGAATTTCAGTTCGAGAGTAATAACCTGCAGACGATGGATGCGCTCAGCTATAGATTATTACAAGTCAATTAGACGTCCATTTTCAAATACTTTTTATTTCCAATATTGCTGGATTTTTCAAAAGAATTAACTATTTGAAAAGATTTGAAAATTGCCATTACGTGGCACCCAACTGCATAGGGTACAACATTTAGTTCTGGAAATGCCACAACATCGGTGTAATCAATATAGAACTTTCTTCTTTTTTTTCTTCTTTAATCACTACTCTCCTTAGTGCTTCTTCATAATTATTTTGATCTACCAGAGGCATCCTTTTGAACTTACTTTCTAAGTCCTTTCTTCTTTCAACAGAAATTTGGTCTACTTTTCCATAAGGTACAAGGTTAAACTGCATATTCCTGGACGCATCTTGACACTTGTGAAAACTATTACTCGACATTGCAATCATTTTGTATAGATTTTGTTTCTTCGCCTCTAGAATACGCGGTAGTAATCCTACAGAGGAAGGTATCAATTTGATCTGCCGCAAAATGATCCAAGATTGTAACCTTCTTTTGTTTCCTTATATTGATACCGATTTTCGCATCAACTGTAGCAGCAAAAACGATACCTACAGATTTACTGTGAATGGATTCGATTTTTTTATATTTCTCTAAAAGGTTCATCATAACCAACGACATAAATAATTTCTGTTTTGCGGAAGACAACTATCCATAAGATATTTGTTCCGTGAAGTATTTGATCGTCAATGATTATTTTCTTTAATATCTGAATTAAAGCATTAGCAAATTAATTCTGACAGGTTAACAGATTTAATGTTTGACTATAGGACAGCCATTTACTTCATTTACATTTAAGCCTAATATCTCAAACAGATAGCATAGATATTACCTGTCAATATCTGTACGTTTCGCGGTACTATCTTATACTTTGAATATCTACTATTGAACATCCATTTTTCTTCTTGTAAACGTTTAACTTTCTTTTATAAAAGCATCAGTCAACATTAGCTTAAGGTAAAGCAATAACATTTTCTCAATCAAAAGACACTACTTAATCATTGTCCCTGTCTTTGTCCCAAGCTTCACGGAGATATTGCTTATGTATCGTATGTTTTGCCTGTGTTTCTCAATCAACTCATCAGTTAGTCGATTTTCTTTTTCACAAGCAACATAGTCTTCGCAAACGTTGCATAATTTCGATTTTCGAATATGTAAATCTAAATTGTATACTCCCAACCAAAAATGTCTCGATACATTTTCAACAGTCTAAAATATGAAAATGGTTTTCAAACTTATTAAGTTATTATTGAACTGTACCGTTGCAAAGCGTTTTGTTTTTGTGAACATTGTACACACATTTGAAACTAATCATTAGAGTACTTAAAACACATTTTTTGACTCTATCATTAAAGAATTGGAATTTCGCACAATACAATGCTTCTGTTCACCTTCCGGCAAAGAATAATATAACGATTTGAAAGCTTCTCCTTTTTTGTAATATTCAGAGAACATTTCCACTTGCCACTTCAATCTTAAAATAAAAAACAACTAAACAAATAAAATGATGAAATAATAACTTTTTCTCGAAACATGTTTCAGTTAGCTATTAGATTCCTTCACTAATGAATGCTTACTTAATCTTGAGTTTGTATTGAAAAAAGTGCCATTCGCATTTTCATGTTAGATTTTATCTGATTTGTTATGTCATTTGCAAGCATTTCAAAAGTCCACGTTGAAAGATTACGCGCGTCTTCTTTCCCATTCAGATTGAATCTGCCATTGTTCAGGAGAACTTCCGCTGAGAATCGGAACGCGACCTATGATTGATATTCGCGACGAAATAAAACTGTTGCGAGTGACGATTGCGTAATTGTAAATTATAAACTGTAAATACTAATGCGTAGAGCCTTGCTCATTCCAAAAGCAGTAAAGGACGTACTCCAAGTATGCGTGACGGCATGAAAGAAAATATTTGCAAGAGCAGTGAATGACAAGCACAAGATTTACTGGACCCACATTCCACCTCAAGACCCTTTCACGAAACATTTTTCTAATCAAAAAAGTCAACTTTCAACTGAGCAGTTGAATTTTCAAAAACAAATATTTGAGTTTTTAATAAAAAAGATGAATTTTCGACAAAAAATGTCACTGTTAACATCAGGCACTTTAGCAACAGCTCAAAAAATAGGCTTATAGATCATTTCCGCGGGTACTGTGCATAAAATTATTAATCAATGCAAACATTAAAAGACTTTTCGACTATTATTTCACTCTACAGGAAGTTTTTTAATATAGTCTGGATTTGTAAAATAACCAGAAAAGTACTAAACTAATTATTGAAACTTCATAAACCAGGCTCTTTTTCAAAATTCATGATTCTAGGTTCTGTAAGAACCCTGTTATATGTATAACCTGTTTGAAAACCTTAACATCGTTTATATTTCTGCATTATTGTTGCTAATATTTATTTCACCCAAAATCATTCGGTATTCTGATTGGCTGAATAATGTCGCGAAATTCAAATCAGCCAATCAGAATACCGGAAGCCATTTTAGGAAGAGCGACGCTTATGTTTCGGTTAAATGAATTGTAGGTTACATGCTTATTCGGAAGAATAAAAATTATATCAGATAACAATTCGGAAAAATGAAGATGAGATAAATTATCAATTAGGATACATAAAAATTATACCAAATTGCTATTTGATCAAATGATTTTTGGGGAATATTCATGCGCCTCGTTCCCATAGTGGCTTTCATTTAAAAAAAAAATGTGGCATATACCATACATATATATATGCATGTGGATAGCATCGATAAGAGAAGAAAAATGGCGGATGACAAAAGAAAAAATTGCTCACCCAACTGCTTCGACGCATATTGCTGGAGTAGACGCGTCCGTTTCTTCTCATAACCTTTTTGCGTTATGTCCCCTGAAACAAACAGAGACAAAAATGAGAACTTTCTGTACTCTCAGAGACTCGGAATCTCGGATCATCGAGCGACTTTGCATATTCAGCTCTTAGGCATAGACGCAGAGAATTATTAGTAAAAAAAAAAGTTTCCACAGTCTGCATGCGAAATAATGAAATCATATATACAAAGAATTCAATCAAATTTTAGAAATAATATTTGGTTATAATTTTTGGACTTAGTTTCAAGATCCTAATTTAAGTATACTTAAAATTTTATAGAACGTTTAGAATTGTATAATTGATCTTCTAGATTGAAAATTCAATTATTTGGTTAATAATTCATCTACTTTGTGGGAAATTTCACAATTTTATGAACAAGGCATTTTTTTGATTGAAAAATCAACTGTTTTGTTGAAAATTCGTCCTTTTTGGTATAAAATTAATCTTCTTAATCAAAAATCCATATTTTTGGGTATAAAATTCAACTTCTTGGTTGAAAGTCGAACTACATACTTTGTTAAAAATTAACTGGTTCATTAGAGATGTATCACTTTAGTTGAAAATTCATTTCTTTGGTTAAAAATTTAACTATTTTTTGGAAAAACTTTTTTTTCAGGTACAATTTTTTTGTTATTGAAAATGTAACTATTCAATTTTTTGTTGAAAATTGCTCTTTTTGGTCAAAAATTCATGTTTTTGGTAGAAAATTCAACTATTTGGTAGAAATTTAATCTTCTTTGTAGAAAATTAAACAATTTTGTTAAGAAGCACCCTTTTTGGTTGAAAATTCGTATTTTTTGGTTAAATTGGACAGTTTTTTATTTAGAAATTAAAAATTAAAATCTTTTTTATTTGAAACATCAACTATTATATTTTTTCGTTAATAATTCATTTTTTGGTTAAAAATTAATTTCTTTGTACAAAAATGAGCAATTTTGTTAAAAAGTCATTTTGATGCTTTAAGTTTGATTATTTTATTCTAAAGTTCACCTATTTGGTTAAAAATTTAACTGTTTTGCTGAAAATTCATTTTTTTTTGTAAAAATATATTTTTGCAATTAAAAATGTTACCATTCCATTTCTGGTTGAAAATTTATCTTTTTTAGTTGAAAATTTAAGTATTTTGTGAAAAATTTGTCTCTTTCGGCAGAAAATTAATCTTCTTGTTTAAAAATTCATGTTTTTGGATGAAAATTCAACTATTTGGTTGAAAATTAATCTGCTTTGTAGAAAATAAAACAATTTTTTTAAAAAGCATCCTTTTTGATGAAAACTCAATTTATTGTTGAAAATTTATCTTTCGGTTGAGGATTCAACTTTTTTTATGAAAAATCATATTTTTTGGTTAAATTCGACAATTTTTAATTCAAAATTAAAATATTTTTTTATTGAAACATCAACTAATATATTTTTCGTTGATAATTCATCTCTTTTGGTTAAAAATGAATTTCTTTGTAGAAAATTGAACAATTATGTTAAAAAGCCACTTTTGTGGTTTAAGATTCATCATTTTAGTGAAAAATTAATATTTTTGTTTGAAAATTTAAATGTTTTGTTAAGCATTCGTGTTTTTTTTGTGAAACATTATATTTTGCCATTAAAAATGTAACTATACCATTCTTGGTTGAAAATTCAATTGTTTTGTTGAAAATTCATCTTTTTGAGTTGAAAATTCAACTGTTTTAGAACAAAATTCATTTCTTTGGTTTAAAATGTAACTATTTTGTGGAAACTTCGTTTTATATTTGGTCAAAAATCTTTTTTTTTAACTGAAAATTTAACTATTTCACTTTTGGTGAAATTTCTTTTTTTTTGCAGAAAATTAATTTTTTTAAACTGAAAATTGAACTATTCCATTTTTTATTGTAAATTGATATTTCTTAGTTGAGAATTCAATTACTTTGTTAAAAGTTCATTTTTAAGCTGAAAATGAATAATTTTATAAAAAAATTAATCTTTTTAGTTGAAAATTCAACTGGTTTGTAGAAAATTCGTCTTCTTGGTGAGAAATTAACATTTTCGACTGAAAATTTAACTATTCCAATTGAAAAGGTTTATGATTTGAAATTTAAAATGTAAATATTTCATTCAGGTTTGAAAATTTATCTTTTCTAGTTAGAAAATCATCTATTTTATTGAAAATCCACCTCTTTTGGTTGAAATATTAACTATTCTATTTTTCGTCAAAAATTAACCTTTTTATTTTGTTACACATTCAACTATTTGAATAGTTGGTCTATTTTGTTGAAAATTGAACAATTTCGTTAAAAAGTACTCCTTCATTGAAAATTCGTCATGGTCTACAATAGTTTAGGCGGAGTAATCCACCATAATTTAATCTAATCCTCAGTAATCCTATGCAATCCGGAATAATCTTACGTAATCCCGAGTATTTAATTCTCTACCCAGGCGGAAATATTATATATAGTTTATATATAGTATGAAGTATTATATACAATATTCATTTGTTTTATACAAAAAAAATATAAAACAAATAAATATTATATATAATACTTCACACTATATATAAACTATATATATTTCCGCCTGGGTATATAGATTTAATCCAGGCTAATCCGATTTAACCCAGAGTAATCCACCTCCGCTGGACTCCATTTTTATGAGTTGTTTTCCCCTAGGGTCTAGATGAACCAACACTGAACAGGTAATAAGGAGGAATTTAGATATGTACTTCGCTTGTCAGTAGGCATACATATAGGAGCGCGTACCATAAATTCAGAGAGACGATCACTTATCATTTTCTTTTTAGCTCCACACACGCTTTTAGCTTGCTTTCCAATCTATCTCACGATCGGTTAGTTCATCCTTACCCTAGCCTGGCTTCTAGATCCTAGCTCATACGTCGCTTTACTTTGTAACAACAAGCATTGATTTGAGACATTGCTGAAGTTACCAACCATAACTTACTCCAACACGCGATCCTTTACATCTTACAACTTACAGTTATATACCTACACTCTTTCCTTTCTTTCCACATACACACCACGAAAATATTCTACAATCTACCCACACATACATACATACAAACACACACACGCACACATATTAGAGGTATATGTATATTGTATAAGCTTAAGGGCCTGTCGATCTATATATCGATAAATCAACTGTCAGTTATATATACATAAGTAGTACCGCATTCTTCGATAATACATCCTAATCAGAAATCTCTCTCGCTCTGCTGCCTGGTCCAAAGTCTTTTACTAGACTCTTAAAAATGTTCTTGAATTTCAGTAACAAATTTTCCTAAAGTTCAAGACACACTTCATTGAAATTCAAGTTAATAGAAAACTATATTAGTAAATTTCAGATTTATTTTCTATAATTCTGAGTAAAATATCCAGTTCTAAAACCATTCTTCAATTTTCAACACAAGTATTGAAACTTCTGAGCAAGTTTGTAAAATCAATACTGAGAATTGAGAGCCTGTTCAGATGAACAGCTGCTTAGATGCATCGATGTGCGTATTCTTCCATTATCGCATAAAATAGTAACAATATATTTTTTGAAATAATAGTATTGTAATTTTAATTAATAAAATTATTTTATTTACAGAAGACATTCAGTGAGGAAGAAATTAGGAGTTCAACTGACAATGCATCGCCAGTGTTAATAATAAAAGGTATATTCACAGTAAATGCCCGAGATATTATTTATCTGAAGGTGGATAATTGTGATAATTGTCGTCGGATAATTGCAGTTGTCAATTGTTTGCAACTTTTTTATCCAACTTCAGATAAATAATATCTCGGGAATTTGACGTGTTTGTAATCATTATAAATATTTGCATTTCTGAGTTACTACTTCTTTGGAATGTGCTATCCAAAGAAAATTTCAAAAACTTTGAAATTATTCAACGATAAGTACAACAAATTAAGAAAGTAGTATTACCTATTATTTGTACAGTGTTTATAATGATGTTATTGTATGCATTTCAGAAAATTGAGGGAAATAAATCTTCTAGACAAAGGCGCCAAAAAAGGAATGGCACCGAAAGAAAAATTACAAAGCTTTAATCGCAGCGTCAAAAAGCTATTAGGTTGACAAATAAGTCCGTTCGATTTTTTTTTGTAGACAATTGATAATTATTTATCGCATAGAGAAAATAAAGTTCAATTAATTACATAATTTTCATTTCTTTCTCTGGCAACCATTTTTTTTAACAACTTCATTACACCTCGTTCGTAAAAAGTATGGGGCTTTTCGATGAAAAACCGATTAGGTGATTTTTGAGACTCCTCATCAGTGAAGGTTTTTCCATTCAGGGAATTTTGTAACGATTGGAATAAATGGAAATCAGAGGCTGCTAAGTCAGGTGAATATGGAGTATGAGGCAAAACAACATAACCAAGGCATGATCTTTTTTTTTTGGTAGCTATTTCCCCTGATGAGGAGAGTGTCAAAAATCACCTAAATCGGTTTTTCATAGAAACGCCGCAGACTGTTTACGAACGCGGTGTAATGCGAAGTTGGGAAGAATATGGCAAGAGGTCATAGAGGGAAGTAGAAATTATGTAATTAATAAAACTTTGTTTTCTCTATCCAATAAATAATGATCAATTGTCTACAAGAAACCGAACGAGCTTATTTGCCAACCCAATATGTGATAAAGCAGAGCTTATTAGCTAAGATAAAGGAACGAATACAAAAACACGGCAATAGATAAATGTATTCAAATGGAAACTAATGGTTTCTAACTAAAGTTTGTAAATAATCCACAAAACATCAAAGTTTAATTGTTTGTAGATGGTGATAAGTAATCAACATAAAAAATACTGACGCATGACATACACACTCTGAGAAATATCCAGAAAATTATCAAAATACTTTAGAGTTGGAAACGGTGATCCAAGAACATATTAAAATACGTTGGAGTTGAAAACGGAGATCAAGGAACTTATTAACCCTTTCAGGGTCACATTTTTCTGTTAAAACTAATTCTTGCTATTAATGGTAACTTAGGGGTTTTCGGGGTCGCTCATTACGATTCTGGCATCAGAATTGCAAACTTAAAAATTGCGGATCCAATATGGCGACTATGTGACACTAATGTTGAATTTTTCGAACAATTTGCACAAAACACGTTGTATGGGGGTTTTTGGAGTCGTAGATTGCAAATTTGATGTCAGAACTGCAAATTTCAAAATAGCGGACACAAGATGGCAACTATTTTACTCTAATTTTGAAGTTTTCCAACAATTGACACAAAATTTGCAGTATGGGTATTTTTTGGACGGTCCCCACCCCAATGCCATGCAGGAGGTATTGAATCCACCATCTTGAATTTTGCAATTCTGATATCAGATTTGTAATCAGCGACCTCAAAAACTCCCATACACTAAGTTTCATAGGTCCGAAAAACCTTTTTTTTTGCGATTTGATAATCGATCACAAATACGGTATATTACATGCACTTATGCCGAAAATTCGTCAAAAATCGTAATTTTTTATGAATTCAAAAAATAAAACAAAGAAAACTTGCCTGCCGAAAATTCGGAAAAAAAACATGTTACAGTTCTACGTGTTACCTAACTAGAAAAAATTTGCCACAGCTATAGGACCAGTACTTTATAAACAGCCGATTTTATTCGAAAAAAGTGATTTTTTTCGATTTCAATTATTTATAACAAATTGTTATTCAACAACTTTACACATTTTTTCATGATAACTACTTTACATGAACCCTTAAAATCTAAAATCGAATACTTGTGCACTAAACAAGGTGATATGTATCAAAAATGCTTGAAAAACTGCGAAGAAACAAGTGGGACGTATACGTCCCACTACTGCCCCTGAAAGGGTTATAATACTTTGGAGTTGGAAACGGAGATTCAGGAACTTTTAAAATACTTTCGAGTTGGAAAAGGGATCCACAAACACCCAAAACTTTTAAAAATACTTTGGAGTTGGAAACGGGGATCTAGGAACTTATTAAAATACTTTTGAGTTGGAAACGGAAATCCAGGAACTTATTAAAATGCTTTGGAGTTGGAAACGGGGATCCAGGAACTTGTTAAAATACTTTGGAATTGGAAAAGAGATCCACATACATCCAGAACTTATTAAGATACTTTCGAGTTGGAAACGTGGATCCAGGAACTTATTAAATACTTCAGAGTTGGAAAAGGTATCCACAAACACCCAAAACTTTTTTAAATACTTTGGAGTTGGAAACGGGGACGTTTTTTGACGTAAATGGAATTTCCTCTTAAATTTAAGGTTGAGAGGATTTTCACTTGTCTCAACAGGAATCCTTTTGCAGCAAAAATTTTCCATATGCTACTAACTTCACCTAATCTTGCAGCCAAATAATTCTATTTGTGTAAAAATTATAATCACGTCGTGCAAAACAAACAGGCAAGAGGACGATGCTTTTGTTTCACGATAACTTTTTCTCGGAGTGTATTAAAATACTTTGGAGTTGGAAACGGAAATCCAGGAACTTTTAAAATACTTTGGAGTTGGAAACGGGGATCCAGGAACTTATGAAAATACTTTGGAGTTGGAAACGGAGATCCAGGAACATACACTCAGAGAAATGTCCTCTTGTGGCAAAAAGATGTTTCTTGACGTAAATGGAATTTCTCTTAAATTTAAGGTTGAGAAGATTTTCACTTGTTTCAACAGGAATCCTTTTGCAGCAAAAATATTCCTTATGCTAGTCAGTTGACCTAATCTTGCAGCCAAATAATTCTATTTGTGTAAAAATTATAATCACGTCGTGCAAAACAAAACAGGCAAGAGGACGATGCTTTTGTTTCACGACAACTTTTTCTCTGAGTGTATTAAAATACTTTGGAGTTGGAAATGGGGATCTACGAACTTATTAAAATACTTAGGAGTTGGAAACGGGGATCCAGGAACTTATTAAAATACTTTTGACTTGGAAACGGAGATCCAGGAACTTATTAAAATACTTTGGAGTTGGAAACGGAAATATTTTTGTAGCGAGCATTATCTTTTTGTGACAGACATCACCTAATCTTGTTGCCAAATAATTCTCTATGTACAAAAACGATATTCACTTGTTTCAAAACAAAACAGACAAGAGGACTATGCTTTTAACGTAAGACAACTTTCTCTCTAAGTGCATACTAACTAAGAATGGGAATTTTTAAAATTGTTGACCAGTTATCAACACTGTTAATAACTTATCACCATCTAAAGTTGATACTACTCTGACCAACACCTCAACATCTTCTTAAACTTATTTCATGATTCGGCCTCATAATATACATACTAACTAAAAATGGGACTTTCTAAAATGTTTGACAATTGGATTGCTTTCAATATTCGTATTGCTCAATTCGGTTACTTCACAATCACTACCTATTCAGAAAAGATTCACTTATCGTCTGCTTTCGCTAGGGCCGCCACAGACTAATACACTTGAAAAAAGTGGAAATGTCACTAAAAGTGATTACTGTTCTCACATAAAGAGGGGTTTAGGAACTATAGAAAACCATAAAATTATAAATGAATTTAATTTAAATTGTAACATTGCAGACTTCACAGCCTAAAATGCAAGATAGCATATTGAATTAAAAAAAAAACGCTTTAAATTCCTAAACCGTCAAGTAAGAATATTGCAATTTCAAAAAAATAGTTGAATTTTTAAACAAAAACATGAATTTTCAACTAAAATAATGTATAGACGATGTTATTTGATGCCGACCAGGTGATGAAATTAATTAGAAGATGTTATTATTTGTTGGTATACTGGTCCATACCAACAAATAATAACATTTTCTAATTAAAATAATGAATCTTCAACAACAACAAAAATAGTTTTTAACAAAGTAGTTCAACTTTCAACCAAGTAGTTGAATTTTCAAGCAATAAAGATAAATCCACGATGAAAAATGCAATAGTTAATATTTCAACCAAAGATACGAATATTCAATAAAATAGTTGAATCCTCAACCAAAACAGATGATTAATTTCAACCAAATAGTTGTATTTTTAACTATAAAAAAAATAACATTTTTGCCAAAATAGATGAATTTTCAATAAATTAGATGACTTTGATCAAAAACATTCATTTTCAACCAAGAAGAGAAATTTTCTACCAATAAAGACGAATTTTCAACCAAAGAGATGAATTTTTAACGAAAATGATGCATCTCTAACTAAAAAAATGAATTTTTAACAAATTGGTTCAACCTTCAACCAAGCAGATAAATTTTCAACCAAAAAAATGACTTAAAAAAAATTGTTGAATTTCCTACAAAGTGGATTAATTTTTTAACCAAAACTAAAATAGACAAGTTTTCAACCAAAAATGGAATAGTTAAATTTTCAGTTAAAATCATTTGTTTTTCACATAAAAAAAAATCAACGAAAATGACGAATTTTCAATACAAATTATCAATTTTCAACTGCAATAGATGAATGTTAAACCAAAAATATAAATTTTCAACTAAAGAGTTTAAATTTTAACCAAGTAGTTATATTTTCAACTAGAAAGATAAATTTTCAAATAAAATTATGAATATTTAACTGGAATACTTGAATTTTCAACCAAAAAGATGAATTTTCAAACAAGAAGATTAATAATTTTCAAATAAGATTAATTTTTTACTCAAAAATGCGATTTTTCAATAAAATACGCGAATTTTCAACGAAATAGTTGAATTCTGAACTAAAAAATATAAATTTTCAAACAAATAGTTGAATTTTGAGCTACAAAAGTCCAATTTTCAACCAAAAATGGAATAGTTAAATTTTCAACAAAACAATTAAATTTTCAATCAAAATGATGAATATTCAATCAAAAAAATGAATTTTCAATCAAGAAGATTAATTTCTACCAAAAAGTCGAATTTTCAACACAAAATTAAATTTTCAAACAAAAATTGAAGTCAAATTTTCAGTTAGAAAAAGTAATTTTTAACTACAGAGATGAATTTTTAAATAAAACGTGATGGAATATTCAACTAGAATAATTACATTTTTAGTTTAAAAAAAAAGTATAAAAAAAAAGAAAAAGAAAAAATTTTCAACAAAATAATTAAAGTTTCAACTGTAATAATTTAATTATCAGTAAAAAAATTAATTTTCAGCCAAGGAAAAAACTAACTTTCAACAAAACAGCACAATTTTCAACCAAAGAGATGAATTTTCAACTACAATGATGAATCTTCAACAAAAGAAATTAATTTTTAACAAAGGGGCTTAACTTTTAACCAAGTAGTAAAATTTTCATTACAAAAAAGATCAATTCTGACCGAAAAATGTAGTAGTTGATTTCCAAAAAATACGTTTTTTCAACCTAAGTAAAATTTTAACTTAGAAAGAATTTTATGTCAAGAGAGAGAAAATATTGCAAAAAAACTGGTAAATTTTCAACTAAAAACGATCAATTTTTCACAAAAAATTTAGTTTCTTTAAACTTAGTTTTTTTTTAAACTTTCAGTTAAAAAAATTAATTTCAAACAAAACAAAAAAAAAAAAATTTTCAACAAAATAGTTCGATACAGTAATATAAAGCTACTTTTACAAATGCATAATTATATATAATATACAAATAATAATTTTATATTACAAATAAAAAAAAAATTAGCACCCTATTCAATTAATTTATATTTAAAGGTTTCGAATTTGTAAACCTTATAATTTTCTTCCTAAGCTCAATATATAATTTTGTTAACAAATTCATGATTTATTCAATGCCCGGATATTAAAAAAAAATCAAAAATAGCTCTATGTTTGAACTTTAAAGGTAAATTCTTGCCAGTGCATGCTTTTGAGTTCTGTTCACATCATAATAATTATAAAATTATCAGGCACGTTGGCATTTTACGAAATGCCATGATATATTAAACATGGGTTTCCATGTTCGGCGAAATTGATTTATTACGTATTTTATTCATTGATTTAGACGCGACGAGGCGAAAGTGGTTGAACACGGAAATTCAATCTTTCTCTAAAAAATAGGCGTGTCATGAAAATCTCGAAAGCAATGTCAGGGATCACAGCGCAAATGGAGCTCAAAAGGGGAAATAGGGTAATTTTCTCACGAAAAAGGGGAAAATAGGGGAAAGATTAAACATTTATTTTTAGGAGTCGAAAAGAACAAGCAACCTTTTTATAACAAATGTTATAGTTTTAAATAATTTTCAATGATTTTTTAATGCTTTCTGCCATTCAAGAATTTATTTTTTTAAATTTGATATACTTAGGTCGTTGAAAATTAATTCAGAATGATATCAAAAAAATCAGATTTCAACCAAAAATGGAATAGTTAAATTTTCATTTGAAAAAATTAATTGTTTACCAAACTGATGAATTTTCAACTAAAATGATGAATTTTCAACTGGAATCGTTGAATTTTAAACAACAAAAAATAATAATTTTCAACTCAAATTATCAATCTTCAACTAGAGTAGTTGAATTTTCAACCAAAAGACAAACAAAATTGACCAAAAAAAGAAGACTGTCAAGAAAATAAATTAATTTTCAATGAAATAGTTGAATTTTCAACTGAAAAAGACCAATTTTCAATCAAACAGTTGAATTTAAAAAATGCAATAGTTAAATTTACAGTGGGAAAATTAATTTTCCACCAAACTGATGAATTTTCAACTAAAATTATGAATCTTCAACTGGAAATATTGAATTTTAAACCAAAAAAATAATCATTTTCAACTAAAATTTTCAATCTTTAGCTAGAGTAGTTGAATTTTCAACCAAAAGACAAACAAAATTGACCAAAAAAAGAAGACTGTCAAGAAAATAAATTAATAGATTTCTATGAACATGTTAACTTTCACTGAACTTTAATATATATTTTTGGTTGAAAATTCCTTTTTTTATTTATTGAAAATTAATTTTTTAACTGAAAATTTAACTAATCGGTTGAAAATTCATGTATTTGTTAAAAACAAACGTAAATCGAGTTGATTTTTAATAGCTCAATTTTCAAGCTAAAGAGATGAACTTTCAACAATATAGTTTTATTTTAACCATAAAGTTGAATTTTCAAGCAGATTTTTTGTTGCACAAGGCAGTTTAAAGCAAGAAAGATGACTTTTTAACCAAAAAATATGAATTTTTAATCCAAAAGGACGAATTTTCTACCCAAAACAATTAAATTTTATACAAAATAAATTAATTTTCAACCAAATAGTTGAATTTTTAGTTGACAAAAAATTAATTTTGAACAAACAAAAACTAACTAAAAAAAAACTAATCCAAAAAGTTAAATCTTCAACTGAAAAGATTATTTGTAACCAAGAGAGATGACTTTTGTAAAAAAAAAAAAAGAATTTTAAATCCAAAATAAAGAATTTTCTATCCAAAAAGATGAATCTTCAACAAAACAGTTGAATTTTCGAACAAATAAGAATATTTTTTTAACAAAATAGTTGAATTTTCGACCAAACAAGATTACTTTTTAACAAAATAGTTCAATTTACAAAGACGAATTTGTAATCAAATAAACTAAAAAGTTCATTTTTCACCAAGAAAGATGAATTTTCTAAAATAAACAAGAATTTTCAATCCAAAATGACGAGTTTTCTGTCCAAAAAGACAAATTTTCTATCTAAAAAGACGAATGCTCAACAAAACAGTTGAACTTTCGATGAAAAAATATTATTTTTTATCAAAATAGTTGAAGTTTCAACTTACAAAGTCCAATTTTCAATCAATTGATCCAATTTTCAAATAAAAATGATTAATTTTGAACCAAATATTTGGACTTTCATTAAAAAAGACGAGGTTTCAACAAAATATATGAATTTTCAACCAAACAGTTGATTTTATAAATTAAAAAATTAATTTTGAACAAGAAAAAACTAATTTTCAAGCTAAAAAGTTGAATTTCCACCTAAAAGGTTCATTTTTAATCAAGAAATATGACTTTTCAAAAATAAAAAAAGATTTTTTAATTAAAAAAGACGAACGCTCAACAAAATAGTTAAATTTTGGACCAAAAAATATTATTTTTTTACAAAATCGTTGAATTTTCGACCAAAAAAGTTTACCTTTTAACAAAATAGTTCAATTTTTAGCTTACGAAGTTTAATTCTCAATCAAATGTTGAAACTTTCAAGAAAATGATGGAATTTTCCAATAAAAAAGATTAATTTTTAACCAAATAGTTGAACTTTCAATAAAAAAGAAGAGATTTCAACAAAATGGGAACATTTTCAACAAAACACATGCATTTTCAACGAAAAGCTTGATTTTTTAATTAATAAAATCAATTTTAAACAAAGCAAAAACTATTTTTCAAGCCAAAAAGTTGAATTTTCTACTAAAAAGTTCATTTTCAACTAAGAAAGATGAATTTTCTATGCAAAAAGACGAATGCTAAATGAAACAGTTGAATTTTCGATCAAAAAAGATTACTTTTTAACAAAATATTTGAAGTTTTAATTGAAAAAATTAATTTTTACAAAAAAAAAACAACTAATTTTCAACCCAAAAGGTTGAACTTTCTAAAATAAAAAAGAATTTTCAATCCAAAATGACGAATTTTCTATCTAAAAAGACGAATGCACAACAAAAATGTTGAATTTTCGACCAAAACCTTCTTTTTTAAACAAAATAGTTTAATTTTAAACTTACAAAGATGAATTTTCAATGAAATTATCCAATTTTCAAACAAAAATGATTCATTCTCAACCAAATAGTTGGACTGCCATTATTTAAATACGAGATTTCAACAAAATACATCAATTCTAAACGAGACAGTTGATTTTTTCATTAAAAAAATTAATTTTCAACAACAAAAAAACTAATTTTCAATAAAATAGTACATTTTTAACCAAAAAAGATGACTTTCAAAAAAAAAAAGAAAAGAATTTTCAATCCAAAATTATGAATTTTCTATCCAAAAAGACGAAAGCTAAAAAAAACGGTTGAATTTTCGAATAAACAGGATTATTTTTTAACAAAATAGTTGAATTTTTACATTTAAAAGCTGAATTTTCAATCAAATAATAGAATTTTCAAACAAAATAGATTTAACTTTAACCATAACTTTAGTTCTAAAGCCAAAAAGTGTGATTTTTTAGAAGATAGTTAAATTTTCAGCAAGAAAAGTCGAATTTTCATTATAAAAGTACAAATTTACTATCCAAAATAACTGAATTTTCAACAAAATCATTAAATTTTCAACAAAACAGTACAATTTTAAACCCGAAAAGTTGAATTCTCAACTAAAAAGTTCATTTTTAACCAAGAAAGATGACATTTCTAAAAAAAAAAAGTATTTCCAATCAAAAATGACGAATTTTCCATCCAAAAAGACGAATTCTCAACAAAACAATTGAATTTTCGACCAAAAACGATTATTTTTTAAATAAAACAGTGGAATTTAAAAAAAAACAAAAATTAAAATTTAACCAATAACCAAATAGTTGAGTTTTTAAGTCAATTATCAAATTTTTCATAAGATAGTTGCATTTTCAACCAGGAAATATGACTTTTCTACCAATAAAGATGAACTTTCAATCGAAATAAATGAATTCTCCATGAGAAGTATAATAGTTGATATATCAACCAAAAAATATTTCAATTTCGAATCAAAAACAGTTGAATTAAAAAAAAAAGACGATCTTACAACAAATCACTTAAATTTTCAACCAAACAGTTGATTTTGTAATGCAAAAAATTAATTTTGAACAACAAAAGAATTAATTGTAAAACCAAAAAGTTGAATTTTCGACTAAAAAGTGCATTTTTAATCAAGAAAGATGACTTTTCTAAAATTAAAAAAGAATTTCCAATCTAAAATGACGAATTTTCTATCCAAAAAGAAGAATGCTCAATAAAACATTTGAATTTTCGACCAAAAAGATTATTTTAAAAATAAAATAGTTGAATTTTCAAACAAAAAATATTAAACTTTAACCAATAACCAAACAGCTGAGTTTTCAAGCCAAAAATCAAATTTTTGAGAAGATAGTTGAATTTTCTATCAAAATAAATGAATTCTTCATGAGAAGTGTAATAGTATATATTTTAACCAAAAAATATTTTAATTTCCAATCAAAAACAGTTGGATTCAATAAAAAAAGACGACTTTTCAACAAAGTATTTGAATCTTCAAGAAAACAATTGATTTTTTAATTTAAAAAATTAATTTTGAATAACAAAAGAACTAATTTCCAAACCCAAAGGTTGACTTTTTAAACTAAAAAGTGCATTTTTAATCAAGAAAGATGACTTTTCTGGAATAAAAAAAGAATTTTCAATCCAAAATGACGAATTTTCTATCCAAAAAGACGAATGCTAAAAAAACAGTCAATTTTCGACAAAATAGAATTATTTTAAACAAAATAGTTGAATTTTTAACTTGAAAAGCTGAGTTTTAACTTGAGTTCTTAAGCCAAAAAGTGTGATTTTTTAGAAGATAGTTAAATGTTTAACCAAACAGTAGAATTTTAAAGCAAAATAAATTAATTTTGAACCAGAAAAGTTGAATTCTCAACTGAAAAGTTTATTTTTAACCAAGAAAGACGACATTTCTGAAATAAAGTATTTTCAATAAAAAATGAAGAATTTTCTATCCAAAAAGACAAATGCTCAAGAAAACAGTTGAATTTTCGACCAAGAAAGATTATTTTTAAAATAAAATAGTTGAATTTTCAAACAAAAAATATAAAAATTTAACGAATAATCAAATAGTTGAGTTTTCAAGCCAAAGCCCAAATTTTTTGAGAAGATATTTGAATTTCCAACCAGGAAAGATCCCTTTTAAGTGAAATAAAAATAGAAAACTAAAAAATTTTAAATCCTATGATAAAATAGGCTAAGAAACCCTTTTTTGTAGGCAAAATTTCGTCTATTTTGACCAATTTTTGATATCGTACACTTACTTTTTTTCGAGTCCGCCTGGACTTCTTTCTTTTGATGTTTACTACAACAAAAGGGCGAACAAAAATATTTGGTTGGACCATCCTGCTGGTCAAGAGTGACAGGTATTCCTCGAATGACATTATCACAATGAACACAAGCCCCTCTTTCCGAAACATAACCTTTCCGATATTCCGAGAGGCAAATTTGCGAACAAAATTCCTTGTTTCCGTGCTGTGTTGGCAACACATATTTCAGCGATTGTTTTGTTTCGCCACACCAGGTGCAAAAAGTTTTTAGCTTCGGAGGCCGACCTGGACCTGCAATTTCAAACATTTATTACATTTTATTCTATTTTTCATCGATTAATTTGAATAATCTTGCAAAATAAACAATCCAAATCGCAATAATTCCACTGGACAAATAAATAAAACACTAGGACTCACAAAAATGTTTCTATAAACATGAAAAAACCAAGAAAAACAACGAAAAACCTGCATCTCCCATCAAAATATCAAAGTTTTCCCGCATTTTTCCAGGAACTCATTTCAAATAAGTGAAGCAAAATTGAATAAATCCTCGAGTGATAAAAATGAAAAGACTTTCGTCGAAAGTTTGAAAAAAAATCTCGACGGTAAACATCGAGTCATGAATTTCGCAAAAATGCGAAACAACTCTTTAGAATTTAAATCGCGAGTTGAGGTTAAATTGTATTTAAATCTGGTGAAAAAATGAGAAATACCTCTCATTTTATTTTGCGGAGCCGCCATCCTGATGTGAGATAATCAGCACTCGCGCATAAATTACACTCTGCGCTTCAATTTTGGAGTTTTGGATATTAATGCTCCAGAGTTGAAAACTATATTTACATCCATCGGACACGGATAGTTTTGACGTGTAGGCCAAGTGAAATCGAAATCCTCGCTTGGAAAATAACTAAAAACTACCCAACACTGACACTGTCGTCGATTTTAGTTTGGGATTCATCGAATTTGAAAAAAAAAACTGATTCCAAATTATTTCGTTCTGATTAATCGATTAATGCACTTGACGAATATTTTTTCTTCCCGTCGCCATATTGCCCGCAACATCACGAAAAATGCATCCTTGCGTGCGTGCGTCTTCCCTTGAGCGAGGACAAGCACCATTAACAATTCAGGTTCTGTGCTCTCAATTCGGCTCCCCAACCGCGCTGCGCATGCGTCGCATCAGGAGCCTCATTGGATGTTGATCGCGCGCTTATTTGAATTGATTAAATGTGCAAATCAATTTTTTGCAATAGATAATTATTATCAAGTACAAGCAAATATTATGAATTACTTAGAATTCACATTGGTACAAACTGTCTTCCTTTTATTTTGAATTTAAAATCAATAATTTTTTTGAAATAGTAATATCAAATTCTTTAATTTATCTTTCACTCTAAAAGATTATTTTGTGATCTGGAAATTGATTCAATTAGGTCTACAATGATGATTCATCATTAAAAATTGATTTACACATTTAATAACTTTAAAAAAGCGCGCCATATATAGCCAATAAGACTGTTGATGCGACGCATGCGCATTACAGTTGAAGAGCCAAATTGGGAACACTGCTCAGGAACAGACCGCGATTTTTTAAACTGCGCGTGTACCGAAAAGCGCGGGTAGAGTTGATAATTTCTGGAGAATTTAAGTTCGAGTTTTACACCGTAGATTATGACAGAATTTAAATGAATTTAATAGTATATTATGCACCTTGGGGAAGCAAAAAAGGCTCTCACCCTTGACGCATAGAATATTTTTCATAACAAATGGATGGTTTCAGACATTTCTCGAAATATAGTCATAAAAAATAAAGAATTTTCCCGTCATTCATGGTAATTTTACAGGTTAATATGGTAAGTTACCATAAATTACCATAAAATTTCCCGTAATTTATGGTTATTTTACCGTTAAATATAGTAACTTACCAAAATTTTTTTTTTTTAATTTCCATACATTTCTGGAAATTTATGAAAATTTGGGGTAATTTATGGTAATTTTGCAGGTGGATGTGGCAACTAACCATAAATTATACAAAATTTATTTTTCAAGATTTCCATAAATTTCTGGGTTATGAAAGTTTTCGGTCATTTATGGTACAGGTACAGGTAAATATGGTAACTTGCCAAAAATAACCGCAAAATTCTATTATCTGCAATCAAAATATTCACCTCTGACGTCACTTTTCAGTCCCTATGGAGTAAAAAGTACTTTTTACTCCCTAGGGACGGAAAAGTACTTTTTACACCCTTGGGACTGAAAAGTGACGTCAGAGGTGAATAATGAAAATTATACATCTATGAGCTCGCATTTTACGATTATCAGCCCTCTTACCATAAAAACTGTGAGGAAATTTTGATTGCAGATAATAGAATTTTGCGGTTATTTATGGAAAGTTACCATATTTACCTGTAAAATTATCAATAATGAACGAAAATTTTCCTAAATTTCCGGAAATTTATGGAAATTTTTCAAAATGAATTTTGGGAAACTTGGGGAAACTTGGCATTTCGCCAAGTTAAAACTAGATTACTGTCGGATCAGAAGTCGATTACAGCGAATTAAAAGTTGATTACGCTGATTACAAGTTTTACAACTTCGGATTACAAATAGATTACTTCGAATTAGAAGTGGATTACTTCGCATTCCAAGTGGATCACTTCTGATTAAGAGCGGATTGCACGGAATACAAGTGGATTACGGCGGATTACCAGTGGATTACCGCGGATTACAAGTGGATTACGGCGGATTACAAGTGTATTACCGCGGATTCAAAGTGGATTACTCGGGAGTACAAGTGTATTACCGCGGATTACAACTGGATTACTGCGGATTACAACTGGATTACCGCGGATTGGAAGTGGATTACTTCGAATTAGAAGTGGATTACACCAGATTAGAAGTGGATTACATCGGATTAGAAGGGGATTGCCGCGGATTAGAAGTGGATTATTCGCATTAAACGTGGATTACTTCGGATTACAAGTGGATTGCCCCGGTGTAGAATTGGATTAGAATTAGATTACAAGTGGATCACAAGTAGATTACCCCGCATTACAACGGAATTACTCCAGATTAAACGAGGATTACCTTGGATTCGAACAGGATTACAACTAGATCACGCTGCATTACAGCGGATTATAAGTTGATTACGGTGGATTATAATTGGATTACTTGGATTAGAATTGAATTACGGTGGATTAAAATTGGACTACTGTGAATTAGAATTGGATTACTCTGGATTAGAATTGGATTATTTCGGGTCACACGTGGATTACCCCGATTTAGAATTTGATTACAATTGGATTACAAGAGGATTACCCTGAACTACAACGGGATTACAAGTGGATTAATCCGTTGAAGTGGATTACTCTAGATTAAAAGTGGATTAATTCGTATTGCTAGCGGATTACCCCGGTTTATAATTGGATTACGAATTGACTACAAGTGGATTAGAAGCCGATTACGGCGGATTACAATTTAAATATGGTGGATTAAAGGTGGATTTAGGTGGATTAGAAGTGGATTACTCCGAATTACAAGTGGATTACCCCGATTTAGAATTGGATTACAAGTGTATTACCCCGAATTAGAAGTGGATTACTCCAGATAAGAATTGGATTGCTTCGGATTACAAGTGAATTACCCCGATTTAGAATTGGATTACAATTGAATTACCCCGAATTACAACGGGATTATTCCAGATTAAAACAGGATTACTCTGGATTAGAACAGGATTACAATCGGATCACGCTGGATTACAGCGGATTAGAAGTTAATTTTGGCGGATTACAATTTAAATACAGCGGATTACAAGTGGATTACCTTGAATTAGAAGTGGATTACTTCAGATTAGAATTTGATTACTTCGGATTACAAGTGGATTACCACGATTTAGAATTGTATTACAACTGGTTTCCGCTGGATTACACTGGATTAAAGCGGATTATCAGAGTTATTTCCCCATCGACATAAGATGAAGACTACATTTTTTCCGTGAAAAATAGATGAAATTTTTGTATTTGTTTGTTTAGTTTGCGTAACTCTGATAAGCTACTTCTTAAACTAAATTATTTATAACAAAGATAAATATTCAGCCTTGACACACTTTTTTTTAGCAGAATAGATTTAATTAACTATGACGATTCATACAAGATGAAAAAGAATAATTTTTTTTTCGTGAATTCCAGGAATTCAGAATATCTCAGAAATTCAGGGAATGCAGAATATTCATGTATACCAGAGAATTGAAGATTTTCAGGAATTAAGAGAATTTCAAGGATTTCAGAGGAGTCCGGGAATTCAAAGAATTCAGGCAATTCAATGAATTTGAGGTATTAAAAATATTCCAAGTATTCAGAATATTCTAAAAATTCAGGGATTGAGAGAATTTAAAAAATTTCAAAAACTCAGAATATTCAAGTCTATCAGAGAATTGAAGGAATTCAGGAATTAAGAAGATTTCAAGGATTTCAGGGAATTTAAGGAAATCGAAGATTTAAGAGAATTTTAGGAATTCAGAGAATTGAAAGAATTCAGAGATTTTCAGAAATTCAGAGAATGCAAGTAATTTAGAATATTGAAGATATTCAGGATATTCAAGTATATCAGAAAATCTAGGGAATTCAGGAATTAAGAGAATTTCAAGGATTTCAGAGGATTCCGAGAATTCAATGAATTTCAGGAATTGAAAATATTCCAAGAATTCAGGGATTCAGAGAATTTAAAGAATTCCAGCAACTCAGAATATTCAAGTTTATCACAGAATTGAAGGAATTCAGGAATTAAGAGAATTTCGGGGAATTTAAAGAAATCGAAGATTTAAGAGAATTCTAGGAATTCAGTGAATTTAAATAATTCAAATATTTTCAGAAATTCAGAGAATGCAAGTAATTTAGAATGTTGAAGAAATTCAGGACATTCAATTATATCAGAAAATCTAGGGAATTCAGGAATCAAGAGAATCTCAAGGATTTCAGAGGATTCCGGGAATTCAATGAATTTCAGGAATTTAAAATATTCCAAAAATTCAGAATATTCTAAGAATTGACGGATGCAGAGAATTTAAAGAATTTCAGGAACTCAGAATATTCAAGTTTATCACAGAATTGAAGGAATTCAGGAATTAAGAGAATTTCAGGGAATTTAAAGAAATCAACGATTTAAGAGAATTTTAGGAATTCAGAGAATTTACAGAATTCAAAGATTTTCAGAAATTCGAAGAATGCAAGTAATTTAGAATATTGGAGAAATTCAGGATATTCAATTATATAATAAAATCTAGGGAATTCAGGAATTAAGAGAATTTGAATGATTTCAGAGGATTCCGAGAATTCAATGAATTTCAGGAATTGAAAATATTCCAAGAATTCAGGGATTCAGAGACTTTAAAGAAGCCGAGGAATTAAAAATATTCCAAGAATTCAGAATATTCTAAGAATTAAGGGATTCAGAGACTTTAAAGAATTCGAGGAATTTAAAATATTCCAAGAATTCAGGGATTCAGAGATTTCAAGGAATTTCAGGAATATGAAATATTCCAAGAATTCAGAATATTCTAAGAATTCAGGGATTCGGAGAATTTAAAGAATTTCGGGAACCCAGAATATTCAAGTATACTAGAGAATTGAAGGAATTCAGGAATTAAGAGAATTTCAAGGATTTCAGAGGATTCCGGGAATTCAATGAATTTCAAGAATCCAAAATATTCCAAGAATTCAGAATATTTTAAGAATTCAGGGATTTAGGGAATTTCAGGAATTCAGAATATTCAAGTCGAGATTCAAGTATATCAGAGAATTGAAGGAATTTAGGAATTAATAGAATTTCAAGGATTTCAAAGGATTCCGGGAATGCAATGAATTTCAGGAATTTGAAATATTCCAAGAATTCAGGGATTCAGAGAATTTCAAGAACTCAGAATATTCAAGTATATCAGCGAATCATAGCGAATTGAAGGAATTCAGACATTTTAAAGAATTCAGAAATTCAGAGAATGCAAATAATTTAGAATATTCAAGGAATCGCGGAAATCCAGAGAATTGGAGAGATTTTAGAGAGTTTAGGGAATTCAGAAGATTCAAGGAATTCAGATATTTTCAGCAATTCAGAGAATTCCAGGGTTTGAGGCCATTTAGATAATTTTAGGGATTTCAGAGAGCTTATGGATTTCAGATAATTTCAGGAATTTAGAATATTCCAGAAGTTCAGGGAATTCACAATTTCCAAGGTTTTTAGAGAATTAAAGCAATTTAGAGATTTTCAGGAATTCAGAGAATTTCAGGGATTTTAGAGCGCTTATGGATTTCAGGGAATTTCAGGAATTCAGAATATTACAGGAATTTCAAGAATTCGGAATATTCAAGCATTTCAGTGAATTCAGAGAAATGAATTAGGATTTTGGAGGACTCAAGGAATTCAGAGATTTTCAGGAATTCAAGGATTTCAGGGAAGTCAGAGAATTTCAGGCACTTCAGAGCGTTAAGGGGCTTCAAGGAATTTCAGCAATTTCAGAGCGCTTATGGATTTCAGGGAATTTCAGGAATTCAGAATATTACAGGAATTTAGGGAATTCGGAATATTCAAGTATTTCAGGAAATTCAGAGAAATTAAGGATTTCAGAGGATTCAAGGAATTCAGAGATTTTCAGGAATTCAAGGATTTCAGAGCGCTGATGGATTTTAGGGAATTTCAGGAATTCAGAATATTACAGGAATTCAGGGAATTTAGAGAAATCCAGAATTTAATAAAATCTAAGGAATTCAGACATTTTCAGCAATTCAGGGAATCTTCAAATTTTTCATTGCTCTAAATATAAAACTCTTAATTTTGGAAAAATAAAATAAAAACCTTCAATTTCAAGTTTTGAAAGCTGTGAATTTTTAATTAATAAGGTTGTAAATATGATATTGTATTTAAAAAAATTAGTTATCTATTATTTATTTCAGTCTGTTGCACAATTTATTGAAAAAATTTCTGATTCAGTTCTTATACAATCATATAAATGCATTTTCAATATATGTATAAATAATGAAAAAAAAAAATTAATAATATATAAATGTGTGAGTAATTTTTTTTTTTTTCATGGTGATTTTTCGAAATCGGTGAAGATGTAATAGGAAACTTTCTAATCATGATGACGCCTGGAGGCATTCCCCCAATTTCTTTTTTTGTTCACTATGCTTACGATGTCGCTCGCAATCGTCAATCCATAAATAATCATTTTTATTTTCCCCGCGGTGTGGTGTGGAATTTTTACGCGCTCCTCCTGACACAATCTTAAAAAAAAATCAAATTAAAATTTTATTTTTCAAATTTCAAAAATGTGAAACACGCACTTTTTCATTAGTAATTTTTGATTTATAAATAGTGAAATAATATTATATGATTTACGAAAGCAAGACATTTTAAGTATCACAAGAAAAGAAGTAAAAAAGTTGAAACGAGTGGCACACGGAGTTTCCGTTTCGCCCGTCACGGGATTTTCCGTAAAGAGCAATTATTATAAGAGAGTTTAAACAGACGCAACAATATTCTGGGTAAACCCAGATTTCAAGTGCAATGTTAAATTCGAATCGGAATGTTGAATTGTGAATTCGGTATGAAATTAAAGTGAAATTATTATTAATATGCATGAAATAATAAAAATTTCAAATTTTATTTTTAATAACAATTTTAAGGGTCTTTGCCAAAATATTTTAGGATTTTATATCACCACATATGAGGTCTGTCCGAAAAGGAGTGCTTCCTGAATCCTGCACCACGACAACGCGCCTGACTACTCATCGCAGCTTATTCAGCAATTTCTGGTGAAGCGCCAGAAATTGCACAAGTGCTTGACACAACTTCAGCAGCCCCCATACAGGCCATTGACCAGAATTAACTTTAACACCTGGTTAAATGTGAACCTAATGTGAAAATCAAACTATTTTTGGTTGAGAGTTATAATTCTTTTTGGTAACAAATTTAATTTGTTTGTTGAAAATTCAACAATTTTGTTAAAAATACGTACTTTTTGGATGAAAATTAAAATTCGAGTGTTTTGTATAGAAAGTTAGACTTTTTCGCTTGAAAATTCAAGAATGTGGTGACATTTTTTTTTCTTTCTGTGCTGAAAAATCTTTTTTGGTCGGAAATTCAACTACTTTGTCGAAATTTTTTGGTTTGTTAAAAATCCAACTAATTAGTTGAAAATTCCTCTTTATGGTTAAAAATTTATTTTTTAAACTAAAGATTTAACCATTTAATTTACTTTTTATGATTTGTATTTTTTTGATAGAAAATTGATCTGCCTGGTTACAAATTCAGTTTTTTTTGGTTGAAAATTAATCTGCTTTTGTTAAAGATTCAATTATTTTGTTGAAAATTCATAGATTTTGTTCAAAATTTTTCTTGTCTGTAAGAAAATTAATTTTCTTAACTAAAAATTGAACTATTCCATTTTTGATTGTAAATTGATCTTTTTTAGTTGAAAATTCAACTATTTGGTTCAAAATTGATGTATTTTGTTAAAAGTGCAACTACTTGGTTGAAAACTGAAATACTTTATGAAAAATTCAATTCTTAGTTGAAGATTTAACTATTTTGTAAAAACTTCATCTTTTTGGGTTGAAAATTAATTTTTTTATCTGAAAATTTATTTATTTAATTTTTGTTTATTTTATCCTTTTTAGTTAGAACTCAACTATTGAATTAAAAATTCAAGTATTTCGTTAAAAATTCTTCTTTTTTCGTAGAATTCTATTTTTTCATTTAAAATTAAAATCTTTTCTATTTGAAAATTTAACTATGTACTTAGTTGAAAATTAAAATACTGTGTTAAAAATGATTTTTTTTGGTCAAAGATAAATAATTTTTGGTGAAAATTCATCTTTTTGGTTGAAAATTCAACTGTTTTGTTGAAAATTTTTCTTTTTTGGAAGAAAATTAATTTTGTTAAGTAAAAATTAAACAATTCCATTTTTGATTTCAAATTGATCTTTTTTAGTTGAAAATTCAACTATTTGGTTCAAAATTCATGTGTTTGGCTGAAAATACGTTTTTTTTTGGTAGAAAATTAATTTTTTTAAACAAAATATTTAAATATTCCATTTTATGTTTTAAATTAATCTTTGTTAGTTAAAAATTCAACTACTTTATTGAAATCCTATGTATTTTGTTGAAAATTCTTCTTTTTAGTAAAAAATGTTCTTGTTTGAAAATTAAACTATTAAACTATATTTTGTTGAAAAATCGTTTTTTTGTTTTAAATGAATTTTTTAAACTGAAAATTGTATCTTTTTCATTATGGGTTTAAAGTTGATTGTTTTTAGGTAAAAATTTAACTATTAGGATGAAAAAAAAATTTTTTCTTAAGAAATTCAAGTATTTTGTTGAAAAGTCGTCTTTTGGGTTAAAAATTCAATTATTTTAAGAAAAAGTTCAACTATTTTTTTGAAAAAAAACTTTTCAATTGAAAATTCAACAGTTTTGTGGAGAATTCGCCTTTTCGGCTCAAAAATCAACAATTTATTTAAAATATTAATTTTCACTTGACTGAAAAATCTTTCTTGATTGAAAATTAAACTATTTTGTTAATGTTAATGAATTTATAGCTAAGAAGATTAATTTTCCACCCAAAAAGACTAATTTTTAACAAAATAAATGAACATTAAACAAAATAGTTGAATTTTCAAAATATCGTTTTTAGTTGAAAATTCAACTGTTTTGTTTAAAGTTAATGTATCTTGTTAAAAAGGCGGCCTTTTTAGTAGAAAATTAATCTTTTTGGCTGAAAATTCATCTTTTTTAGTTGAAAATTCAACTAATTTTCAACTTTTTGGCTCGAAAAATCAACAATTTATTTAAAATTTTTTTTTTCTCTTTACTGAAAAATCTTTTTTGATTTAAAATTAAATATTTTGTTAAAATTTTATCTGTTTTGGTTGAAAATTAATTTTTTTAACTGAAAATTTAAGTATTTCATTTTTGGTTGAAACTGGATCGTTTTTAGTTGAAAATTCAACTATTTTGTTTAAAGTTTATGTATTTTGTTAAAAAATCATATTTTTGGTAGAAAATTAATTTTCTTGTCTGAAAATTCATCTTTTTGTTGAAAATTGATCTTTTTCAGTTGAAAATTCAGCTAATTTTCAACTTTTTGGCTCGAAAAAACAAAATTTTATTTAAAATTATTATTTTCTCTTGACTGAAAAATCTTTTTTAATTGAAAATTAAACTAGTTTGTTAAATAATCATATTTTTTGGTAGAAAATTAATCTCCTTGGCTGAAAATTCATTTTTTTGGTTGAAAATTGATCTTTTTTAGTTGAAAATTCCTCTTTTTGGTCAAAAAATCCTCTTGTATGAAAATTAAACTACTTGTATAAAAGTTGAACTACTTTAAAAAAAAATAATTTTATCAATTGAAGATTAATCTCTTTGGTTGAAAATTTAACTATTTTGTTGAAAATTCGTTTTTTTTTAATGAATTTTTTCAACTGAAAATTTGGTTATTCCATTATGAGTTGAAAGTTGATTGTTTTTAGTTAAAAATTTAACTGTCAGGATAAAAATAAAGTTTTTTGTTTAAAAATTCCAGTATTTTGTCGAAAAGTCATCTTTTGGGTTAAAAATTCAATTATTTTGAGAAAAAGTTCAACTGTTTGGTTGAAAATGAATTTTTTAACTGAAAATTCAACAGCTTTGTAGAGAAATCGCCTTTTTGGCTCAAAAATAAACAATTTATTTAAAAAATTTATTTTATTCTGACTGAAAAATCTTTTTTGATTAAAATTAAACTATCTTGTTAAAACCTTATCTTTTTTGGTTGGAAATTAATTAATTTAACTGAAAATTTAAGTATTTCATTTTTGGTTGAAAATTAATCGGGATTTGGAAGGGACTCGACTAGTTTTCCCTATTTCTGATCCGGCGCTGACTGGGAAGAATAGAGAGGGATAGAGATTAAAAGAGAGTTGATTCCGTTAACAAAAATTGAGCCTATTCATTAAAAAGTCTCCAAACTGTGAATTTGTTTATAACAATTATTTTCAAAATTACCAAAAAGCATCTATTCTAAATTTATGGTAATGGAACACTAATTTCTCAGATATTTTATACAACAATTTCCTTTTATCCTAATCAGGGCCCAACTAAAGCCTGGTTTCAATACCAAATTGGGGCCTAACTAGGCACACAGAATTCCTAGACACATAGGATGGAAAATCTCAACAGAGCCTCGAAGGGTCCTGACTAGAACTTGCTAGTCCAGCTGTTCTGGTCAGATTCTGACCACTGCCGTAACTTGAGATTGGGGAAAATGGGCCGATTTCTGCATGGGTCACTTTTCAGGGCGAGAGGTCGAAGTCGACCCGATAGACGCGAATTTTAGGAGAGAGGGAAGACTCACGAAACCTTCCCTCTCCACTTACCACTACATTCTCACGCATATAGCGGCGCCGCTGCCGCGTTTTCCTTTTCTTCCTATCGCCAAATTAAATTATGTTTCAAAACATAAATCGTCAGAACTCAGCTATATATTATTAAAAATATGTCAAATTTGATATACACACGCAGTATACCCTAGCGATGCCTACAAAATACAAGAATTCTCTTGAAGTCACTCGAATTCACACGAATTCACATGAAGTGACTTGAATTCTAAGGTCAGTGAATTCTCCAGAAATTTCTGAAATCACTTGAAGTCACTTAAAGTAACTTGAATTCACAAGAATTCTCTTGAGGTCACTTGAATTCATTTGAAGTCACTGAATCTGCCTGAAGACACTTACATTCTCTTACAATCTCCTGAAATATCTGAAGGCATTTGAATTCATACATGAAATCACATGAAGTCACTTCAAGTCACTTAAATCAATTTGAATCCACTGAATTCTCCTAAGATATCAGAAGTTTCTAAAGTCACTTAAAGTAACTTGAATTCACATGAATTCACATGAAGTCACTAGAATTCTCCTGAGGTCAGTGCATTCTTCAGAAATCTCTAAAGTCACTTGAAATATTCACAAGAATTCTCTTGAAGTCACTTGAAGTCAATTGAAGTCACTTGGATTCTTCTAAGGTTATTGAATTCTTCAAAAATCTCTGAAATCACTTGAAATATTAACAAAAATTTTCTTGAAGTCACTTGAAATCACTTGAATTCACATGAAGTCACTTACATTCTGGTGAAGTCAGTAGATTCTGCAGAAATTTCTCAAGTAAATTAAAATCGTTTGAAGTCACTATATTCGCCTGAAGTCACTTAATTCTCCCAAAGTCAGTGAATTCCTCAGATATTTCTGAAGTCACTTGAAGTCACTTAAAGTAACTTGAATTCACAAGAATTCTCTTGAAGTCACTCGAATTCACACGAATTCACATGAAGTGACTTGAATTCTAAGGTCAGTGAATTCTTCAGAAATCTCTGAAGTCACTTGAAGCTACTAACTCAAGGTAACTTGAATTCGCAAGAATTCTCTTGAAGTCACTTAAATTCATTTGAAGTCACTGAATCCGCCTGAAGTCACTTAAATTCTCTTAAAATCTCCTGAAATATTTGAAGGCATTTGAATTCATACATGAAATCACATGAAGTCATTTCAAGTCACTTGAATTCTCCTAAAGTCAGTGTATTCTTAAGAAATGTCTGACGTCAATGGAAGTCATTTGAAGTAATTTGAATTCACAAGAATTCTCTTGAAGTCACTTGAATTTACATGAAGTCACTTACATTCTCCTGGAGCCTATGAATTCTCCAGAAATTTCTGAAATCACTTGAAGTCACTTAAAGTAACTTCAATTCACAAGAATTATTTTGAAGCCACTTGAAAGCACCTGAATCCATTTGAAGTCGCTGAATTCACCTGAAGTCACTTGAATTCCCCTGAAGCCAGCGATTTGTTTATAAATTTCTGAAGTCACTTGCAGTCACTTAAAGTAACATGAGTCTACAATAATTATATTGAAGTCACTGGCACTTTAATTCTCTTGAAATGTCCTGAAATATCTGAAGTCATTTGAATTCACGCATGAATTCACATGAAGTCACTTGAAATCACTGGAATTCTCTTGTAATCTCCTGAATTTTCAGTGGAATCTTCTGAAATCACTGAAATATCCTGAAGTATCCACGTGGAAATCCACATCGTAGAATTCCACGTAGATTTCCACGTGGAATTTTACGAGGAAATTCACGTGAATATCTAAATTAATTTATTTAATTTTCAACAATAGCTCTTGTTAATATTGATTTTATTATTTGTTCATAACTAACTGCCATAAGTTAATAAAAAAATAGACAGTAAGGAATTGTTTAAACAATTACGGTTGTTAATTTTTGTTGACTGTTAATTTTCCATCATAAAAGAGTCAAAGAAAAGTTAAAGACTAGAAAAATTGACAAATTTGTTGGTTAATTTAAGAAAAGATTGTTGTAAACAATAATGAATTGTTTAAACCATTATTGTTCTTAATTTTCATTAATTATGTCATTGCAACTGAAGAGTCGAAGATAACTTGAAAAATTCAGGAGAAACCGCAAAGCTAAAGGTTCATTTTGAAAGGAGATTGTTATAAACAGTAATAAATTGTTTACACAGCTTGTGCAAAAACGCAAAAGAAAAATAAGAATAATCACAGAGAGCTTAGAAAATCAAATTATGTGAATCTCTTACATTTTTTGTATTAGTTTAAAAGTGAAGGCAGCTTAAAATCTGAAAAATAACACCCTATCAGTACGATGGCCCCCATCCAATTACAACCGAGCGAAAAAGCCGCTTAACTTCAATGATTAACGAGAAGCCTTAAACAATTCCAAACGTCCAATCTTGACAAACTTACAGTTTCGATAGATTTTTAATAAGAGCTTCAATCGCATTTTTTTAATTTTTATACAATTTGAAATTTCAAAAGATTTCAAAAGATGAAGGAATTTCTGAGATTATTTAAAAATATTTCAGTTTTTTTTAAATCCCTTAGATATATTAGTATTACATTTTTTGTTGGGAATTTTTTTTTCTTGAAATTGCAACTACTTCGGTAAAAATTGAACTACTTTGTTAAAAAATCCTTTTTTTGGCTGAAGATTCGCCACTTTAGTTGAAAATTAAGCAGATTAATTTTCTATAAAAAGACTAAATTTTGTTTAAAAACCATTTGTACAAAAAAGATGAATTTTCCAAATAATGTGATAGTTGATATTCCAACTAAAAAGGATTTTAACTTGTAATAAAAAAAGTTGATTTTATTTAACAAAAGACGAATCATCAATCGCGCGCTACGAGCGCATGTAATTTTTCTCGGTTTGAGGAGCAAAATAATTTTGAATATACAAAATAAAAATTTCGAATTTAAGATTTTTATTTTAAATACAACTCAATTTTGAATTCATACAGAAAAGATGAATGATCAACAAAAAAGTTGAACCCTCAACCAAAAAAGTTAATTTTCAACCAAATAATTGAATTTTTAACCAAATTTATGAACTTTCTCTCAAGAAGATTAATTTTCTACCAAAAAAGACAAATTTTCAACTAAAATGATGAATCTTCAACCAAAAAAATCACTTCTCAAAAGTATAGTTGAACTTCTTTCTTAAATGTTCATTTTTTTATTAAAGATTCACAATTTTAGTTGAAAATTCTTTTTTTTTTTGTGGTAAAAAATCCATTTTTTAACTGAAAACTTAAATATTTTGTTAAAAATTCAACTGATTGGTTGAATACTAACATTTTTCTGGAAAATTCATATTCTCTGGTTGAAAATTAAATCATTTGGTGCAAAATTAAACTGTTTTGTAAGAAATTCGTTATTTTATTGAAAATCAATTCTCTCAAATGAAAATTTAATGACTCTACTTTTAGTTAAAAATTGGGTCTTTTTTATTTTTAAAATTTTTGTTACAAACTATTTAATTGAAAATTTATGTAATTTGTTGAAAATTCTTCTTTTTTTGTTGAAAATTAAACTTTTTCGTTAAAAATTTATGTATTTCATTGAAAATTTGTCTTTTCTCGTCGAAAAATTAATCTTCTCAGATGAAAATTCAACTGTTCGGTAAAAAATTTTATTATTTTCTTAAAAATTGAATTATTTTCTTGAAAATTCAACGTTTTGGTAGTTTACAAATTTAGATATTTAGTAAAAAAAAAAAAAAAATTTTGTTGAAAATTTAATTATTTTGTTGCAAATTCTTCTTTTCTGGCAGAAAATGTATCTTTTTGGTTGAAAATTAATCCATTTTGATAGAAGATTCAACTATTTTGGTACAAATTAATATTTTTTAAATAAATTCAACTCTTTTTCATTCAAAATAAAAATATTGTTTGTCGAATTATTATCAAGTATTACATTTTTTGTTAAGAATTCATTTTTTTGGTTGAAAATTAAACTACTTAGTAAAAAGTTGACCTACTTTGTTAAAATTAATTTTTTTTGTTGAAGAAGATTCATCTTTTTTTTTAAATAATTTTTTTTTGTTAGAATTGTATCCATTTCGTTCAAAATGCATCTTTTATGGTAACAAATCCATCTAATTTATTGAAAATTCAACTATTTTGTTTAAAATTAACTTTTTTTTCTTGAAAATCCATATTTTCGGTTCAAAATACAACTACTGTGATGGAAAATTAAACTATTTAGTTCAAAATTGGACCATTTATTTGAAAATTTAACTATTTTTATGGAATATAATTTTTTTGTGTAATATTAATTTTTTTAACTGAAAATGTAGGTATTTCATTTCTTTTCTTTTTTTTAAATGAAAATTCGTTGTTTGAACTGAAAATTGAATGATTCCATTTTTGGCAGCATTAATATAAGAGAAGATAGTTATAAACAATAACAATTTGTTTAAACAATTATGTTTGCTAAACTAAATTAGTTATTAACTCATTCCAAATGAAAAGTGGACAAAAAGTTGAAAATTTCAGTAAAAATCGGGACTTTCTAGAATTATTCAAAGGCAATATTATTAAAAATAATGATAAATTGTTTAAAAAATTATGTTTGTAAACTTGAAATAATTGTTACATCACTCCAATTGAAAAGTGGACAAAAAGTTGAAAATTTCAGAAAAAACCGCAACTTTCGAGCATTATTCTAATAGAATATTGTTATAAATAATAATAAATAGTGTAAACAGCTATTTGTTTAAAATTTAATTGATCTCTGCCTCGCTCTAACTGGAAAGTTGAAAATAAGTTGAAAAATTCCGAAAAAACCACGACCTTCAAACTTTATTCTAAGAGAAAACATCTAAAAACAATAATAGATTGTTTGAAAAAATTATATAAACATCCAATTATCAGTAGAAAAAATTATTTTATGTATTGTAAAGAATTTTTATTTTAAAAACCGCAAAAACTCATAATTAATGCCAAAAACTCGCAAAACCCAATTTTTCACTTATGGGGTTTTTTTCGGGACCCTACAAAGCAGACTGATGGGGGTGATATTTAATAAGTAATTTTTTGTTTATATTCTACGACTAATTTCGAATAGAAGTGTTGATTTTTAACTCGATTTACCTAATACTGACGATTCTAAATAAAATTTACAAAAATCTCTTTTTTCTTATGGGAAATATTAAAACTTCATGGCGGAACCTCTAAATTCCAATGTTTTTTTTTTTTAACAAAAAAATTCCGTATTTTAATTTTTGCAATTTAACATGACTCGAAAAGACGACTGCTAAGCATGTAGTTATATCATTAACTATCAATTCCCATTCATGAGCCTATTATTAAACAGTTTTATTTCCCCACTATTTATTCCTCTTGACAGACAGTCAATGAGGAAGTTTGCATGAATATTCGCACGAAGACTACGAGTTACATAAGCCAGGTTTGTTATTAATTCGAAATTAACGTGAAATGTGAAAGTGCCAAGCAATCGCTCAACGGGTCTTGGGTGCCTCGTGAGAGAAAGAAAGTGAGAGCAAGTGTAATAAGACGTAAACGTACACGTACGAGGCGTGAATGGAGGTACCACATTTCACCCAATAAGCATCCGCAATCGACCAAATTGGAAATCATTAAAACAAACTCGATTTCATCCAAATTGAACTCGATATTTGCTTTCCTAATCGACTACTTTCTGCAAAAAACTTGACTACATTTCAGATTTCACACTGAGAAAAAAAATTACGGTAAACACCGTCGAATATTGTCGGTACGACCCGGTACGGCCCGGTACGACCAGCGATAGTACTATTACAAATCACTGCAGACTTTGAGAAGTGATAACTCGTTCAGAAAAGGGGCGAGGATCTTTTTTGAGAAACCGTTGAAAAGCTTATTAAATTCCGCGTCGAATGACCTCTCAAAAAAATATTTTTGACCTTTCGAAGAGAATATACCACGTGAGAAGTTTAAGAAAAAAATGCAATAATTTTCCAAATTTTGCATCTCGACTTCAACTTGTGACATGCCCTAGGAAAGTAATTGAAAAAATCTGAAATTTTTACTACACAGTCTTTGAAGTCTTATCTTTAATTTAAGTCCATAAAACTTGAAAAATCTTCACGGCTTCTCGAGATATGACTAAAAATGTCCAAGTCTCGAATGTCAAGTTTCAGTCGGCGATTACCGCTGACGGCCGCGAGAGCGGAGATCGCCGATAACATCTCAGATTTTTTTTCTTAACTTCAACTCTTGTTGTGATTTAGTAAACTAGCAAACAAGAAACTGAAATTGACAGACGGTAATCTTTGAAATCTTATCTTTAATTTAAGTCAAATAAACTTCAAAAATATTCACGGGTTCCCAAAATATAATTAAAAATGTCCAAACGTTTCTGTGTCGAGTTTCAGTCGGCGATCACCGTTGCCGGCCATGCCTGAAACTCGACACAGACACGCTTGGACATTTGTACTCATATATCGAGAACCCGTGAAGATTTTCCAAGTTTTGTTGGCTTAAATTGAAGATAAGACTTGAAAGATTGCGTCCTGTAAATTTCAGTTTTATGCATAAGTTTAGTAAGTCACAAAAAAAGTTGAATTTAAGGACCAAAATCTGAGATATGAATAAAAATGTCCAAGCGTGCCCGCGTCGAGTTTCAGGCATGGCCGGTAACGGTGATCGCCGACAGAAACTCGACGCAGATACGCTTGGACATTTTTAATCATATCTTGGGAACCCGTGAATATTTTTGAAGTTTAATTGGCTTCAATTAAAGATAAAACTTCAAAGATTACCGTCTGTCGATTTCAGTTTCTTGTTTGTGAGTTTACTAAGTCACAGCAAGTCACCGCTCTCGCGGCCGACAGCGGTAATCGCCGACTGAAACTTGACATTCGAGACTTGGACATTTTTATTCATATCTCGAGAACCCGTAAAGATTTTTTAAATTTTATTGGTCTAAATTAAAGATAAGACTTTAAAGACTATGTGGTATAAATTTCAGATTTTTTCTACAACTTTCCTAGAGCATACCACAAGGTGAAGTCGAGGTGCAAAATTCGGAAAATTCTTGCATTTTTTTCATAAACTTGTCACGTGGTATATTCTCTTCAGAAGGCTAAAAATATATCTATTAGAGGTCATTCGATGCGGAATTGAATAAGCTTTCCAACAGGTTTTAACAAAAAATTGTCACTCAATTTTTGAACGAGTAATCACGTTTCAAAGTCAGCAGTGATTTTTAATAGCACTCGCGCTGGTCGTACCGACAATTTCCAACAGCAGTGTAAATAATATTGTTGCGCAGTTATTTTTCATTCAAAAAAAAAATTTGTTGTGACTAACAAAAATTTGGTTTTGATTTCTGAAAAAGTGTTCAATAGAACCCAACAAGAAAAAACAGCTACTTTTGGTTGAAAAGTCTACTATTATATTTTCGGTTCGGAATTCATCTCGTTTGGTTAAAAATTCTAGTATTCGGCTGTAAATTTTATTATTGTATTGAAAATGCAACTATTTTGTTAAAAAGTCATCTTTTGTGGTAAGAAATGCAGCTACTTGGTTGAAAGTTGAACAAATTTTTTCAAAATTTATTTTGTGATTGTAGATTCATTTCCTTGGTATTAAATATAACTTTTAATCTTCGATAATTCGTCCTTTTGGCTTCTAAATTCAACAATTTTTTTGAAAATTGATGTATTTTGTTAAAAAATTCGTGTTTTGTAGTAGAAAATAAATCTTCTAGCTGCAAAATTCATCTTTTTGGTTGAACAATTCTACTATATAGTTAATAATTCGTCTTTATTAGTTGAAAATTCAACTACTTTGTTGAAAGTTGAACTAGTTGGTTAAAAATGCATATTTTTCCAAGACTAACTTTTTGCTTTAAAATGTAACTTTTCTGTTGAAAATTCGTATTTTTTTTTATAAAAATTAATTTTTTCTGAAAATTTCATTACTCCATTTGTGGCCAACTAAAGATTTTCCTAAATTTAAATTTAAAAAATTCTAAATTAAAGAGTTTTCAATTTTGAAAATTAAAAATTATGCAAGGTTCAAGTTTTACAATTAAAATTCTGTAATTATAATTAACATCTTATATTTATTAAATTTTGAATATTTAGAATTGAAAAGTTGAATTTTGATCTCCAAAATCATCCAAATTTAAGAATATTTTCTACTAATACATTTCTAAAATTAAAGAGTTTTTAATTGTAACTCTTCAATATTGTAGAACTTTTAATTGTAAATCTTGAAAATTGAAGATGTTTTAATTTGGACATTTTACAATCAACAAATTATGCAAGTTTTAAGTTTTAACATTAAAAATTTTGTAATTTTGATGTTTCATATTCGACATTTCTTCATTTTGGAATTTTTAAAATTGAAAACTTGACTTTTGATTTCAGAAATCGTTAAAATTGAAACAAATTCAATTGTAAAGCTTTAAAATTGAACTATTCCAAAAATAATGTTCTAAAGCACCTACTTTTTAAAAAATCTTGAAAATTGAATAATTAGCAATTCTATTTTTTTGAAAATTCAAGAATTTTCCATTTTTACGGTTCAAAATTGCTAAATTTTAATTTGTAAATATTTTTAAATGAAGATGTTTTAATTTTTAAGATTTACGACATAAGATTCTGTAATTTTGATGATTTACTTTTGACATTTCTTCGATTTGGAAGATTTAAAATTGAAAACTTGACTTTTGATTTCCAAAATCATCAAAATCGTTAAGATTGACAAATTTTCAAATGTATGTTCTCAAAATTAAACTCTACAAAAAAAAAGTTTCAAAGTACATACATACCTTTAAAATACAAATGTTGAAAATCCAATCATTTTAAATTCTACTTTTTCAAAATTCAAGAATTTTCAATTTTTTACTTCTCAAAATTTTCAGATCTTTAAACTGTATATCTTTCAAAATTAAATTTTTTTTTTAATTTCGAATATTCAACATATAAGATTCTGTAATTTTAATGATTTAATTTAAAAATGTCTTCAATTTGGAAGCTTTATAATTGAAAACTTGTACTTTCACCTTCTTATTTATCAAAATTTAAAAAATTTCACTTATACATCCTTAAAATTTTAATTAAAAAATTTAAGAACGAATATTATGCATATATTTTAAGTTTTAAAACTAAACATTATGTTTATTTGATGCTTTACATTCGTAATTTCTTCAATTTGGAATAGTTAAATTTTAAAAATGAACATACTTGATTTTTGATCTTCAAAATCATCACAATTTAAGAATTTTTATTTATACATTTTCAACATTGAACAGTTTTCAATTTTAAATCTTCAAAACTAAATTATACAAAAAATTAATATTACATCATTTTAAAATATACACATTAAAAATTGAATGATCTTCAATTATTGCAAATCATAAAGATTCTTCAAAAGATGTTCAAAATTTTATAATTTTAAACTATAAACATTCAAAACTGAACAAGTTTGCGAATTTTCAATTTTAAACATCTTCAAAATGGATCAGTGTGGAAAATATTAAAATAAAGATTAGAGATTACCAAAAGCCGATTAAAATTAAAATTAAACTTAAAATTAAATTAAAATTTAATGAAAACCATTGTAGCTATTTTGATATTTATTTTAATTTATAATTATTAATAATTATATTTCATAGTACTTTAAATTAGAATATATATTTTAATTTCAATTAGGCAAACAAAATAAGAAACGCGTAATAAGCGCTCGTGGCGTTCTATTTTTGATAGTTCTGCAATAAAAACTATATTAATAATTTCTAATTAATCTTGAAATTTAAAAGAATAATTTTATAAAAATAAAAAATAAAATAAATTAGAACAGCCTTCAGTAAAAAAATACCAGCTAAATCAATTTTAAAGAAAAAAGTGACATTTTTCACTTTCTACTAATTCAAGCTGTTTTCGAATAATGAGGATAAGTTATCCTGAAAATCACTATTTGCTCCTTTTTCTCATGAAAATATTGTGAAAAAAATGTCTTTCGGAATAATTTTCTGGTGCCAAAAATATTATTCACCAATGTCATTGACACTAGATGGCCAACTGTTAGGCCAACTGTGAGGCCAACTGTTAGTATACAGCAGTTTATACTAACACAGGTGTAAATAAAATATGCACAAATTCGTTCCAAGAAAATATGAGTAAATAAATTATAAATTATAAAGAGACGACGTGTCAAGGACCAAAATATTTGTGCAAGGTTCACCTTTTGGCTAAAAACAAAATGAGTTATAACATGATGCGTAAAGACTAATTCCTTACTTTTTTAGTATCTAGTTACTTTTTTAGTATCCAGATATGTAACTTTTTTAAGAATTAAAAAAAAAATTATAAGCTTTTTAATAATTCTGAAAGATTTGAGGAGATTAATTTTTGAAAGATTTCTAGGAAAATTAAAAATGATTTATGTTTTACACACAAGATTTAAAAATTCCTTGAAAAGTTTTGAAGATTTCAAATATGCCGAAAAAGAATTTGGAAGATTTTAATACAATTTTTGTAATTGTGGAACATTTTAAAAAGAAGTCTTAGAAGCTTCATAAGAATTCGAAAATTATTCAAATCTTGAGAAGATATAAAAAACTTTTTTTTTAATTAAACAGAAGTCTAGATTTTATAGAAATTTCGAGAAAAAAAAACTTTAAGAAATTCGAAAGTTTCAAGAGAGTAGAAACATTTTTCTTTAGATTCCTGGGAAAACTTCAAATGTTTTATTTTGAAAAATGAATTTGAAGAGAAAATTGAAAAAGATGTTGAAACATTTTTAATGATTTCCTAAAATTTCGCAAAAGAATGTAGAAGATTTTAAAACAAAATTAAGAAATATTTAGAATTTTTGAAAAGATTAAAAGAATATTTGAAATTTGAAAAAATTTCAAAAAGTTTTTAAACTCATGTAAATTTTTGAAAGATTTTTAAACTTTGGGAAAATTTTTAGAGGTTTCAAGAACATAAAAAAAATTTCTTATGGATTCCTGAGAAGATTTTAATTAACTCTTTATTTTTAAAAATTACTATTTTTAGTTGAAATTTCAACAATTTGGTCCTAAACTAACTTCTTTATTAAAAAATTTATATATTTTCGGTTTCAAAATTCAACTGTTTTGCAGAAAATTCGTATTTTTGGCTTGAAAATTCAACAATTTGGTATCAAAATAAACTGTGTGGTTGAAAATAACTTTTTTGTTGAAAATGCATATTTTTTTATTTAAAATTCCATTACTGTGGTAGAAAACTAAACTATTTAGCTGAAAATTAAAATATTTATTTTAAAATTTAACTATTTTCTGGAAGTTCATTTTTTTTGTGTAAAATTCATTTTTTTATCTGAAAATGTAGCTATTGCATTTTTGGTTGACAATTTTTCCTTTATAAGTTGAAATTTGAGTCATTTGGTAGCAAATTTATGTATTTCGTTGACAACTCGTCTATTTGGATATATTTTTTTTTGTTTTGTTTGAAATTAAATTTTTTATTTTAAAATTTAACTATTCCATTTTTGATTGAAAATGTACCCTTCATAAGTTCAAAATTTAACAATCTAGTTGAAAATTGATGTATTTTGTTTAAAATTCATCTTTTTGGGATTTGGTGAAAAACGAATCTTGTTCGTTGAAAATTCATCTATTTGGTTGAGGATTCAAATATTTTGTTAAAAATTCGTCCTTTTTCGTTGAATTCAATTGTTTGATCATTCGTTTTCTTGTTGTTAAAAATTAGTTTTTTTGAACAGAAAATTTAACTATACCATTTTTGGTTGTAAACTATTTGGTTGCAAATTCATGTATTTTATTGAAAATTCGTCTTTTGGTAGAAAATTAATCTTCTTAGTTGAAAAATTATCTTGGTAGGTTAAAAATTCAGCTATTTGGTAAAAATTCATATTTTTTTGATGAATTCAACTGTTTTTTATTTAAAATTAAATTCTTTTATTGAAATACCTATTATTAAATTTTTTATTAAGGCCTGATCTTTTTGGTTGAAAATTTAATTTTTTTCGGTTCAACTTTGTTTATTTTGTTAAATTTTGTTAAAAATTCGCCTTTTTTGTTGAATTCAACTAGCTGATAATTCGTTTTTTGTTATTAAAAATTTATTCTTATAACCGAAAATTCAACTATTCCATTTTTAGTTTCAAACCTCTCTTTTTCAGTTAAAAATGCAACCATTTTCAAAATTCATCTTTCTTGATTGAAAATTAAAATTTTTCTTGAAAATATTTATTTTCCGGTTTAAAAGTCAACTAATTGATCATTCATTTTTTTTAATTAGTTTTTTTTTTAACTGAAAATTTAACTCTTCCATTTTTGGTTATGAAAAACTCCTTTTTTAGTTCAAAATTCAACTATTTTTTTGCTATTACTTTTTTGAACTGAAAATTTAAGTTTCCATTTTTGATTGAAAATTCATCTTTGTAGGTTTAAATTCAGCTATTTGGTAAAAGAATCAAATATGTGGTTGAAAGTTTAAATATTTAGTTCAAAATTCGTCTTTTTTTGGAAGAAAATTTATCTTGTTGGTTGGAAATTAATGATTTTGACTGAGGATTCAACTATTTTGGTACAAATTCTTTTTTTCTTTTAGAATGAATTCAACAGCTTTTTATTTAAAATTAAAATCATCTTTCATTGAAATATAAAATATTACATTTGAACAAAAAATTTTTGGTTGAAAAAGATAAATCATTTTAGTTGAAACATCATTTCTTTGGTTTAAAATATTCCGGTTTAAAGGTCAACTATTTGATAATTAATTTTTTTTAATTAGTTTTTTTCAACTGAAAATTTAACTCTTCCATTTTTGGTTGTAAACATCTCCTTTTTTAGTTGAAAATTCAACTATTTGGTTGAAAATTCATGTATTTTATTGAAAATTCGAGAATTAATCTTCTTGGTTGAAAAATCATCTTTTTTGGTAAAAAATTACGGTATTTGGTAAAAAAAATTCCAATATTTTGTTAAAAGTTTTTTTTTAAATACAACTATTTTGTCAAAGTAATATTTTTTGGTCGAAAATTCAACTGGTTTGTAGAAAATTCGTGTATTTGTTGAATTTTTTTTTTTTTTAGAAAATTTACTTTTTTAGTTAAAAATTAGTCTATTTTGTTTGAGGATTCGACTATTTTGGTGAAGATTTGTATTTTTTGATGAATTAAATTGTTTTTTATTTAAAATAAAAATATTTTTATTGAAATATCGACTATTACATTTTTCGTTAAGAATACATCTGGTTTGTGGAAAATCCATTAATTTTTTTGTTGATTCGGCTATTTTATTCAAAATTTGTGTTTTTTTGTTGAATTCAACTTGTTCATTGTTTTTACAATTACTTTTTGGAACTGAAAATTAAGTTTTCATTTTTTTTTTTTTTTGAAAATTCATCTTTGTAGGTTTAGATTCAGCTATTTAGTAAAAAAATCAAATATTTTGTTGAAAGCTTAAATATCTAGTTCAAAATTCGTCTTTTTTGGAAAAAAATTTATCTTTTTGGTTGGAAATTAATCTATTTTGATTGAGGATTCAAATATTTCGGTATAAATTCTTTTTGTTTTTTGATGATGAATTCAACTGCTTTTTATTTAAAATAAAATTATTTTTATATCGACTATTACATTTATCGTTAAGAATACATCCTTTGCTGATTTTTTTTACAATTACTTTCTTGAACTGAAAAATTAACTTTCCATTTTTGTTTGAAAATTCATCTTTACAGGTTTAAATTCAGCTATTTGGTAGAAAAAAATATTTTGTTGAAAGTTTAAATATTTAGTTAAAAATTCGTCTTTTTGGAAAAAAATGTATCATTTTGGTCTCGATTTTGGTTGAAAATTAATCTATTTTAATTGAGGATTCAACTATTTTGGTATAAATTCTTTTTTCTTTGATGATGAATTCAATTTCTTTTTATTTGAAATTAAAATCATCTTTCATTGAAATATCAACTATTACATTAAGAAGAAAAAAAAAGAAAAAAATACATCCTTTTAGTTGAAACATCATTTCTTTAGTTTAAAATATAACCATTTCGTTGAAAATTCATCTTTTATGGTAGAAAAACCATCTATATGATTGAAAATTCAACTGCTTCGTTAAAATCCTCTTTTCTGGTAAAAAACATTTTCCTCGGTTAATTACTCATTTCTCTTGGCTGAAAATGAACCTTTTTCTCAAAAACTCAACATTTCGAATTAAAAATTTAACTGTCTTCTAAAAAATACTTCTTTTCGTTTTGAAAATTCAATAGTTTGGTTGAAAATGCAACTACGTGTTACAGAACCTTTGCGATCTCTTATGTGACACTTTGTGAAGTAGAACCAGAGAAGTATAATTAAAAAATTAAAAAAGCGACCTTTTTTCGGGTTTTTTGACTATTTGAGTTTGGAGATCTTGTCGAATTTCAGTGGCCATTAGTATTTTCCCGATTCGATACATGCGGAGAAGTACTTATGTATATTGTAGTACGTATACCGGTCTGGGGTCGCCTTGGCCTTTAAGATTCTTGGAAAGATCTCGACTTGGATCTATCGATCCACGATCTAAGATCTACCTGGTGCGATACGAGACTCGAAAGTTACTTCAACGAGACATAGGTGGAACCCACACGTAACTCCAACACCTTAATAGTCTCATAAAACACCATTTTTTCTACTATTTAGAACAACTATCAATAATTACTAGCTGTCCAAAAATTTATATACCTCAATTTTTGTGCAGATTATAGTAAAAATCTCAGCGGAAAAAAAATGTAAAAACTATGGAACAAAGTACGTGTTGCAGATGAAGGTTTTGTCTATACAGATACAGAGTTTTGCAATTTTCAGTCGATTAGCAATTACTTCCTGATGAGTGAAAGGGTAAAAGGTACCATTATCTTACCATCATCAGAATGCTCAAGTTTGAATGGCTGTTAGTTCCTGACAATAAATTACAAATATCTGCAAAAAATATATGAATTTCTTTGATACTTTCTGTGCAGAATGGTAAAATTTAGAGTCATAAATAATCATTGGTTATAAAGTTATTAACAAAAGAGTAGTGAAGTATCATCTTCAGATTGCACATTGTTGGCCTCTGAAAATGGTTTATGTAGTGTCAAGGAGCAAAAAGTTGCTCTTAAATTTTTTTTAAATTTTCTTTTTCGGAAAATACAAAGGGTTTTCCGATTATCGAATGAACCGCACTCACAGCAGGAGACCTTGCCTGTGCTACTGCAACTACGACTTTCGGTCACACTTCTATTGTGAGTGACGTTCCTTTGATAATCGGAAAGCCTTTTGTATGTTCCGAAGAAGAAAATAATTCTTGTATTTTTGACACATTTTTTGTAATTCAAAGTTGACTATTCTGAAATTATCGTAAGATAATATGCAACATGTACAACATTTACAACATGTACATCCCATATTTTTGGAATTTTTTCCTGCTGAGGTTTTCATCATAATCTGTACAAAAATTGAGGTATTTGAATTTTTTGAACGGATAGTAGTGGTAGATCGAGTGGATGATAAAGTATTCAACATTAGGCTAATGATGATCCCATATGAAAATTAGTTCATTTAAAGACGAAATGAAATCTGCTTTTATATGAGCAATTAAGAAAGTAGGTTTCATTTCGATCTTAAATGAATTTTTAAATAGTGACACTAAACTTAAGCTGCGTTCCAATCTGCAGGGCTAGAGTTCTTTTAAATGAGGCTAAACAATTTTTTACCTTAATTTGTCGAAAGACATTTTTTATAAATGAAGATTTTAAAGAAATACACTTTACCATAAATAATTTTTGCAGAATAAGCAACAAATTGATTCACAATTTAAAAATAAACTTCCCAAAAACCTCACTTTTCGAACATTTTTTTTACAACTTTTTTTCAAACCTTCCTTGTAGGCGCTCGGTACCTACTTTGACTCATTTTTTCGTTTGGGGGGGGGGGGGGGTATGACTCCACATTATGCAATATAAAAGTAGAATTTTTCCTTAACTCCTCCTTACACAACTTTTTTGGATAAACTATTTGGGTGGAAAGTTAACTATTTGGTTAACAATTAAACTATTATTTGAAAATTAAAGTATTTTTTGGAACATTAACTTTTTTGTTGAAAAATTATATTCTTGTTTGAAAATTTAACTCATTTGTAGATAATTCATCTTTTTAACTCCGAAAATACACAATTTTGTTGAAAATTCGTAATTTAGTATAATCTCAACCTCTTTGATGGAAAAGTCATTTTTTTGTTGAAAATTTAACTATTTGATTAGAAATACATTTTTTGCTTTGAAATTTCAACTACTTGTTTGAAAGCTCAATCACTTTGTTAAAAATGTATTTTATTTAAAGATTTACTTCTTTGGTTGAAAATTTAACTACTTTGTTAGAAATAATTTTATTTTCGCAGAGAATTCTAGTTGGAAATTCTACTATGTATTTGGTTGAAAATTCATGTATTCTATTGAAAATCCATTCGCCTTTTTGTAGAAAATTAATCTTTTTGGTTTGAAAATTAATGCTTTTTGGTTGATAATACAACTGTTTGGTTGAAAATTAATCTGACTCAGAACACATAGTTGTCAAAAAGCTTGTTTTTCAAACTTGTCCATAAACTAAAGTTTTATTTTGATCGGGAAATATCTTTCTCCTATGTGGAGCACGTGCCTTGAAAAGCAATTTGCCTTTTTTTCGAATTTTTTGAATACCAGGTGCTGAGATAACTATCTGCAAATATGTCAATTTTAGTGCAAATTCAATTGTCTATAACGTTATAACTTCAAAACGGTTTATTATACGAAAAAGTGTAGAATGAAGAATGTTTACCCTTGGTTCGTACTTTCTGAAAAATAGTTAACAGAATTTTTTTTCAATAAATGATGTATTTGTGTAAGAAAACGTTTCAACAATAAATGCGCAACTCTCAGTACATACAGAAGTTTTCAATTGACGATAAATTATTCTATATTTTTATTATCATTGAATTACGGAAAATCCGCTACTTTTTTTACTTTTCTCAACTTTAAAATGGAACATTTCCCGCGGCACTTTTGAAAAGTGAAGATGGAGAATGTGTTTCGATAATGGCGTACGTGATTGTAAGGTGAGAATTGAGGGTGCGTTCGATTCAAGATTTGAAACGGAAATATCGCGCGAGCACGGACACGAAAAAGCTTTTCCTGGGTTTTCCACGAAGGTGCGCTACGGCATGAAGCGTGGGACATATCGCAGGTGAGTGCATTGGCATCGTGCCATATTAGAATGACCCACTTTTAACGCGTAGATTGACCCGACCGACGCCGCCGCCATATTAAACACACTACATGCTCAGTAATACCAACTGGCAACCAAAGAACGAGGACAGATTTTCAACGGACTGAATTATGTGCAGAATTCTTCTTAATCCGACTCCACTATCTAGTTTAATGATAATTATACACTCTCAAGTTTCTTAATGGCATAGCTGCAGAAAATTTTTTGAGGAACAAGTCATGAAGAACTTTAACCAGTGTTCACGACTTTTTAATTTCTGATTAGTTTTCTGTTTAATGTATGTACTTGAAATTAAGATATATAACAATATGTATTTCACAATTTGAGATCTCTTATGTGAAAAATTGTGGCTATTTTCATGGTTCACGTGACGCGACCGAGTTTCAGCAGCAGATTAATGCATAAAAAAACCACCTCTTTACATGTGTTAAAGCATCAAATATTTGAAGCGGTGGATCATTAAATTAAAAGAAAAGTAAAGACGAAACGTGTTTCAAAAGCAATCTACTACGCAGTGGTGTTATAATGTTATTCATTAAACTAAAAGCCCACTCGCATTCCATTGAGCTGCAGCGCAAGGTCTTTACACAGTTAACGAGTGGTTTCAAATTTTCAGGAATTCGTTTCCCATCTTCATCACTAAAATTTCTTAAACCTTCAATCACTGGTCTTTTTGGTAAAGAAAACTTTGCACACAACCTTGACACAGAATCCTGGCCATAGAGCAGGTCTAAATCAGTTGGCCATAGGTATTAGGGTGAACAATGTTAATATCTTTTAACAATTGAGCATATTCATCCTTTCTTACATCATTTTAAGTGCTATTAACATGAGATGCTTGCGTTGTAAAGCAACATTAGTTAATGAGTTTATCCAAATTGTTGAAAACTGTTCCCTGTTAATAACAGTGAGCTTTCTATTTGATTCTAAAAATGTACTATTAAATTATATTTTTTCTTCTACTATATGCGCTTCTTTAGTTTTCTCGAATTCTTTTCCCCTGTATTTTCATTATCTGCCACCTTTATATTGCAAGCTCTACGGTCTATTTTGCTCTTTCAGATGTCGTTCTTCTAGAATCTTTCGAAGCTGATTCGAAATTTTTTTCAAGTGCGGGATAATTATTCTACACCGATTTACCGCTTCTGAAGCTACTAGAAACCCATCTTACCCCTAGTATTCGCCCTACTATTTTATTTGAATCCCCAAGTCTGAAGCAATCGTTTCTAACTCTCTGAAAATTTTTGGTGACTGTATAAAGAATATAATGTACCTAGTCGAGATGATTAAGACAGTGCCAAATGATAATATTCGGGAACATTTCCTTCAGCGTTGTCGACACCCCGGAGCTTCTTCAAAGGAACACACTGGCTCCATCGCAAGCAAAGCAAAGCAAGTTTTGTTCGAGAAAATCGTTTTCAAAGACATATGATTTCAAGCAAGAGAGTAATGCGTTAACCATAGTTTCAGCCTTCTGATTTTCAAGTTCAATGAGATCTAAAAATATATTAGAAGTTATAGTCCCAATAAGGACTACAATATAAATAATAAGAGCTGATTTCTTAGATATCGAAGTTACTTTAGAGAGAAAGTTCCAAATATTATAATCCAACCATTGTCATAAATGTAACTTTATTGCTGTCCTAAAGTGGGTTTCATTCTTTCTCAACATTGAATTCTGAATATACTGTGTGGATGTTGAGAAAACAATTCTAAGGAAATTAAGTTTTGGGTTGAAAAGCTTCCCCGCCTATTTTTATTGACCCATTAGCCTATTTTCTGGTAACCTATCGCGAGGCTCCTGTAGACTGATCCTCTCCAGCAGGCCTTCGTGTATAAACAGGCCAATATGACGAAATTGATTACATTTTCAAATCTTCAGTGTGCGTTTTGAAAATAAGATATTCAGAATCTGCAATTTTTTTTGATTACATTAATATACAATTTGGCTAAAGAAAATCAAAATTTGGCAAGCAATAATATTGTTGCTTAAGTAAAACTGATCAAGTTTTAGACTTCTCAAAACAAATTACATATGTCAGGAATAAAAAAATGGTAGATTTCGAATATCTGACTCTCAGATCACTAACTTCGAAATTATTTGTTTTTTTAATTCGACATGTTTACCTGCTTACTAACAAAAGTCTTCTACTAATAGTTCAACGACCACTGTTCTATAGAGTATAGACCATTGTTCCGTTTATTGCAAGTGCCGGAGACTCTGAGACTCTGAAGAGATAAATTTACGATCCGGGAAATCCAGAACAGTTTACTGCATTCCGGAAATTTTAAATATTATACTGTATACCCCATCTATTGCCATAAATATATTCTTCTGGTATTTTGTTTTCCTAAAGTTGGGTTTCATTCTGTCTTAAAATTAAATTCTCAATATTGTGCAGATACTGTGTAGATATTGTGCAGAAAAGTTTCCCTTGTATGGAGGTGATTTCATTTTTGCACTAACCTGGACCTGAGGTCTCCCAGACCGTTATATGTATTTATATCTAATTAAATAAGTAAAGAAGTTTTTGCTATCTAACATATACAAGTATATAAAGGGACACTGGAATAAGTAATAAATTAATCAATTTCATCATCTTTTACCATTGATAATCGATTACACGAGAGGGGAGAGGGACCCGCACATCAGAAGTATGGTGCGGTTTGGGAGACCGCACGTCCATAGGTCCATACTAATTTATCACCTCTTGCTCAAATGACGGATAATCGGGATGGAAAATTTTTCTGGGACGGCCAGGTTCTTTCTTTTGTGGTACATGCTTCAAGCTCAAACCACTTGGTATCTTTCTGTGACATCTTTTGTTTGAAATACCTTGAAGCAAATTGAAACCAAAATATTAAATTGTGGCGCTAACGTGGACGTGCGATCTCACGAACCGCCTATGAGCTTTTGATTGATATCACTCACTAATTAAACGAAGGGCGTAATTAAAACTAAAGCTACTAATAAGGGTGCTGACCTTTAAAACCACAGGTCCATACATAATGGTTAATAAAATGCACCAAGGAAGGTACACAGAAAAACAGTGAGATAATTTTTGTTGCAGCTCCTTTGTTATGTATTCGAAATAATATGTTTTTTTCTCAAAATAAGAATACTTCAAATGTAAAACTATAATATAAACATAGCTGCATTGTCATTTTCCGCTGTCTCATTTTCGTTGCAACTCAAAACAACACCAAATCAGCGTACTTTTGAGGATTGGCGTTTTTCTGTGTAGATGAACCTTCGACATTGTCGGTAATGTAGATACAGTAGAAGTCCGATAAATTTCTCATTTCGGGGCTGTAGGGGTGGAAAATTCCAGGAATTGCGAACTTATCGGATGTCCCCTCTAGTAGCAGGATATAGAGTATTTCCATTAAGCCATAAAATTTCAAAATGGCCGAGTACTTCAGGGAAAACATTGCATTGTATACATTGCGTCGTGTGTATTATCTTAGTTAGAGAATTGTCTTTATCCGTTATTGTAATAAACTAAGTGCAATTGACAATTTAGATCCCTATGCTCTGAAAAGTGACGAATGCTCCACTAGTATTAGTGATGTACCCGTAGTGAGTGAGTTCCATCTTGTATCATATTTTACGATAATCCATAGTTATTACACTTACAAACAATTAGAAGCTTATAAAATCTTGAACGCTTTTAAGTTGTACTGAGCCGGATTCGTTTAAAAAAACGAAGTGCAAGAAGGTAGATAACAACCTTCAAGTGCGTGGTGAGGTTAGTATTAGCATGTTCATTTTTTATTAACTGCATACATTCTTATATCAAAACATTTATATCAAAGTACATTTTTTTTAGTAATGTCTCGTAAAATTTTGTATTTATTTAATATTAAAACTTAGTTGAAATTTAGTATACAATTTTGAACAAATTGACCGATGATTTAAATTTGAGGTTGACTTTTTCTAATAAATGTAGAACATATTTGCAAAATTAAAAATATATGCACTGCTTCAAGTTAACCATTCTCAAAAAGTAAATGAAATATTGTCTAAATTTATTAGAAAAAGTCAAGGAGATTTTTTTATCACAATGAACAATTCCTAATCTCAAATTTAAAGCATCTGGCAATATGTTCAAAAGTGTATGCTATTTTTCAAGTAAGCGTTATTATTAAATAAATACAAAATTTAGTGACACATTACAAAGCAAAATATCCTTCAATATAAATGTTGTGATATATGAATCTATGGAGTTAATAAAAAATGAACGTGACAATACTAACCTCACCGCGCACTAGAAAGTTGTCATCCACCTTCTTGCACTTCAATTTTTCAACAAATCCGGCTTGGTAAAACTTAAAAGCCTCCAAAATTGTATAAGCTTTTAATTGTTTGTAAGTGTAATAACAATGAGTTATCGTAACATACGATAAAAGATCGATCTGACTCACTACGGGTACATCAGTAATGCTTGAAGAAAATTCCTTACTTTTCAGAGCGTAGGGATCTAAATTGTTAATTGCACTTAGTTTATTACAATAACGGACCTTCACTTCGCCAGATAAACTCAAAAAGTATTCACTAGAAATTTTTCACTTGCCGATAAACACAGTTCTTTAACTAAGCTAATACACGCGATGCAATGTATACAATGCAATGTTTCCCCTGAAGTATTAGGACATTTTGAAATGACGTCACAAGTGGAAATACTCTATTAGGTGCGCGCATGCGTAAGAATGATGCGCAAATCATAAGCAAAATCGCGCACGTAGAGGGAGAACCCCAATTAGTGTACGCGCCGTGCGTGTAATGAAGTTTTAAGGGGAGTGTACACTTATCGGACGGCAACTTATCGGACTTGTACTGTATTTGCACCTGATAAATGCCCTTAAGGGCTGTGGAAAAATGACGTACTCTTTTTTGAGCGGTGGGTCGGGGGGCGGGGGAGGTAGTCCGTCACACTTTGTGTAGTCCGAAATCGAAAATTGTGCAATGGAAAATTAACTTTATTTTCTAAGCAAAATCTATAGTTTTCTAATCTAATATTTTTAAAGTATTAATAGTTCAAAAGTTAATTTATTTGTTGACAATGTAACAATTTTGTTAAAAAGTGATCCTTTTTGGTTGAAAATTCGTCTTTTTTACTTAAAAATTGAATTCACTTGAAATTTTATTCGTTTTTGGTTTGAACGTTCATCTTTCTTTTTAGGAATTTTATTTTTATTGGTTAAAAATTCTGTGTCGGTTGAAACTTAACTTTTTTGTTAAAAATTCACATTTTCGATTTGAAAGTTCATCTTTTTAGTCTCGGAAATTCAAGTATTTGGTCGAAAGTTGATCTGCTTTGTTGAAAATCCATTTGTTTCATTGAAGATTCATAATTTTAGTTGAAAATTGATTTGGTGGTTGAAAATTCATATTTTGGTTATAAATTCATCTCTGTGGTTGAAATTTGAACTAATTTATTGAAAATTTAACTATTCTTTGAAAAATTCGACTATTTGGTTGGAATTTTATGTAATTTGTTGAAAATTCTTCGTTTTCGTAGAAAATTAAACTTCTTGGTTGAAAATTCATCTATTTGGTTAACAATTCAGAAATTTGGTTGAAAACTCATCTCTTTTTTCATCTTATCTGGTTGAAAAAGCAACTGTTTGGTTGAAAATGGATCTGGTTTAAATAAAGAAGTCATTTTTGGTTCAATTCATCTGTTTTTTTTATTAAACATGAAAATCATTTTTGGTTGATAAATCAAATAATAAATTTTTCGTCGAAAATTCGTATTTTTTTGTGGAAAATTCAACTGTTATGTTGAAAATTCATCTTTTTGGCTTGAAGGTTTAATTTGATTACATTTTTTTTTTAATTAATCTCTTCTTTGGAAGTTTCATCTTTGGTTGGATAAAAATGCAACTATCTGGTTAAAAATTATTCTTTTTCGGTTGAAAATGAACTTTTTTGTCGAAAATGTACATTTTCGGGCTGAAAAATCAATTGGTTGGTACAAAATTCGTATTTTCGGCCCGAAAATTAAATAACATGGTAAGAAATTCAACTCTTTGGTTAAAAGTTCAACTACTTTGTTATAAATTCATTTTTTGGTTGAAAATTATTTTTTGTTGTTGAAAATTTATCTGTTTGTTTAAAAATTCAACTGTTTGGTTGAAACTGTATGTAATTTGTTGAGAATTTTTCTTTTCAAGAGAAAATTCATCTTCTTGGTTGAAAATGCACTTTTTTTTATTAAAAATTCCACTATTCTGTGGAAAGCTCGTCTTCTTGGCTTGAAAATTCAACATTTCGGATGATTTTTTTTTGTTTATTGAGTGAAAAATTTGTCTTGGTTGTTATTTGCGGACGACCCTTAAATAAATTTAGGAAAAACAATCAGTCGCCAAAGTTACGAAAGTGGGGGGGGGGGGGTTTAAAACTTACGGACTCTAACAAAGGGGGTATGCTGTTCAAAATTTCCGAAAAAACGGCTGCCCCATGTATTTCTTTTGAGCCCTGTTATTTTCAAACTAAAGAAGATCGGTGAGATTTTACTTTTTTTAAGGAAGTGTCTACGTCTACACGCAATAAAAAAATCTGGCTATTTGTACCGAAATTTAGCTACAAATAGCCCCCTTTCCAGCTCAATTTGTGCCGAAAAAATACGGTTATTTTTACCGAAATTTCGGTAGCCGTAGCCAGGGTCTTTTTTGAATACTGTAATTTCATTAATTTTTAACATAGAAAGTAATTGGGATGCGGGCTTTGGTGTCACGGCTAATATCTAATGAGGGCATTAACGCCCTGTTCCCAATTACATTCAAAGTTAAAATCACAGCTTTACGTTATTTTTTTTAAAGGGCGCTAGAACCCTGACTGTAATTAAATGGCGACATAAACTACTGGAAGCCCTTAAGGCCGTATGAAGAGGGGTCACGTGACCAGCCTCCTACCTTACCGACACTTTTTTTATTTATAAACTTATTTTCACACGAATAGCCACATCGAGTTAAAAATTTGAGATAATAAATAGGAAGCACTAAGAAATGCGGCTCTGGTCCTAAATTTTTGTAATTATGAAAAAAGTTCTTTTTTGAATATTTTTTTTTGCTTTTTTCATAATTATGAAAATTTAGGACCAGAGCCGAATTCTTACTGCTTCTTATTTATTATCCCAAATTTTCCATTTCATGTGGCTATTCGTGTGAAAATAAGTTTACAAATAAAAAAAATTGTCGTGGAACGGTTAGGTATCGGTTGAACATTTGTCTGCTCTGCTGTTGCATAAATTATAGACAATACGAGTTTTCGCGCAACACTAACTTTTAACGAACCCCTGAACGCATCAGTGAACCGACATTCTGAATCCAGACTATTGTTCCATGACGATTGTTACGGCTCTCGGCGTCTGCAAGAGAAGCCTGGAATAAAATTATACGATTCGAATTCAAACATTTATGCTTCCGCTGCATTCGAATTTGTTTGCTTTCAACTTATAATTGTTCCACTATAGTTAGTTTCATTTCAACCGGTTCCACTTAAAATTAGTTTAACTAATTTATAAACACTTAAAGTTTACCATTTAATTATTATATTAATTAAAAGTTGTTCAGTATTTTAAGACTTATGATTTCGAAATTATTCATGTAAAATGAGGGCTAGGAATATATTTTTATTGTGGTATAGCCAAATAACCGGAATAAAGTTTAATTTTTAGTAAATTGAGATTGTTTCCACAATTAATTTTAAGATTAATTAATAGTTAAGAATTTAAAGAAGAATAGCTTTTCGATAATATTTCATTTCAAAGTTGAATAACGCAACTTTTATGTCTTCCTATATGAGTGAAAAGCTAAGTAGCACTGAATCACAATAAAAATGATGGTGTTCATGGCTATTTCGTGTTTTAATCTTAACTGTTTCGTGTTTTAGATAATAAAGTATTAAACATTTCGAGGTCATAAAATTATTTTTACATTTCTGCCAAACCTCGAAAAAACGCTTGTTACGTCTACGCAAAGCAATTGTAACAACGAATGTTATTATTCTACAAAAATTCAGTTTCTGTGTAAACATAGTTATTTCACGAATTTCTTTCCCGAAAATAAAAATCTTGGCTGGAAAAAATGGTCTTAAAATTCCAAGAAAGTGTAAAAAAAATCAAGAGAGCAACAGAACGTCCTCAAAAATCGAATTATTTGAAAAAGTGAGAAAGTGCTTTCAGGAGTTTTAATTTTTGAAACAAATTTTTTACACTTGAATTAACATAATATATATTAGTGAAACACGAAAAACATGTAACGAGACAAATAGATGGTTTGAACGTGAAACATTAATTTGATCAAATCTTTCATATAAAATAAAATTGGACTTTTTATTACAATTTTTCGAAACTTTCAAACAAATTATTTGTTTATAAAATCATTCAAAAACTAATAGCCCAAAAACTAATAGAAGTTTAAAAAAATTAATTTTTTAATTGTTCAAGCAGTTTGTTAAAAAATATTAAAATGGCCTCTTTCATGTTGGAAAATAATTTTTCCCCTAAAATTGTAAACTAAAAAAATATATGTTTTTTTATCCCTGGAGTACTTCAAATGATTTGCGCAAAAAATGATCAAACGTATAACTATGCATCGATGCAAAACGTCTGTTGTGTAGAAAAATATTTTCTTACTTTCTGAAGATTAATTTTTTAATGAATATTAATAACTATTTCGGGGTTCGAAGTAAAATGGAAGGGACATTGTTATTACTATTTAGGAATTTGAGGAAGCTATTTGTAATTTTCAGATAGCGTTTCTGAATATTAATAAATCTCTGGTCAATTTACTAAAAAGTTAATGAATTTCGTTTACAGCAACCTAATTTTGCAAATTTCAGTTACTTTAGTATCATAAATGTATCGGAATTTTCCGAACATTTCTAACAGTGTATATGTACACTATTGGTCAGAATTGTGCATCCACTTCCTTTTACCTGATTCATTAAGTTCTCATCATTTTAATTACATCAGAGCTAAAAAAAAATTTCTTCAAATCGTTGAAAGCTTCCAAAATTCTGTATAAAATGAGCTTAAGGTGAAACCAACTTGTTTTTTTCAAGAGTAATTATTGAAAAAATAGGTTAAATTTCGATGTTTTCCTAACTTTTCAATAACTTCCGTAATAATCAATATTTTAAAATTTTCTTGGGCTCATTTTATAGCTATAATTCCACAGTGTAACAAAAAAGTTGGAAAATTTCAAAAACGTCTCATCTATATAGGCAACTCATAATAACAATTAAATGAATATATATTTTGAGGGACTTTTATGTAAACTAATAACTTTAAAAAGTGTTAATTATTTCGAAAGGTATTAAAAATGTAAGAAAACATTGAAATTTGAACTATTTTTGAAGTATGATCTTAAAAAATGGTCAAAATGGCTTTCCGCTGGTTCATTAATTTTAATATAAATTTTCATTCTATATTTGTCTTAACTATATAAATTTTAGCATGACCATATGTGAGCGAAGTTTATATGTTAATGTCTACGTATGTATATAGGGTACATAATATACTCAATTGATCAAATTTGTTTATATTAAATTCACTCATATTTTCTTACTATTTATATATCAGGACAAATATGGACTACATGTTTTATATTCAAATTAATTAACCGACAAAATTTCTTAATCTCTTGAAATTTTAAGTTACAGTAACTGAAAATGACTGAATTGTAAAATAATTTTCAGAAACATTTGACTAAAGCTTTGTGCAATTAACGTTGCTGAAATTTCTGTTCCTGTTTGGGAAAATTTAGTAAATAAAGCTTTAATAACGCGTCTCTGAAAATTCCTATAGAAATTTCTAGCAGTGTAGAAATACATGTTTAAAAATGAAAGGCACGTGATAAAAAAATCATCCTGATAATTTTCAATTTTTCATAATTTTCCTTTCTTATATTCTAAATTGTAATGAGTGGAAAATTATGTTTTGGTTTTCACTAAATTATATAAACCAGTATATTCACCAATGTCAAACATTCTTTTTTGCTCTCTAAATTTGAATCAGTAAGATGAAAATCCTTAACATCTTTTCATGAATAAAACTCTATACTTATTGCTAATTTTAGTTCTTCAGACTTTAATTGAATGAATTTATTTAATTATTTCATAATTTAAAAAAAAATTAATTAATTTTCAAACGGAATCGAAATTCATTTACAGATTTATAAATTTGAATACTTTTAATCAATAACAATGCAACAAACATACCTTATATTTGATACCTATAATTATCGAAATTTCGCAATCAGTCATGTACCTCAGCCATCATGAAATCACTGAGAATTATAGGCACTGCGCGTGACTTTGTGTAATTCGCCCAGACGCCCGAGATAGGTCAGGAGGTTTTTTTTTTTTATAATGGGCATAAAATATACCTAGCTTCATTGCAGAATATTCTCCTACATTTTTGCACTGCTTGAAATCGATATTAAACCCATAATTTACATTTCTCTAGTTATAACAACCCTAACATTGTTTTTATTTAAGATTCCACTAAGAAAAGAGTTTATTACTTATTATTAAATATTTTATTATAATTATTATTGACATGTTCAAAAATGAGAAAATAATTAAACAGTTACATTTTTTAGCAAAAAATTTAGGTATATCTTAAACAATGCCATATTAATTATTGTCGTATAAAATTCATATGTAACAGGAAAAAACCTCCCTTTCTTAGGATCCTCAAGCTTTGAAACCCCTTCCCCTTATCTTATTTTTTTTCGTGATTTTAGAAATTACTGTTTCTTATGAATTAAGAAAGTAGTTTAACTTTCAACTAAGAAGTAGAATTTCTAGAAAAAAAGATAAATTCTCAAAAAAAATGTAATAGTAAATATTTCAATCAAAAAGAGTTAAATTGAACCAAAATAGAATAATTTTAGCCAAAAATTTGCATTTTGAACTAAAAAAGATGACATTTCTACCAAAAGAGATGAATTTTTATATCAATAAGACGAATTTTCTGCTAACAAAGAATAATTTCTTAACAAAATACATATATTTTTAAACAAATATTTGAATTTTCAACGAAGAAGATTAATTCTCTACTAAAAAATACAAGTTTTTAACAAATTACATAAATTTATAACAAATACTTGAATTTTTAAACTAAAAAAGATAAGTTTTCAATCCAAAATGGAATATGTTAATTTTCACAAAAAATAATTAAATTTCAATAGTAAAAAACCAATTTGCTGAATTTTCAACGCAAAAATATGAATTTTCAACGAAAAAGTAAATGTTCAATCAAATAGATCATTTTTGGTTGAAAAAGTTAATTTCCAACCAAAAAATCTTACTTGAAACTAATTCAATTTTCAACCAAAGAGATAAATTTTTAATAAAAATTATGAATCTTCAATCAAAAACATGCTTTTTCAAAGAAAGTAATTTAATCAAAGAGTTGAATTTTCAAGACAAAAAAATGAATTGAAAAAATCTTATGGTTTATATTTTAACAAAAAATATTTTTATTTTAATTAAAAAAAAAATGAATTTAACAAAAAGAAAGTGAATTCTCAACAAAATACTTGAATCGTCAACCAAAAAAAGATTAATTTTCAACTAAACAGTTGCTTATTAACACAAAGAATAAATTTATGTTCTACCAAAAATACGATTTTTCAACAAAATATATAAATTTTCAACTAAATAGTTGAATTATCAGCCAAGAAGATTAGTTTTCTACACAAATAGACGATTTTTTGACAAACTACTTACATTTTTAACCAAATAGTTCAATTTTCAACGTGAAAATGTGCATTTTCAATAAAAAAGTGATGTTTCAATCAAATTGATCCTTTGCGGTAAAAAAAAGAATATCTAACAAAAAAAACTATGTTTCCTTGAAGTAGTTCGATTTTCAATCAAACCAACCAAAAATATTTTTAAGAAAGTAGTTCACCTTTCAGGCCAAAAGTTGAATTTTTAACCTGAAACTATTAATTAAAACAAAATATAACAGTAGATATTTCAACCAAAAAATATTTTAATTTAAAATAAAACATAATTTAATTTAAACAAAGAAACTAATTTTTATCAAAATACTTGAATCCTGAACTAAAACAGTTTAATTTTCAATCAAACAGTTGCATTATCAACAAAAAAATTGATTTTTCACCAAAAAAGACGAAATTTCAACAAAATACATACATTTTCAAGAAAATACATCAATTTTCATCCAAACAATTCAATTTTCAGCTAAGAAGATTAGTTTTATAACTAAGAAGCCAATTTTTTAACAAAATATATTAATTTTCAATCGAATAGTTGAATTGAAATAACAAAAAATTAATTTACAACAAAATAGTTATATTTTCAACCAAAGAAAGGAATTTTTAACTAAAATGCTGAATCTTCAACTAAGTGAAAAAAATGTTAACAAAGTGGTTCAACTTATAGTTGCATTTTTTACAAGAAAAAAAATGAAATTTCTACAACAAAAAAAATGAATTTTCAAATCAAAAGGACGAATGTTTAACAAAATAGTTGAATTTTCAAAAAAAAAACTTTTGAGTCAAGAGAATAAAAATTTCAATTAAATCGTCAAATTTTGAAGCCAAAGAGATGAGTTTTCAGCCCATAGAATGACGCTTTAATCAAACTGTTTAATTTTGAACCAAATACATAAATTTTAAACCAAATAATTAAACTTTTAACCCAAAAAGATGAATTCTCAATCGTAAATTTAATAGCAGAAAATCTTTTTAATATTGAAAGTTTCAAGAAAGCACGTTACGTATTTTGCTGATAACCCCTTATTTGTTTAATAATTTATTATTATTATTTCGTCAATTTATGATTGTTACCTTGAAGATTAATACTTATGTTACCCGGTACTAATAATGTTATTGTTAGGTAAATTACATGTGATAATGTTACAATAATTATCAATAAAGTAACATACATTTTTTCAATTTAATGCACTAAGTACTACAGTAAGGATCATATTTCTCTGAGACACAGCTCTTTACAATTAAATCTACTTAACTTTTGTTTTTTAGTGATTCGCAGACTTGAAAATATCTTACGTAAGAATATAAAAATCGTTAACCTACCCCCTTCCCCCTACCTCACCCAAAAGACTTTACGTAATTTATTCACGTCCCCTTAAATCCTAATTAAATAATTGCACGCCTGATGAAATTTTATGCATGTAAAGACTCAAACAGTGCATACTCTTTAATATCTAAAAATATCAGGAAAGTTATTTTGGCAACGAAAAACGATTATTATTAAATACACAAGACCCTTTCGTGGTTTTAGTTTTACACTTAAATAGACCCACTTCCGCATTCCCTAATCGAATGAATCAATAGACTGATCGTATTCCATCTCATCCCTTATCGAACCTAGCACTACTTAATCGCATTTCGAATAAACGAGAAGCCTCATTCCTGATATAAGGGTCGTTATATACACGTTATACGAACACGGCGGTGGAATTTCCCGTTTCGAGATAATACCTTCGAAAACTATTAATGGGCATGCCATGATGAGTACGTAAGGTAAGGCTGGTGATTTGAGATTCCAAACACGTTCTAGCGTAAGTTATGTCTAGATTGGATTGTAAAAAGCAAGAATTTCTTTAATATAAGAGTTACATATGTTAGTATCTGAAAATTACAAATAGTTTCCTAAAATTTCTAAATGGTAACAGAAATATAAGTTACCGTGACCAAAAAAAGTGCGCAGTTAGCAACTGCGCACTCCTCCCTTTTCGATCGCGTTCGAAGCGGAGAAAGCATAGTGGTTGTGGTCATGGGCGGCAATGCACCGCAAAAGGTTGTCCTGAATTATAACGATGCAGCCAACCTATTTTTTCCGATATTGAATGAATACATGCGTGAAAAGGAGTCGAAATTTGCACGAGAATAAGAAACTGATAAAAGTGTTAAAATTGCGAGTAAAGGCAACGACCTAGAAGCTCGATTGATGAGCGAATTATCTTTGCAATAAAATAGTTATAAGATACTGCTATCATCTGCCGCGTAAATGAACTTCTAAAAAGGTACATCAGGACCACAAGTGACCAGCAGCAGCTGCGTAATAGTATATTATACGCCGAGGTGCATAACGAAGGACTTTACGCGACGAGCGGCAATTCTCGCAGGACGATCGAAGCCGAGGCGAGATAAGTCCTGCCTGCGAGCATTCTAAGCGAGTCGCGTGAAGACCCGAATTGTGCGCATTGGCGCATATACTATTTTATGTGAAGACGCTGCATTTACAAGATCCAACCGAGCAATTCACGCCTACCCCGAAAGGGAAACGGCTTAATGATATAATAATAATAATAATAATAATAATCTCTATTGGTAGCACATACATCTTTCTCGTTCAAAAATTTATCTGATTAGTAGAATTCAAGTGTTTTTCATTTTAAATTAATCTGTGCTTTAGTTAAAACATCAACTATCATATTTTTGTTAAAAAGTCATATTTTTATTGAAGTTTCAACTAGTTGATTAAAAATGGAACCAATTTGCTAACAATTAACTTTTTTTTGGGTAAAGGTTCATCAGTTTAGTGGAAAAATTTCTTTTTCTTCTTTGGAAATTAATTAAGAAGACAACTATTTGGTTGAGGATTCAACTATTGTGTTGAAAATTCGTCTTTTCTGGTTAAATTGCACTGTTTTCGATTCAAAATTAAAATATTTTTTGTTTGAAATGTCAGCTATTATATTTTATGTTGAGAATTCATCTTTTTGGGTGAAAATTCTGTTGAATAATCGCCTTTCTGGCTGAATTTTACTGTTTCCGATTTCAAATAAACATATTTCTTTGTTTTAAATATCAACTCTTACATTTCTTTTTAAATTCATACTTTTTACTGAAAATTTTACTAAATGGTTGAAAGTTGAACTAATTTGTTAAAAATCATATAAATTGTTTAAAATTCATCTGTTTTGGTAGAAAATTAATATCCTTGGCGAAAAATTAATTTTTTGTTTGTTTGAACTTTTTCATTTCCCCTTTTCCATAAATTCGAGCTGTAAATCCGTCGGGGGTGAGTTGAGAATTTTAGCGTTTTCGTCCCCACGTCTTAAGAAGGTTTCCTGTCAAGTCACGCCTACTTAAAATTTCGTGATGGGGACAAGATTTTTATCAGAAGGGTTTTGAAATATTTGTGATATTATCGTTGACGTGTCATAAACATCGAGTTAACTGAATGTTGTTTATGTTTCCTAAACGAGAAAATATATGTAAAACCTTTGTTTTTTTTTGCATAATTTCAATTATAAATTTACTTTGGATTAGAAAGTTTCATGCTTTTTTTTTAAATTGTCAATGCTTATTCCATTAAGAGTGATTATATAATTTACATACATCTGAATCGAAAATACTAACCATGCCCATAACATATTATTTGTCAAAATTTGATTTGTTTTGTTTTGAATTCATTCATTACATACATTTTTTTAATAGTATAAGTGATAAATGTTCTAAGTTGAGAACTTTTAATATTTCTTTCAGGCACTTTCAATTGTTTGCTCGATTTGAATTCTTAGATTTTGAATTTTTATTGTTCAACTGTAAAATTAATGTTTTTTGAAAGAGTTCCCTGTTGCTCAATTCAGAATGATTGAAAATTTTCCAATTTTTAGTAATTACAAGTATCTTAAGTTTTTCAAAAGTGTGATAATTTTCAAATTGTATGTACCTTTTAAAAACCTTCTCGCAAATATTGTACATTTATTAATTTATTATATTTCAAATGTTTTATATTGTGTTTTTTATTTCTCATAAGATTCGCTTAAAATTTATTTTTGAAAGAATCCTTTTTCATGTCAAATTTTATGATTAAGGAAATGATTTATAAAAACATATCTATTAAAATTATATAATTCAAACAGTTTATCAGAAAGTCCTAAATTGTTCAATTAACTTTGAATCGTATTTCTTCTTCTCTGTTACATTTTTGGTGGAGGGAGAGTAAAAAAGTTTCCCACTATATACTCATTCATTCTAAATTGCAATCATTAAAAATTTGGCTGCTTAAATTAATCAAGCATGCCTTCACTGGAAACTAACAAAAAAAAATTTCTCTACTTACAAAACAGTAATTTTAATAGATGAATCAGTCAATGTTTCTAACAGAATCAAATATTTACTAAAAATTACTGATTTTCAGTCAATGAAAGTGACTGATTTGTCTGCTAACATAAAAGAGTAAGATTATTTTTAAATTAAAATTCTTCAATTGATTCAAATGCATCATATGAGTGTCCAATTCGTTTTTCTTTGGTTGAAATTAATGTTTTTAACAGAAACTTCCACTATTCCATTTTTGGCTGAAAATTGATCTCTTTTAGTTGAGAGTTTAACTATTTGATTGAAAATTCGTATTTTTTGGTAGAATTCGACTGTTTTTCATTTAAACTTTAAATATTATTGTCTGAAATATCAACTATGTCAAATTTCGTTGAAAATTCTTTTTTTTTTGTTGAAAATTGGAACTATTTTGTTCCAAATTCGTTTTGTTGTTGTTGAAAATTGATTTTTGCAATTAAAAATTGAATAATTTTATTTGTTATCAACAATTGATCTTTCTCAATCACAAATTTAACTATTTGGGTGAGGATTCAACTATTTTGTTGAAAATTTGTCATTTTTTGGTTAAATTTCGCTATTTTTGATTTAAAATATATATTTCTTCTGTTTAAACGATTAATGTTTCATTTTTTGTTAAAAATTTATCTTTTTTCATTGATAATTTTACATTATTTGGTTAAAAGATGTACTAGTTAGTTGAAAATCCATTTTTTTCGTTGAAGATTCATAATTTTGGTTGAAAATACATCTATTTGTTTAAAAATTAAGGTTGCTGTTGAAAATTCGTTTTTGCTTTGAAAATTAGTCTTTTTTAGTAGTAAATTGAACTCTGTTGTAGAAAATTCATATATTTTGTTGAAAATTCATATCTTTTGGTAGAAAATTAATTTTTTTGGCGAGAAATTCATAGTTTTTGTTGAACTGCTTTATTAATAATTTATTCTTTTGGTTAATGATGTATTATTTTAGTTGAAAATTTACCTGCTTGTTTGAAAAGTTACCTATTTTGTTGTAAGTTTGTTTTCTTGTGTTGAAAATTCAAACTTCTTTCTTGAAACTTTTGCTACTTTGTTAAAAATTCCTTTTTCTGTTTGAAGATTCATCCTTTTAGTTGAACATTCATCTCATTGTTTATACATTCAACAGTTTTTTTAAATTTCGTTCTTTTTTTGGTTGAAAATTGAATTTGTTGACTGGAAATTTAAATATTCCTTTCTTGGTTGTATATTGATCTTCTCAAGTTGAAAATTTAACTATCTGGTTTAAATTTCTTGCATTTTGTTCAAAATTCGTATGTTTTGCTTTCAAAAATAATCTTATTGGTGAAAATTTCCTCTTTTTGTTTGACAATTCAACTACTTTATAGAAAGTTGGACTGAATTTTTAAAAATTCATTCTTTTGGTTGGAGATTCATAATTTTTGTTGAATATTCATCCCTTTGTTTATAAATTCAACAGTTTTTTTTGTTGAAAAATTCGTTGTTTTTTCGGTTGAAAATGAATTTTTTTGACTCCAAATTTAACTTTTCCATTTGTGGTTGAAAATTGATCTGAATACATACAGTCTACCTGGTTGAAAGTTGAACTGCATTGTTAAAAATCTGTTATTTTGGTTAATTATTCATAATTCTAGTCAGCCCTGAGATTTAAAAAAAATAGGTGCGTAGGTCGTTGGTAGATGACTCGGGACGGGGGTTGGGGGAGGGATACACGTATAAAAAAGAGTTTCATTTTCTAACGAATTTTCCTGATTACTGTTCAATAATATTGATAAATTAATATAATATTTAAAGTTCTTAAAAAAAGTGTAGAGTAGATTCAAAGTATCAAGAAGAATGCAATCGTCCTGAAAAAGAGTTATGTAGGCCGGGCTCGCCTGCATTGAAAAAACACAAATTCCAAATTTTTGCACAAAAATTGTTTATAACAATTATATTAATCATTGTTTTATAGAAATTGTGACTAACAATTACTCTCACAATCATATACAGCATTTTTAGCTAAGAAAAGTTTTTTTCAACAAAAATTATAATATTTTTCTTTTTTTAAATTTGATTTGTTTTTAATGATTGTAACATACAATATTTAAGTTTCTTTATATTCTGGGAGTACCCTTGCGTTGATTGAAATTGATTTTTATCATATATGCAAACCATTGTTGAAGAGTAAATAATTATTTTGTGAAAAATCTAGATTTTCTCATACTGCGATTAATAATATGATAAATAAACCGATAAAAATGCGAAAATCTTTGACCAAGGTGCTCTATAAAAGTTAGCGCACTCAATTTGAAAAAAATTATAAAAAATTGGGGCAAAATTGTGCGGCCTACCCTGAGAAAAGGGTAGGTAGGCATACAATCCCAGGTCTGATTTTGTTTAAAAATTCATCTAGTTTATTAAAAATTTAACTATTTTTCGAAAATTCTTTCTTTTTCAAGAGAAAGAGGGGGGATTAATCTTTTTTATTTGAACTTTTAACTTGGTGGTTGAAAATTAATCTATTTTGGCCAAAATTCGATTTTTTTTAAATTCATTTTTGTAATTGAAAATTTATCTATTCCGTATTATTTAAATCATTCAAAATTAACTTACAATTAGTTACTTTTGACTGAGTGAAATTTAGAGTGTAAATTTTTTCTATCTCAGATTCTGATTTATGACAGTGCGACATTTATCGCCACCACAACAACATAAATTTCCAAAACAATTTGTTTTTTGTAATTAAAAATAATTGACAGTCTCGCCCATCATTAATATTTTATATCGAGTGAATATCCTCGTAATACATTTTTAATATTCCAGGAAGGTAGGACCATCGATCGATCGTAAATTTGTGCCTAAAGGGACCAGAATTTTCGTATGCAGAACACGAAAAGCCCTTTGATGTGCCGTTTAGCTTCAAATATGCAAGTAATACCTCGTAATCATTGCTAATAAGGACCGGTGTGTTCATGGGCAGGCCTTAAATGACAGGAAATAAATTTTTTTTTAAACATGGCAGTCGTAAATTCCTCTCTTAAGTAAAACACGATCTGCTTAGATATCGAGCGCATGCATACATTCGCCGGTACATGCGTGTATCATTTCACGACAATGTTCCAGCATCCTTTTGAAAGAGCAGGTGCTGAAGATATATCTTTAAAGGTCTGTGATTAAACATTTGCCGGCGCCTGTGATGAACATTACATGAGTCTATGCCCTTCGGACCTCGAATAATTTCTCCTAAAAACATTTTTACCACCCTCAAAGACATTTTTTTACTAGAAGTTAAATTCTTATAATTTTCCGGTTATTTACGATTCAAAAAATTAAAATTAATTATAAACTTTGGCGCTCCAATTGTAGGCTTTGTTCTAATTGCGGAAGCAAACTGAGAATATAATTTCGCACGAGCAGAATCGGTGAATTTTACACTGTCTTAAGCTAAAATATATGGTATAAATTATGCAACTTTATTACCGCAAAACTCTATTCTGGGCGGTCAAATAAAATTACACTCAACTCCCGATATAAGAACCCGCGGTTTACGTGTTAGTTGCATCCATTTAACTTCAACAGAAATTATTCACGCGAGCCTGCCTGCTTACGTTTGGATTCCTCCGATGTAAGATCAAGACTAACACAGGCCATGCCCGAAACCGTTCTTATATCAGGATTTGAGTGTACTATATTCATAGAAAATATTTCTAAACCGATATATGATTGAAATCCCCTATAGGGGCCGTTCAAAAAATACGTCACGCTGTTTTGAAAACTTTTTCCACCCCTCGCTTTCTTGGTCACAGATCATCACACAAAGTTTGACCCCCCCCCCTCCCTGAGGGTGATATCACAAAAACGATATTTGAGGTAAAATTTGTCTTTTGGATCTCTTTTGATAAACGCCTGAAATAAAATACGAAACATAAAAGCTAAACATTTTAACTGACTTCACACATAAAAATGCTAGCTCTTTAAACAGGGGCAATAGGGTGAATTTTCACGAAAATATGGGAATAAATTCTTCAAAAAAAAATTAATGTACAGGAAAAAGACAAATATTCAGCAAAACACTTAAATTTTCGAAAAAATATGACTTTTTAAGAAAATCATTAAATTTTCAATCTACAAAGATAAATTTCCTACCAAATAGTTTAGTTTAAAAAAAATTGAAATGACAACCAAACAGTTGAATTTACAATAAAATAGTTGATCTTATGAGTAAAAATGATGAGTTTCAACAGAATAGTTCAATTTTTAACGAAATAGTTAAATTTATCACCCAAAAAAGATGAATTTTTATCCATATCTTCAAATTATATATAAACAAATAGTTGAATCTTCAGGTCAAAAAGTCGAATTTTTGAAAAGACAGTTAAATTTTCAACCAGGACAGATGACTTTCCAGCAAAGAACTTTTCTGAAAAAAACCATTAAATTTTCAACCTATAAAGATGCATCTTCTACCATATAGTTGCATTTTCCCAAACAACTCAATTTTTTATCAAACAGTTGCATTTAAAACAAAACAGTTGAAATATCAAGCAAAAGGGACGAATTTTAAACCAAATAGTTCAATTTTCAACCAAATAGTTCCATTTTTACCCAAATAGTAGAACTTTTAACCTACAAAGATCAAATTTCAACCAAATGGTCGAATTATTAGACAAAAAAGATTAAACCTTCACCAAAAATAGTTAAAGTTCCGGCCAAGAAAAATGATTTTCTAACGAAATAATTAAATTTACAGCAAAATATTTGAATTTTCAATTAAAGTGATAAATCGTCTACAAAAAAAAAAGAGAATTTCCATCAAACAAGTAAAAATTTTAACCAAGTATTTGTATTTTCAATAAAAAAATACTATTTCTCAGTAAAAAATCTAATAGTTGATATTTCAATAAAAAAATACATTTATTTTAAATAAATTTTATTAATTTTACATAAATTAAATTTTGAAGCGAAAAAGGTTAATTCTTTATAAAACAGTTGAATTATTATCATCTATCCGAAAATATGAATTTTCAAGAAAAAGTTAATTTTTAACTAAATTGTTGAATTTTCTACCAAAACAATAGAATTTTAAAGGAGAATAGTTCAATCTTAAGCCAATGAAATGAATTTTTAACAAACTAGTTCAACTACTATTCAAGTAGTTGAATTTTCAACCAAAAAAGATGAATTCTTAATAAAAATTTAGAAATCAAATTTTCAATAAAATATTTAAATCGTCAACGAAATAGTAGAATTTTTAACCAAAGAGATGAATTCTGAACCAAAAATATAATAGTAGACTTTCCAATTTAAAAAAACTAACATCCGCCGAAAAATAGTTGGTTTCTCTTATTGGGTTCTGTTAATTCAGGTCGCATTTACGTGAAAAAACGAGAAAAATGGGAAGTTTCTTAAAAACAGGGAACAAAGGAGGATTCTTTAAAAAAGGAATAAAGAGACGAATAGTGGAGAGAGTGTGAAGTCTGTCTTTAGATGTTTCACTTTGTAAAATAAAATCACTAATTTTTATTTTTTAAAGCATTTCAAAAAATTGTTATTCACATTTATATTTTCCATGTGTGATGTCATATTCTGCATTACTCCTACCCTTAAGTCACAAATCGTTATATTGCTTATTCAAGTAACATGTTCGTTCCACAACACTGCTCCGACACAGTTCGTTGATCAATATCTCTGGCAATCATCCCAGGCGAAGAGCTTCACAAAGTCATCATGTGTCATATATCATCCAAAAATGTACAAACTTACTGATAATCACATAGTAAGATCCGTACTCTTTACTCTAATCACATTCACTAAGTAAAGCTCTCTACGCTGGCCCATTATTGTACATGGACGTTCGTTTCAGGCGCCTCTTACTCAGCTGTGACTCTTCATCATATATTTCTGATAAACTATTTTTCTCCACAGACAAAAATACTTTAAATTCACATATTCGAAGACTGCTGTATAATGTTATTATAAACAATATTTTCGCATTAGGACTAATAAACTCTTAGGAGTATTTTTCGTTTTTAAAATTGACTAAAGAACTATGAATATTTATAAGAGCATTTATAAAAGTATGCCTGACATTTTCGCGTTTCCATTATGCCAGGAATACTGACATAATCGATTCCGAACATGAAGTAACGAGGGTTAAAAATGGAAGACTTAAGGGAATTTGAAAGGAGAGCAGTAAATTTAGTGCCGATTCTGTGCAATGTACCCAAATTAATGAGACGGCTGTCTGCTTAAAAAGCGAACGTTTTAAAGAAGATTTCGTTACTGTAATGCGAGGTTGTTACAAGATTTTTGGCGGTAATGCATCTTCTTTATTGAGGTGTGAGGTTTACAATTAGACCTCGTTTAGAGACGTTTAGCAGCCCGCTTATCGACGCCATAACTGTTATTATCGACTTATTACATACCCAAGAGATCGATCGCCAAATCTTCGACAAGACATGTCCGCATACGTAAACATGCAAGCCTTCCATGTAATTTTTTTCTGCATATCTTCATCATTGAGCTTATTAAATTTCAGATAATTGCTCAACAAAAATTGAATTTAATTATTATGCGACTTATTATTATTATAAATAGTTTTTTTATGTAAATAAATAGGTAGGGAAGACATTTTAAATATTCAATTATTCAATTGGATTTTTGTTTAGCGCATTAATGTTCCCTACACTCTACTTTCCCTAATTTTTATTTTGCCGAAATTCATTTGACCAAAAAACAACTTGCAGTAATTTGACCTTTTCCATATTACCGTTTAACCTGATTTTGATTTTTCTGAAATAACATTTGTCCTAACTCTTACTATTCTTAATTACGATTTGCCATAATTTTCACTTGTCATAATTTTTGTATCACCTAATTAAAATTTTCACGAATAATAATTATTAGAATATATTATCATAATAATTAAAATATATTATATTATAATATAAGTCAAATAATAATAATAATTAATAATGAATAAAAATAATAATTTTATCCAAATTAACATTTGCCATTATTTCAATTTATCTGAATTGTCAATTTCAATTCTTCTGAATTTTATATAGGCCGTAAACTAATCTTTTTGGTTGAAAATTGAACTATCTGATCGGAAGTTGAATTCCTTTGCTGAAAATTCATTTTTTTATGATTCATCAGTTTAGATGACAAATTATCTCCTTAGAGGAAAATACTATTTTGTTGAAAATTCAGTTTCTTGGTCAAAAATAATCTTCTTGGTCAAAAGTGTTATTCGTTGGATGAATATTTAATTATTTTATTGACAATTTATGTGTTCTATTGAAAATGAACTCTTTTGTAAAAAATAATTATTTGTGGTTTGACAATTCAACTCTTTTTGATTTCTTTCTATTTTTTCGTCCTTTTGGTTAAAAATTCAAGTCTTTTTATGGAAATTCGTTGTATGGTTCTAAGATTAATTTCTTTTCATGGAAATTTCATCTGTTTAAGTTGAGGATTCAAATATTTTGTTGAAAATTTATCTTTTTGGGTTGAAATATGATTTATTAGATTTTTTCGTTAAGGATTCATATTTTTTGGTTGAAAGTTGAACCTTTTTGTTAAAAATGAATTTTTTTGGTTGAAGATTAACTTTATAACTGAAAATTTAACTATTCCATATTTGAATTAAAATTTTTGTTTTTTAGTAAAAAAATTAAGCATTTGGTTGAAAATTCATGGATTGTGTTGAAAATTGATTCTTTTTAGTACAAAATTATTCTCTTCGGTTCAAAATTTAACTACGTGGTTGCACTCCTTTATTAAAAATCCATTTTTTATGATTCATAATTTTAAATAAAAATTCATCTCTTTGGTTGAAAATTGCACTGTTTTGTTAAAAATCTGTTTCTCTTTTGCTGAAAATTCAACTATTTTGTTGCAAATTCGTTTTTTTTTTGGTTGAAATTTAATGTTTTAACTGAAAATTTAACTTTACTAGTTGGAAATTAATCATTTTAGTTGGAAATTAATTTTTCTGGTTAAAGATTCAACAATTTGTGCAAGAAAGTTTTGTTTTGTTCAAAAATTAATTTGTTCTAATAAAAATGTTATAATTCAATTTTTTGTTGAAAATTTATCTTCTTTAGTTGAAAATTTAAACATTTTCGAAGAGCCTGGAATATTATATTAATATTGATAAACAGTAGGTGAGAAAGTTCGTTGGGAAAATAAAACTACTTTTATGTACATATTTGTACACCGTCCTTCTCCTCAACAAAGTTATCTGCCAGGGGCATCCCCACCTATTTTTTAATTTTTTACGATCTCAAGCCTGGAAATTTGGTCAGGTTGTGTAAAAAACTTGTGAAAAACTTTACATGTACAAGTTTGTGGAAAATGCAATGAATCATATTTTCTAGCACTCGAACAAGATTTATGCCAATTTTTACGGGATGACATAATTTTGCTGAATTTATAAAGTGCCGAATTTGGAAGAATACGGAAGAAATTATTACCGAAGCACCGTATTTCCAAAAAATGAAAGTTCCCGAAATTTCATATTCCTACAATTAGTAACTTTCCGAACTTTCAAATTCCCGAAAACAGTAAATTGCCCAATTTAAAAATTCCCGAAAAAAACTATTTGATAGTATATACTTGAGAATAAATACCTCATATAAAATAAGAAATTATTCTAACAGTAAAAGAAACTATTACATTTTTTGCGGTACTTTAAACATTCGACAGTTTACTATTTTCCGGAACAATAAGTTTCGATAATTTACTATTTTCGGGAATTTGAAAATGAGAGTTTAACAATTTAGAGAATGAACATTTTCGGCAGTTTTATTTTCTTTGAGGAATTTGAAATTTCGTGAATTTTAATTTTTCGGAAAATTTTTGTTTCGCTAATTTTCCACATTCGACACTTTGAAAATGTGGCAAAATTATGTAGTCCCGCATTTATTCTCAAGGGTACTATTAAAACTCTTTTTTCAAGAATTCAAAGGTTTGCAAACTTACTATTTTCCCGAATTTGATAATTTCGGGAATTGAAAAATTCAGTTTTTCAAATTTCTGAAATGTAAAACTCGGGGAATAAAAATTCGGGTTATTTTTGTTTTCTTTCGGTAATTTTAATTTTCCTGCCCGCGGAGTGGCAGTAATGAAGCACTTTATGTGACATTACGATACAGCGGACGATCACTCTTCACATTACAGTCCGCTGTATCGTAATGTACAACATTACGATACTCTGCGCTGTCGCAACACAACTTGTAAATGCAGCGTCTTTACATAAAATAGTATATGCGCCAGTGCGCACAATTCGGGGCTTCACGCGACTCGCTTACATTGCTCGCAGGACTTATCTCGCCTCGGCTTCGTCTCGGTTACGATCTTCCTGCGAGCATTGCCGCTCGTCGTGTAAAGACCCTCATTATGCACCTCGGCGCATAATATACTATTATTGTACCGCGACGAGCGGGACGTAACGTAACAGCTCGGACGTTAAATTCTGCATCCTCGTATAAAGTTCAACTTTACTGCCTAGGTACATAATCTACTATTATTAATAAAATGTCTGTGCTTTATATTAGCAAGTTGGATCAATACGTAATTAGAATTCCTTTTTTAATTATATTGTAAAGAGCCGAAAAAATCGAGCCGCCTAGCCGCATTTTACAGTATAGTACATTTTAAATATCTGGAAATTTAGAAAGAAATTCGGAGAAAAAATGAGCTCCAGTGTTATAATCAGGAGTGCTTCCTTTGGACAGCTCTCAATAACGGTTGGCCGTTATTCAATACTAATGCTGGCTACTAAGTGCTCACACATGTCCGAGAAAATGAAGACTTCTCTTTCCAATTGAGATGGAAAAAGGACACGACCTCAGCGGATGTTCCAAGTAATTCATCGGGAGCTCGTTAAGGGAAGCTGGTTAGAAAAAATGGTGAAAGGATGATTAATCTCGTCGTAATCGTTTCGCTGATTCGTGTCTTGAGTGCTCGTTTCTCGTGTACGACTTTGCCTGGGGTAAACACTAACAAATTAGCGCTTGAATGAGAAGCGCGTGGCGAACGGGACGTATTGCATTCGGTCAGTATAATATATTTTTAAGGGGCTTGGGATTGCCTGGGAGACTTTCTAAAACGTTCGAGAAATCACGCGTCTTCTTTACAAGATGCATGATCGCTCACGTACCCACACCCGAGGCCTTCATTAACGTCAATTAAGATGCTTCAACGAGTCTTAAACTTGAAACCAATGGAGAGTCGCATTTAAGGAAAAAAATGTTTGTGTTAAAAAATATTTGTTAATGGTTTCTCTTGAAGAAGGCGTATATTAATGAAAAAAGATTATTCTATCAATATCAATAGGTCAATTAGTCAGCCTCCCACTTAAATTAAGGTTAAACATACCAAACCAAATTGTGGTTGACAGTAAAAATTATGTGGCATCATAATAATAATTTTTTAATTTAATCATTCACTTTGTTCACATAGAAGCTCCTTTGTTTTCACTCGCTTTGAGCGTGTTTTTTGAATCGCGGCTTTTTCTGTAAGTCAATTTGATAGTTTATTATAGCATATGTCAGTTTTGAAATCTTTGAGATGAAGTTGTTCCGCTTGCACGGCCATGCTTTATGATTGATTTTTAAGTTGTTACTTTTGCACTTTAGATTACACTGATGAATTTTTAAAAGCGTCATTTCGCAATTGGATAGTTTTTAACGACTCAGTTTCACCATCCTAATTTAAGAATTCTAGAATTTTGAAAGGGGTTTGGAAGTGTTTAATTTGTAAGGCTGTAAGTTTGCGTTTAATAATTTAAAAAGATTCCAAATTGAAATTATAACATTTTCTACTTTTTCAGGATAATTGAACTTTTAAGGTCAATTAGAAATGTTACAATTGTGTAGGGTTTGTTCGGATACTATCGTCTTCAAAGATTTATTTCTCTCTTAATATAAATTTAAAAAAAGGTTCTCCTTAAAATTGAAAAAATTGAAAATCCTTTAAATTTTGGAAGTGCTATTGAAATTCCTCGAATCTTATGAAATTCCTTTTGACGTTCCTGGAAATATATTGTAAAATCACTTCAAATCTTTACAGTCCGTTGAAATCCAATAAAATCCATTGAAATTCCATGAAATGTGATATTTCCTAATATTCTAGAAAATTCATTGAAATATCTTGAGAGCTTTTAAAATACCTTGAAATTATTGAAATCCTCGGAAATCTGATAAAATCCTATGAAAATCCCTTGGAATCTTTTATAATATCCTGAAACCTTATAAGTGCTGTAAGACACTTTCAGATCTTTCGAAATTCTAGGAAATTCCCTAAAACCGCATGAAATCTTTTTGAATTCCTGAAAATCATTCAAACCCTTGGAAATTCCATCCAATTTTTTTTAATCTCTTAAAAATTTCTTGAAATGCTTGAAAATACCGAAATATATTTTAAATCCTTTGAAATTTTTGTTTGAAATTTTTTTTAAGCTATTGTAAATTTCTTGAAATCTTTGAAAATACCTTAAAATCTTTAAAATCCTTGAAATCCGCATAAATTTTTAAAATATATTGAAAAGTCTTTGAGATCGCTTCAAATATTTAAATCCATTAAAGTATTATATAGAATCCCTTTGAATCTTTCAAAATATTCTCAAATCCTATATGTCCTAAAAAATCCTTCCAAATCTTTCGAAACTCTAGGCAATTCTTTAAAACCTCATTACATTATTCTAAATTCCCTGAAATCATTAAAATCTTCGGAAACTCCTTGAAATTTTTCAATCCCTTGAAAATTCCTTGGAATCATGTAGAGTACCCTCAAATCTTGAAGTTCCTTTGAAATCTTTAAAAACATCTTGAAATATTTGAAAAAAATTTTGAAACATTTTATATCCCTCAATTCTTGTAAATAAATTATTGAAAATTCATGAAAATGTTATAAAATTTGTTGAAATACCGTGACCTTACATGAAATCGGATTATATTCTTGGAAATAGCTTGAAATATTTGAAGTCCTATGAAATCATTTGAGATTCTAGGAAATTTATTAAAATATCCTAATAAGAGTTTTTAAAATTCCTTAAAATTACTTGAATTCTCAAAAATGTTATCAAATCCTTTGAAAATTTTTTGAAATTTTTGCAAATTTTGGAAATCCTCTAAAATTCCCTGGAATCTTTTTCAATATCCCAAAATCTTATAAATCCTATGAAATTCTTACAAATGTTTGGAAACTCAAGAAAATTGTTTAAATCGGCATATTAATCGAAATATTTGAAATCATCTTCAAATCCTTGAAATCTCATACAAATCCTTTGAGATCTTTCACATCCTCTGAAGTACCTTGAAATCATTGAAAAAACCCTAAAACCTTTCAAGTTATATCAAATCTTTCAAAATACTTATAAAGTTTAGGAAAATCTTTGCAATCCCATGAATTTTTGTTTAATCTTTAAAAATCCGTTGAAACTCTTCATGACTGCCTTAAAATCATTTAAAATTTCTCAAAGCGTTTGAAAGTTCTTAACATTCGTTAAAAAAATTCAAATCCTTGGAAATTCAAAGAATTCTTTTGAAAGCTGTTGTAATTCTTTGCATTTCTTCAAATCCCTGGAAATCTAAAAAAAGTGAATTACTCCGCTAAACAAGTAGATTACTTCATATTGCAAGTGGATTACCTGGAATAACAATCGGAATACCCAGTATCACAAGTGGATTACTCAGTCTTACAAGTTGATTGTCTGGGATAATGAATTGATTGCATGGTATTACATTTAGATTAGTATTACAGTAGATTACTCTGAATTACAAGTGCGCTACTTTATACTGCAAATGGAATGCCTAGCTTTGCAAGTGGATAACCTGGAATTACAAATGAATTTCATAGGATTACAAATGGATTGCCACGGAATAAAAATGAATTACTTCATGTTCCAAAGAGATTACCTGGAATAACAATCGGATTGACAAGTATCACAAGTGGATTACAAGTGGATTAATCAGGGTTATAATTTGATTACCTGATATTACAAATTGATTGCATGTTATTACAATTAGGCTACCTAGAGTTACAAATGAATTGCATAGGATTATAAATGGATTGCCTGGAATTACAAATGGATTGTATAGGACTACAAATGGATTGCATGTGATTGCAAGTTGGTTGCATCGGATTTCAAGTGGATTACCTGGGATGAAAAATGGATCATATGGCAATAAAAGTGGATTTCTTCGAATAACAAATGGATTTCCTTGGTTCACAAATGGATTGTATGGAATTGCAAGTGGATTACTTCGAATCATCTGGGATTACAAATGATTTTTACGGGAATAAAAATGGATTGTCTGAGATTATAATTGGATTATCTGGGACTACAGTTGGATTACTGATGACTATAAGGCGATTGCTCTATGTTATAAATAGATTGCCTGGGATTACAAATGGATTCCTTGTGATGAAAAGAGGTTACCTTGGGATCACAATGTGATTAATTGGGATTAAAAATGGATTGCCTAGGATTATAAGTAGATTACCTGGAGTTTCACTGGATGAATCTGATTACCTCGCTTTCATCAATCGGCATCAAATTAATTATACTTTTTAAGAATCCTAGTATACTTTATCCTAGTATACTTTACGCTAAAAAAATGTTCGGTAGTAAAAAACATTTTTCTATGGTTTAAATAATCGTTCGCTTTAAACAATTAAAAATTAATTGAACTTCTTCGCCTGTCAAACAATTCTTCCACGTTCCAATAGATTCTACAATCTCTTGCGAAAATTTTGGTGGAAAAAAAAGTTTGCATTTTACAATACTTCAAAAGATATTGATTGTGACCGCGCTCCGACCTCCAGCGCTGGTCGAGCACGTTTAGACGCGCCTGAAATCTGATTTTCTGCAGTAATAGCGTCCTTATTTTGATCTGCCAGCTGACTTGGAGTTGGACTTCGCTCTCTGCTTAACTCAAGTGCGCTGTACATCGCGTATTTCCTGGAGCCCGCTGTGAAACTTTGCTCGGAAGCAGAGCTTGACTCTTGGTGAGAGTATGACGGCTGTCTATCGAGATATTGTTCTTAGACTTTTTTTAATTTTCTTGAAAAATCGCAAATTAACATTTTTAACGCACAAAAAAATAATTAAAAATTAAAATGTTCATTTTGCTGTTAAACTATACAAGACACGAAAAGAGATGAATACACGAAAAGTGAGAACCCAAAAAAGATCGCGCGAAAAAAATTAATAGACAAAAGTTGTTCAACCAAAAAATATCTAAAAATTTGTTGTAAACTTTTGTTATAAAAATACATTTGGAATAAAAACATGAACTTTTTGGAAAAACGATACACGCTACAATAACATTTTATCTAACCAAATTTTTCGCCTAAATTACATTTACAAATTTTTGTAGAACCACTTTATGCTAGGATGCATATTTTTGGTTTAAATTGCAAGAAACAACATGAAACATGAACAAATCAAATTTGTGGAAAAAGAAACAAGTTGAAATTAAATACGTAAAAACAAAATTTTTTGTTTTTTGTTTAATAGGATGCGTACTTTTTATCAATTATAAAAACAAGACAAGGATAATACGTATGTTTTTAATATTGATATATATATATATATATTATGAGTTGTAATAATATTCAATTATTGAAATGATATAATATTTTCAAGGTTGCTGAGGATAAAATTAAGTGCGAAATCAGGAACAAATTTTCAATTAATCATGATAACCACAATTTGTACTTTATTTTGCAATATCTACATAAGCAATCACATGCTGACGTACAGAAATAAATGTTATATACATTTGATATAATAACGTTGAACATATCATGTAGAAAATTTCGTATTTTTGGACAAAATCGAGTACGAAGCACGATGTAACTGATGAGAATGTATTCCTTAAAGCCAAAGGGGCTTTAATGAAAGTTTAAAGTTTAACAAGTAAAATCAATCCTTTATTTCTTTCAGCAGAATTAAGTTGGCAGTCTAGTAAACCAATTCGATTGCGAATAGAAAAAAAAACTTATTGTCTCTTGACTAACCTAATTGTATTGTATTGTACTAATTGTATTATCAACATCCGATAGTGACATTTGTGCAATATTAGAGCATAGCGGAGTTCTTTGTCGAATGTACATGACGGATAGGCAACATTTGAGAGGAAAAATAAATGATGAGCGAGAAAGTTAATTATATGACCCCAGATGAAATTAGGAATTGTCCAGTAGGCAAAAAAACCCAATCTTCACACTAAGTTTTATTAAAGCTTTTGCAAATTGCGATTCAATCAATTCTGAATGGCATCCTAATAGTGAAAATAATCCTGTTACTAGGATATGCACTTGTACAACTTGGATATATTCAGCTTCTTCCCGAAACAAATCAGGTAAAGGAATTCTATTGCAAGTAGGAAATAGTGAATTTGTACCCGTGCCCACTCGAGCAAATATTGTATTATCAACATCCAATGGTGATGTCTTTGCAATATTGGAGAATACTGGGATTCTTTGTGGAATATATAAGAGAGAGAGAAATCGTCCGAGAATAAAAATAAATATGAAATGCTGCGCAGTCGATAATATGACCCCAGATAATATTCAGGAATGGCAAATAGGCATACATCACTGATTTAATAAAAAAAATTGTACATCGAAACTTTCTTTTTGATATTCATAATTGATTTTAGATCGTTTTTTATAAAATTGTTCAACTAAAACAATTGGTATGTGCTATTGATCTTTTTATTTTTATTGCTCAAAATTGTATGTCAAACCAAACATGATTGATAAGTAACGGTATTAATTACAAAAAAATTATGGTATCGAATATAATTCTAATACTGTCATCGATTATTCGTTTTCAAAGTAATATTTTGGCTGTAAAGGTATTAGCTTTTGTCAAAAATGTTGGAAATATAATTTTCAAAAAACAATTCTAGCTTCAACTAACAAAATGACGATAAATTCAAAATGGGAAATTAATTAGTTGAACGTCCCCCACGACATTTAAACAAATTTCATATCGTTTCGAAAATTACACAACATCTTAATTATTTCATGGGATTTTAAAGGATTTGACAAGTTTTTATCGGATTTCATGGTAAATGCTCTCAAGTACATAATTTTCTTAGTAAAGGGTCAATAGTTTTCAATTTTATATTCGTTATCAGCACCGTTTTTTTGGACGGGTATGCAAATTTTTAAGTTACTAAAACATTTTAATATTTGGATAAGAATAATGATGAAAATAATTATGAGGATAATTAAAAATGTAAAATGAACATCCACTGAAACGTAAAATATGACATGACTTGTGAGATTAGTTTTAACGAATTATAAGTAAATAATTCTTCGAATAATCTTACATATACGTGAGATAAAGATCAGCCGTATCCTTATTTACTCTTATAAAGCAATAGAATATTCATGATACATAATTATAACTAAATTATATATAGAAACATTAATCAGTTTTTCATCCACTCTGAGAAAATGAGGACTGTCGCTATTTTCGCTTTCACTTTGGCAGCCATCCTTAATTCAATTGGTGAATATAATAATATAATATATCAATAATTTTTATTATATTCTACATAACATATGCATGAATACGGCCTTACACGTTCGCTAGTGGAAAATTTTTAAACTTTGACGGAGAATGACCCATATAAGTCATGAACCCTTACAACCTTGAACCTTACAATAAAATACATAAATTTACAACCAAATTGTAAAATTTTCAACTATTGCCTGGACAGAAAAGTGTGGAGACAAATAGTTTGTAAAAAGAGTGTGTGTAGAGCGAATCGAGCCTGAAATAAAAGACCGTGGATACTAATGGACCCAAGTGGGGAACCACACATAACAATTTTGTGAGGCTCCTCACTTGGGGTGATCGCTAGAGAGATTGATCAGCAACTTGGGTCGGTGAAGTGTTGCGGAACAAACGTGTCTTTTAAATAAATGACACGAGAATTCTAGATCAATCTAAAAATACTATACCCCCTACCTCACATTACCAATAAGAGTATTTATTCATAAAAATGTATAATAACTAATGTGAAACGCGAATTCCAATTGACAAACAGAAGAAAGAAAATGAGACAAGCAATAATTTAATTAGTCTGCATCATACATTATAAATTGAAAAAATATAAGCTGAAAGAAAAAAGAAGGAATTAATTTTTTCAACTCGTGTATTTCTTATATCATTTTACATTGAGAAACTCAAAAAGTTTTATGACTGAATAGTAAATAGATTTTGACTCGGGTTCCAATCTCAATAGTTTTATAATTTGTTAGGAAAAACTATAAAAATAATTGTAATTGCAGGATTTGACCCTAAACGCGAAAAGTCACTAGATAATCAGCTTTTCAGGGTATGAAATTACCCTTGGTTTCATTACGATTAAGGACTCCTTTTTTCAGGTTGCTTTATTATTATGAGGCCCCTCGCCTTTCACAAATGAAAGTGCTTTATTATAATTAGGGTGTTTTCAAAAATATACAGTAGCAAGCACACATGAGTTTTCTATAGTATAATTTTATTTATAACTCTATAATATCATTATGCAGAAGAAACAAATGAATATCTTAGAATCAAAACCCTGCGAATTTCTTTTATTCTTGTTAGTACTTCACGCTCACGTATATATAAAAAACTATATAACTTATAATAAATATTAAGCAAGTTCAAAAATATCAATTAAATTATTCACAATAATTTTAATGGGCAAAGGGATGATCTTATATGTATATAAATCTGATACATGCATTTTTAATACATTTAAAAATAAAATGATAAAGAGACGAAACTGTGATAGGGTCTGAACGTTATTTGCAAATAAGATTTTGTTTTGAATAGAGTTCTTTGACATTATACTAATTTCTAACCCACAGTAATACTGAAATTATCTAAAAGTGACTACAGTGCATTAATAATGGGTCTCATGTTCTTTTGAATATAAAATAATTCGATGAAGCTTGTAACAATTCCAGGTGAATTTTAGAGAAATTCAGAATAAATTCCTAAAATAAAACAATGAGTTAAGTTTACTTCAAACATGGTGAGCCTCAATCATTTACAATTTCTAAGTTTTGGCGCTCAACTTTTCTTGGTAGAGTCCATTTTTCTAATGAGTTTATAGTACTTCATACAAAAAACAAAAATAAAGTAGCCTGCCTTTTTTAAATAGATACAATTCAATCCTGCATTTTGCATATTTCAAATGATTGCTTCGGAAGTGTTATTACGTAATAAAAATTGGGTAAAAGGTATTCATGAAAAAATTAGTCATACTAAAACCTGTTTGTTTCATGGAGGCTTTTGTATGACAAAAAGTAATTTATTGCTATTGAAATTACTGAATCGTTTTTGCCCTCTTCTCCCACAGAGAATATATGTTTATTCAACACAAACAAATTTCGAGTGCGCAATTATTATATTTAAAAAATTGCTCACCTAATTTTTTTCGAATCATTAGAAACATGTTCTCTGCAGAGAATCACTGAGTTCAACTAACGATAGTAGAAATAGCTTTCTTCGAAAAAAATCAACCCTCTATTTTTTCCCACAGAACTGAGTTCGCAATCTAGCAGAGATCAGCCTGAAAGTCCCCGCCCAAGTCACTGTCAACCTTCTACTTCTCGTCTTATACCTCAGTCTCCAGAGGAGCCTCTTCTTCCAGCCAGGATCAACTCGCCTCCTGACAGGCCTCCTCCTCTTCAAGTACTTGGATATTCACTTGGACAACTTGGATATCTTCGGCTTATTCCTCGCACAAATCAGAACCTTCGTTTCGAATTTCGAAGATACGTTATTCCTGCCGGTAAACCAATTAGATTGCGAGTAGGAAAGAATAGTTATGTGCCCGTGCCAACCCGAGAGTATATTGTAATATCAGCATCCAATGGTGACATTTTTGCAATATTAGAGTATAGCGGGTTTATTCGTGGGATATATAGTACAAATAGATCTCATTTGAGAGTTAAAATGAATATCATTAGCGGCGTAATTGGCAATATGACTCCAGATGAAATTAGGGATTGTCCAGTAGGCAAAAATCACCCAATCTTTCCACGAAGGTTTATTAAAGCTCATGCAAATGATGATTCACTAAAGTATGAATGGAATCATGGTTCTTCTTCTTCTGCCATGCAAGATTCATCTGACCTGACTTGTCCTGAGGAGCCTCCCATTCGTGCCAGGTCCAGGTCCCCTCCTGGCAAACCTCCTTCTGATCGAGTACTTGGATATGCACTTGGACAATTGGGATATATTCGGCTTATTCCGCTGACAAATCTGAACCGGCAATTCGAGTTTCGAAGATACGTTTTTCCTGCCGATAAAGGAATTCGATTGCTCGTAGAAGATTATAAATTTGTACCCGTACCCGCACGAGAACATATTGTATTATCAACAGCCAATGGTGAGGTTTTTGCAGTATTGGAGTATACTGGGACTCTTCGTGGAATGTATGAAAGAGGTAGAAATAATCCAAGAATAAAAGTGGATATGATAAGCCGCGCAGTCTATAAAATGACCGCAGATGAAATTAGAGAATGTCGTGTAGGCATAAATCATCCAATCTCTGATCGTTTCAGGGAAATTGTTGCAAATTGTGATTCACTGCAGACTGTGTATCATTGATTCAATAAAAAAGTGGTACACTAAAACATTCTTCTTGATATTCTTAATTGATTTCGGATTGTTTTTAGAAAAATTTTCCATGAAATTTACAGTGGATACGATCTATCGATATTTGGATTGATATTATTTGAAATTTTACATCAATGCAAAAGGCGAAAGAAAGTTGATTATTTTTTTATTCTTCTATTATTATCTCTTGGATTCAATACACATAGGTTTCCAATTTAATACGGAATCAAAAAATGATTGAAGTAATATTATTTGTTACAACAAGAATATAATATTGGAAGTAATTATAATATTGTCATCGATTATTCGATACTTGGGGTCACTGTGACCCTACGGGTTTTCCCATTCTTTGCTGATTGCCTACGTTTTTTCTTCAAATATTTTTTTTCCCACAGTAAGATTGTCACGGAGGCTTCATAAAAATCTTTTTTATTATTTTGCATTGTCTGAACATCATTCATAATTTTTTTTTAGCCAACAGTGCCTGGAGGTGTTTTTGAAAGTTTCAAAAAATGTTATAGGGTTTTCAAAGATTCCATATGATTTCCCGGGATTTCAGCTGAAAAAGATTTCCTATAATGCAAAGATTCAAGGAGATTTGAACAATTTTAATTAAATTGTGAGAGATATCATGAAATTTTGAAGGTTGAAATCAAATTTCAAGTCATTTTGAAGGATTTTACCAAATTTCATTGACTTTCGTGGGAAATGCAGATCAGAAGATTTATTATATAAAAAGTATAATCCGAAAGAAAGAAGAAGGATTTGTCTAGAGGCGTGTATTTTTAATCTTAGTTCATCTTGAAAGACTCATGTCATGTTTATAGCAAATGGTAAATAGATTCCAATTTTATATTTGCTTTCAGCACAGTTCAATTGGGCAGTTACGCAAATTTTCAAACCACTTCGACATTTTAATATTTGAATTAGAATAACGATAATAATAATTATAATGATGATAATCAGAAATGTGAAATGGGCGTCCCAAGAAACGTAAAATATTACATGACTTGTGGAATCAGTTTTAAAGAATCAAGTAAATAATTTTTAGAATAATCTCAGAAGAGCAATCTTGTAGCCTATGGTTTTTGAGATAACGACTAATTTGTATATACATCCTCTAATCAGTTACTTATTTATACTGTTAACCATACTATTTTATACTTTCGTTTTCACTTTGGAGGTCATCCTTAATTCTATTGGTCGATATAATAATATAATATATCTATCATTTTTATTTCATTACAAGCTTACCACAAATTTGAAAATAATTGCAATTCTACGAAATCCTCGGAATTCTTTGAGTCTTCTAAAATGTCCAAACACTCTATACGTTCCATAAAATATTAAAAGTCCTTACAAATTTTTTGAAATCTTCCTCAAGTGATTAAAAAATGATTTGACAAAAAAATCAGAGTTACTTCAAGTGATTCTTTCAGAAAATCCCTGTCTTTTGCCATTTTTTTCAAAATCTCTGACTTTCCCTGATCAATAAAATTTCCTACATTTTCTTTGATTTTCATGTTTTCCCTGACTAGCAATCACCTTCAGAGAAGTATTATTAAATAAGCAATCCATTAAAATAAATGTGAATTACGAGATAAAATTCGTCTGACCCCTTGCGACCTACATAAAATATTTTTTGACACTGGGTGTCACAACTTCCTTTTGACCTATTTTTGTTGTTGCATACATAAATTGAATGTAATTTTTCAACAAAATTTGTAGATCTTTTCGAGGTGAACAATTTTCGTTATTAATATTTTATCTTATATTGCACATATCAGCCGCAAACTGGATTTTTTTATTTTTCATAAAGCATTTTCGATAGATAAATCAGAACCGTTGGACAAAAATGGCTGTCTAACGAACTCGTTCTTTCCTATCTGGCCTTAAGAGGTGTATAATTTTTTTCAATCAGTGTGTCCAAAAACGTGGAGTTTTGATGAAATCGGTGATACTCAATTTGATACATAGAAGCAATAGTCATCATGATGAGAATAAAAGGTGTAAAATGGTAGAAGTGTCTCAGATGGACAACCTTGACCCTAATAATTCCGTTATGTCACAGATATGTGATTATTTAAGTTCAAATTTGTTCTCTGATGACGCAAAAGAATATTTTCTAGTTATTTTTGTTAACCAAATTATACTACGTCGTCTCGTCTTCTAGTTAAAATATTGTAGTGACGTTAGTTCCTCGGTTCCGTCCACAGATTTTAAATCTCGCGGAAAAAAAGAAACTTTTCTGATTCCCTACTGGGTGTTATGCCGCTTTCCACTCGCTGCTGATTTCATTATTTTAAAGTCTACAAGGGCGCAGTCCCATGGAAGTAGATGAGTAGAAAAGTGCAACAGTTTTGACCAATGAGGTGACTGCTAGAGCTTGTACAGGCACCTCATTGATCAAAACTGTTCCACTTTTCTACTAATCTGCCTCCATGGAACTGCGCCCTAACTTGCAGCAGAAAGCTAAGGATGGGAAAATTTGAGAGGGTGGGTTTAACCTATTTCTACAACACGACTCACATAATGGAAATCGAACGTCACTTAAGGTAAGTTCGATTGATTTTTCAATTATGCTACATCGTCTCATACTCTAGATCAAATATTGTAGCAGTTTAAAGAATATTCTCTGACGAGTTGCATATTTTCATTCAGAAGCAACACATAATTTGTGCAAAACAAGCAATAAATTATTTTATAATACATGATGGCATATACGGATTCTCGGCTAATGTAGCATCAAACACAACAGATGCGAAATTTGAATTTTCAGACAATGGTTGATTTTAAGAATGCGCGAAAACCTGAGAATTTAAGATCCAACTATCTGCGTTTTAAAAAGTTTCAACCTTATCGCCGTTTCCAAGAGAAGCTGAGGTTGTGGCGCGTCTTGTACTAAGTGCTGTGAATACACCTTTATCCACACCTGCCTCTTCTAGAGTCTCCTTGATACAACGGCTAATCGTTTGCGACGTTGTTACGCGATGAGGTTTCATAAAAATAAAAACAAGACTTTTTTCATCTATTTCGTTAATATTTTTCGTAGCCGTTAATTAACTTTTTAAGGTTGTTGCAACGCACAAGAACGGGCATTCTTTGAAGAACAGTATTTGAAGAACGGATTGAGAGCGATTTATTTACAAGTTTTTATTCCATCTGGTATGGTAATATGAGTAATTTCTTTAGATTCTTCGATGTTATCTAAACTGATGTTGCTCAAAGTTTGAAGCCGTTGAGCGGTAGCCAACGCCAGCTAGGTAACCATTTTTTCTGTTATTTGTTTTAAACTAAGATTCAATTGTGTTTCAGAGAAGTTAAAAATTCAAGAACAGAGGTTGGTTTCCAGATGTAATCCTATACGGCTTTTTGGGGTTTCAGAGTTTCAACGCCTTTGAGGAATATTTTTAAACAAGGATTGTAGCCTATTTCTGGTAAAACAATAAGCGATACCGCGGATCTATAGGTATTCAAGGTTGCGCATGAATTGTCACATTTCAATTGTTTGGTTAAAAATTAAATTATTTATTTTAGAGCTTGGTTGTACTTGAGTTTAGAGAGGCAAAAGCCATCGGAGATGCTTCCTGGTACATTCCCTTCAGTTCGAGCGATTTCTGGATATTTTCCCGGCAATCAGGGTAAGGTTCTTTGGATGTTTTCTACTGAAAGAGGGTGTTGATCAATTTTTTTCTTCGAGTATAATTAATTCAGTTGTGAGCAGACTATTAAACACAGTAAGCCACGGTTGTGTTCAACAGTCTGCAACCACAACGAATCCTACCGCTTTGGCCATAATTATTTTTTTTCAAACCCTTGAAATAATCGAAAAGGGGGGAAAAGCGTAAAAATAGTAATCTGCCAAGGAATAATGAATGCGTCTACCGCCATAGCTTCTGGATCTTTATATCAAGAAACAAAATCTTGAACACTTGGCATTTATATTTTTTGCAGAGAAATCTATCTTCAAATTACCAAATTTGTATGTTATATCCTGAAATACTTTCCCATATAATTCCTATTTTATATCTGGTGAAACTGTGCGCGCTTCTGTATACGCATCAATATATTCCATTGATCTAATATATGAAGCGAAGATCCAAATATCTCTTGCCTCACATCACTGCCATATTTCCTCACACAAGTTATTTGATTTAGGTAACCCTAAACAACCCATTATATCAATATACGAAAGAGCAGTGTTGTTATCCATTCTGAGTAATACATCTAGAGATTTCAGATTTTTTGCGAAACACTGCAGGCAATAAAATGCAGCTTTCAATTCCAAAAAATGTATATGCTCTTCTTACTCTTGATTGATTGATCTTGATCCAGGAGATTTACTTTTATCACAGGAAATCCCCTAAACAGATAATGAAGCATCAGAAAAAATCTCAATTCGAAAATTATTCTCTCTTATAGAATTGACTACTTTTGGAATTTTTTCAACGATACTGTACGCCGTCGCAACAAAACGTGTAAATGCAGCGTCTTCACATAAAATAGGTCAATGCGCATGATTCGGGTCTTCACGCGACTCGCTCATAATGCGATACGACCGGCTTGCTTGTCGGTTCGACTGTCTGGCTCTTTCGTATTCGCGTTGCGATTTCCAATATGGCCTCCTGGAGTGGGGTCACCCGTTTAAATGACTTTTATTTCCATTATTTGTGGGGCGGAATGCAGCGTTGTTGTCCCTTGGCGGTTGATAAATCTCAGAAGTTGAAGGTTTGCTTATATCCTTACTTGACTTCACTACAGCGACCAGGGACTTTACTTGATCCGAGAAATTTGTACCGGAGAGATACGAGTCAATCTCACTTTCAGCGGCAATACTTTTAGAAGAAAAAGTTAAACCAGGTTTAATAAAGTATCTCCTTGATACTGGCACCGAATGGTGTAATTCAGCTAAAATCCAGCCTGCTTCTCCGAGATTTGCAATCAACTTTTGACTGTCGAGTCTATTTTTCCTTCTGTCGCCTTTCTTTACTTTTAAAACATGCGATAAAGCCATCCCCATTGCTGAGATGCCCATTTCTAGTTGATTCTGGGTGAGCATCTGGTGTGCGTTCTTTTTCATAGGCGTAGCACTCATACCAGGTTTGACTTCAAGGTTTAATTTTGGAGCTTCCAGTAATGGACAATTTTTGCTTGAAGGGTACTTAGTCAGGAGCTCTTTTTCTACATCTTTGGACAAACCCTTCTTTAAAATTGAAGTCCATCTGCCAAATAATGTTAGAGTAGGACGGCTCTCTATCGAGATATTGTTATAAGCTTTCTTTAATTTTCTTGAAAAATCGCAAATTAACACTTTTAGCGCACAAAAAAATAATAAAAAATAAAAAATTCCATTTTGCGGTCAAACCATACAAGACACGAAAAGAGATGAATAGAACAAAATTGTGCACTCAAAAAAGATCGCACGAAAAAAATTAATAGACAAAAGTTGTTCAACCAAAAAATATCTTAAAATTTGTTATAAACTTTTGTTATAAAAATAAATTTGAAATAAAAAATTAACTTTTTGGAAAAACGATACAGGCTACAATAACATTTTATCTGAGCAAGTTTTTTGCCTAAATTACATTTACAAATTTACTTAGAACCACTACATGCTAGGATGCATATTTTAGGTTCGAATCGTAAAAAGCAACATTGAACAGGAATGTCAAATAGGCATACATCACCCAGTCTTCCATCGTTGCAGGGAAGTTGTTCCAAAATCCGATTCACTGCAGACTGTGTATCACTAATTCAATAAGAAAATTGTGAACTGAAACTTCCTTTTTGATATTCCTAATTGATTTGAGATTACTTTTTAGAAAAATTTGTGTCTAAAACAATTTGTATGTGCTATTGATTTTTGAATTGTTATTGCTGAAAATTGTATGTCAAATAAAGATGATTGATAAGTAACATTATTAGTTACAAACAAATTATGGTATCGAATATAATTATAATACTGTCGTCGATTATTCGTTTCAAAAGTAATATTTTGGCTGTAAAAGTATTAGCCTTTGTCAAAAATGTGTAGTAGATCACAAAAATGTTTCATTTGATATTGTTCGTTAATTTGATATACAAACAAATAGAAATTACTGGAAAGATAATTGGAAAAAGATCAGGAAACCCCCGATTTTCTCTGTTTATATATTTGTATGTTTATATTTACATGTTTTCAGTTTTAAAAAAATTTTCAAAACAAATATAATTTTCAAAAAACTGTTCTAGCTTCAACCAACAAAATTATGTTCTTAGCAACGTTGCCAAAGTTTCCACCCAGTAGTATATTTTCCATCCAAAAAAGGTTAAGTTTCAATACAACATGTCTTAGTTGAATATTCACCCGAAAAAGGTGAGTTTGTGGTAAAAAATTAAATAGTTGAATCTCTTACTTAAGAAAATTAAATTTCAACAGAAAAATAACGAATTTTCAAAAGAAAATTTTCTAGCCTCAACCAATAAAATTAATATTTAGCAAAGTAGTTCAACTTTGAACCGATTAGTTGAATTTTCAGAAAAAAAAAATTTTAATGGAAAATTAATTAGTTGAACGGCCTTCACGACATCGTAACAAATTACATATGGTTTGAAATACTTCATAACATTTTAATTCTTTCAAGATACTTCAAGTGAATTCGAAGATTTCGTATGATTTTCCGAAAGTTCAGTTTGAAAAAATTCCCTGTAATGCAAAGATTTTAAGAAATTTAAAAAATTTAAATTCAATTTTACTGGATTCCATGCCATTTTGAAGAATGACGTCATATTTTAAGGGATTTTGAAGGATTTGACGAGATTTCATCTGATATCATGAGAAACGCTCTCACGTACATAATTTTCTTAGTAAAAGGTGAATAGATTCCAATTTTATATTCGTTATCAGCACCGTTTTATTGCACGTGTATGCAAATTCTTAAGCCACTAAAACATTTCAATATTTGAATAAGAATGATGATAAAAATAATTATGAAAATAATAAAAAATTTTCATGGACATCCACTGAAACGTAAAATATGACATGACTTGTGAGATTAGTTTTAACGAATTATAAGTCATTCATTCTCAGAATAATATCACATAAACGTGACATGACGATTACTTGTATCTATGTTTACTCTCATGAAGCACTTGAATATTCATTATACATAATTATAATCAAATTATTCATAGAAACATGAATCAGTTTTTCATCTACTGTGGGAAAATGAGGACTGTCGCTATTTTTGCTTTCATTTCGGCAGTCATCCTTGATCCAATTGGTGAATATAATAATATCATATATCAATAATTTGTATTATATTCTATATAACGCATGCATGAATACGGCCGTTTCCAATGCCCATGGAGCAAACCTAAAGTTTCCCTTTCCACCATATAGGCATGTAATAGCCATTGTTTAGCTATGGTGTAATATTTTTTTTGGCATAGACAACGAAAGAAACGCGAGACTTTTAGATCAATCAAAAAATACTATACCTCCTACCTCACATTACTTCCTTCCTCACCAAGCAAGTCACGCCTACCAGGAAAGGGAAATGGCTTAAAGGTATAATTCCCGAGCCTGAAAAAACTTAGAATTCAACAACTCTTTATAGTTCACATGAACCAATAAAACAATAGTAAAGGTATAAGTACCAATGAGAGTATTTTTTCATAAAAATGTATTATAACTAATGTCAAACTCGAATTTTAATTGACGAGCAGAAAAAAGGAAATAAGACAAGCAATAATCTAATTGGTGTGCATCAACATTATGAATTAAAAAAATAAAAGCTCAAATAATTTTAGGACTGAATAGTAAATAGATTTTAACTCGGATTCTAATCTCTATAGTTTTATAATTTGTTTGGAAAAACTATAAAAATAATTGTCATTGCAGGATTTGACCCTATACGCGAAAATTCCATAGATAATCAGCTTTTCAGGATATGAAATTACCCTTGGTTGCATTACGATTAAGGACTCCTTTCCTCAGGCTGCTTTATTATTGAGAGGCCCCTCACCTTTTACAAATCAAAGTGTGTTAGTACTTCACGTTTAGCGCCATTCCACTTTTTGATCTTCAATTCTTCTTATTTATAATTCTCGTAGATTTTCTTCAAAGAAATAGTTAAGTTTTTAAGCAGAAAAAAAAAAATTTAACGGAATAATTGAATTTTTAATCAACTAGTCAAAGTTTCAACCTACCGGAAGATGTTTTTTACCAAAAAGATAAATTATTTTACATATGGAGTTGCAATTATAACATACAATAAGTAAATATAAAAAAGTATATAACTTATAATGAATAATAAACAAGTTCAAAAATATCAATTAAATTATTCACAATAATGTTAATATGCAAAGGGATTATTTTATATGTATATAAATCTCATACATGCATTTTTAATACATTTCAAAATGAAATTAATAAAGAGAAGAAACTGAAATAGGGTCTGAACGTTATTTGCAAATAAGATTTTGTTTTCAAATACAGTTCTTTGACTTCATACTAATTTCTAAACCACAGTGGTACTGAAATTATCTAAAAGTGACTACAGTGCATTAATAATTTGTCTTATGTTCTTTTGAATATAATAGAATTCGATGAAGCTTGTAAGAATTCCAAGTGAATTTTAAAGAAATTCAGAATAAATTCCAAACTTTTCTTTACAGAATCCTCTTTTCTAATGATTTTATACTATTTTATAAAAAAGAGAAAAATGAAGTAAACTGCCTCTCTTCAAATAGGTGCAATTCAATCCTGCATTTTGCATATTTGAAATGATTGCTTCGGCTGTGTTATTTGATACTAAAAATTGGGTAAAAAGATATTTACGAAAGAATTAGACATATTAAAAACTGTTCGTTTTATGGACGCTTTTTGATAAGAGAAGATCGTTCATTGCCATTAAGATTACTGGAGCGTTTTTGCACTCTTCTCCTACAGACAATATATGTTTATTTAACAAAAACAAATTTCAAGTGCGCAATTATTATATTTAAAAAACTTTTCAAATAATTTTTTTTGAATCATTAGAAAGATGTTCTCTGCAGAAAATCACTGAGTTCAACTAACGATAGTAGAAATAGGTTTCTCCAAGAAAAAAATTAACCCTCTATATTTTCCCACAGAATTGAGTTCGCAATCTAGTAGAGATCACCCTGATACTCCCCGCCCATGTCACTGGCAATCTTCTACTTATCGTCGTATACCTCAGTCTCCAGAGGAGCCTCCCGTTCCTGTCAGGGCCCGCTCTTCTCCTGACAGGCCTCCTTCTCTTGAAGTACTTGGATATTCACTTCGACAACTTGGATATCTTCGGCTTATCCCCCGCACAAATCAGAACCTACGTTTCGAATTTCGAAGATACGTTTTTCCTGCTGGTGAACCAATTAGATTGCGGATAGAAGGTAAGAGATATATTCCCGTGCCAACCCAAGAACAGATTGTACTATCAGCATCCAATGGAGACAGTTTTGCAATATTGCAGCATAGCGGGGTTCTTCGAGGAATATATACGACACAGAAACATCATTGGAGATTAAAAGTGAATATAATAAGTGGTAAAGTTGATAATTTGACCCCAGATGAAATTAGGGATTGTCCAGTAGGAAGAAATTACCCAATCTTTCCACAAAGTTTCATTAAAGCTTATGCAAATGACGATTCACTAAAGTTCGAATGGCATCGTAATGACGAGCTTAATCCTGGTTCTTCTTCCTCAGCCAGGCAACATTCACCTGACCTCACTTCTCCTGAGGGGCCTCCCATTCGTGCCAGGTCCAGGTCCCCCCCTGGCAAACCTCCTTCGGATCGAGTACTCGGATATGCACTTGGACAACTTGGATATATTCGGCTTATTCCCGAGACAAACCAGAACCGGCAATTCGAGTTTCGAAGCTGTGACTGGGTAATTCACGAGAAAATGTGTTTTTAATGGAATAATTATGTTGCATTTGGTTTGTATTACACTATTGAGCATAACTTATTGCGTCATAAACGAAAAGTAAAGTTTGCCCCTCATTATCATGGAATTGCATACATCTGAGGGGCCATCAAGTATTTTCTTTTAACTCAGAACTGATGCTCTGATCATCCCCACAAAAATATATATTGCAACCTTGAATGAGAGCATGATATAGGGGAAAAATGGCTGGTGTACCGAAAGTACTTCCTATAAAAAAATTACTTAAAAATTTTAATAATTTTTGTTATCCTCCTAAAATAAACAGAATAGTTTCTTGAATTTTTCGCAGAACCTCTTCAGTACCCACTATAACATATATCTTAACCACCAAGATCGGTCAAGCCGTTTTCGAAAAAATTTTATTTTTAAATTTTTTTGTAACTTTTGTGAAAAAAAATTTTTAGTTGATACTTGGGGTAAATTTATTTCATATGGGTAGCCACTTACCCCTGCAATATGGCCTTTAGGAAAAAAGTGAAAAATTTCAGTTTTTATCAGTTTCTTGAATATTTCTCCACTGCAAAGCATCCTACTGTAAATGCGTCTCAACAAAAATTAAAATGTATCAAATTCCCCGTAAAACTGAAACAAATTTGTTTACATATCGCAAACAGTTTAGAAGATACATCCATCAGAAGTGATATTTTTCGGAAAAATTTGGACTCTTTCCTTTTTCTCTCGCTTTTTTCTTTTGTAATGTAATTGTCTCTAATGAGCCGTAAAGGAGGTATTTTGAAAATCTAATTTTTATTTGTGAATTTTTCTCATACTCTGATTTCGCGGCATAAAATTATTCATAAGAAAGCAGATTTCATTTCGATCTTAAATGAATTGATGAAAAAAAAATTAGTTAAATTTTTTGTGAAATAACACTGTAGACACAAATAATCTACATATGAATTAAAAGCAGACTTCATTTCAAGCAAATCTACAAAAACAAGTGTTCTATCTAACATACGTTCGAAGTTATAAGGTATTGAAAAATACCCACTATTATGAAAGTTCGCCAAATCGTAATTTTTTTCGAAATACCAGGTTTCTACTACACTTTGTGTACATTTCTTCTTATAATAATAAAAGAATATCAAATCACCTACAAATCTATCAAGCGAAGAAAAAAAACTTGGTGCTTGACGAACTTTCATAAAAGTGGATATTTTTTAACGCGCTATAACTTCGGATGTAGGCGAGATAGAAAATTTTTTTTGTTTGAAATTAAATCTGCTTTAGTTCATATTCTGCCTATTTTTTCTACAGTGCACAAGAAATATGCTATGTCAGAATTTTAAAACGGAACAATTTTTTTATTATTATTGCGGGGAAATAAATGCACTTTAATTTTTGTTATGACAAATTTAAATTAGGATGCTCAGAAGGGGAAAAATATTCAATAAACTGATAAAAACTATATTTTTTTACACATTTTCCAATATTTTGAATGGTTCCGAATCTCGAAAGATCTTTAACGTATATATACTTTTTTCGTTGCCAAACTACAGAGTTTACGCAGCAAAAGCACCGCTTCGGTATCATTTTCACGGAAATATACATAATAGCCTGAAAATAAAAATAAGTGAGGCATCACTGAAATGGTTTCAGAAGAAAAGCAAGAGGTGCAAGCACTTTGGAGTTTTACTCAACCCAAGCTCAACGTAATGGACATTTTTTAAAATTGCATTTTCGAGCTCCTGGGGTCGAATTTATGTCAAAAAAGTAGATTTGAAAATGTAGGTCATTACCAACCTCCTTCTATGAGAAAACAAAATAAATAAGTGTGCAAATTTTGAAATACTTTTTACTCAACATTTTATCATTTTCTATGCAATCCTTATCTAGTTTATAGAAAGTAGTTATTATAAATATTTTGCATATGATTCCTTTCCATTCGTGCTTCTTTTCACAAAAATATTGTTGTAAATCGTTGTCTACTTTGAATGTCCTTTCCAAAAATGAAGCCTGCACCAAAAACTGATCTAGGTAACCTTATTCCTTTGTTTAGCAGGCATCAATACCCAAATATAACAATGAAATCTTTGAAGAGGCAGAAAGTAGAAAGTGGAGTAAAACAGAATCTCAAAAAATCATCTGAATTCGATCTCGCGAATAAAATCCAAAAAACAAAAGCAAGAGTTGCAGGATCAGACGAAAAAAACGAAGACGAAGTTTGTGTTACTCTCGATGAACCTCTTTTCGTAAAACCCATAGTTCCATCTTCCCCAAATAGCATCCCCGATGCAATATTGGCCCTTGAGCAAAACCTCTCAAAAGAATTAAGTGAAATAAACTTCAGAGCACCCATAGATTACATATATAATCCAATAGAATACGCTCATGATGTTCACTCGAATTACGTGCATACTTACTGTCAGGGAACAAAAAGGATTTTGTTCTTGGGAATGAACCCTGGACCTTGGGGCATGTCTCAAACCGGAGTTCCTTTTGGAGAAGTATCGATGGCTAAAGAATGGCTTAAAATGTCAGGAAAGATACAAAAACCACCTCGTGAACATCTGGAAAGAAAAATCACAGGTTTTGATTGTACTCGTAAGGAAGTCAGCGGATTGAGATTTTGGGGCTTTTTCCGTGATCTCTGCGAAAAACCAGAAAATTTCTTTCGCTACAGCTACGTTCACAACTATTGTCCTCTGGCTTTTATGACTTCGCATGCTCGGAACATCACTCCTGCAGATATAAAGGCAATGCCTAAAGTCTGATTTACTCAAAAATTTGGTTAGATTGTCCAATAACTATATCTTTTTGCAGACTGAGGAACAGAAGAAGCTTCTGAAGATCTGTGACGATGTCCTCGAGGAAATCTTTAAGCTGCTGAAGGTCGAGATCGTTATTGGTATTGGCAGATTTGCAGAGGAAAGAGCGAAAATTGTCGTGAAGAATGGAAAAATTAATGTGAAGGTGATTGATGATTATTTACTTTTTATAAATTTGTAGGGAATATTATTTAGGGTAATGGTTACACTCCTAAAAGATTCGATGAGCATTTTGAAAATTTATTCTCCAAATTATTATCATCTTCATACGAGAGGTTCACCACTTGACTAATGAGTGTACGCCAAATTTCAAGATTTCAAAGGTTATAAAAGAATTCAAAGATTTGACAAACATTTAAAAGATTTCACAAAAATTTGAAAGATTTCGCAAACATTTTACAAAGATTTCAGAAGTTTTCAACAGCTTTGATAAAATTTCAAAGATTTTGCAAACATTTCACAAAGATTTTAAAATGTTTCATCAATGTTTTACAAAGATTTTTTTAAATCCCAAAAGATTTTTTCCAAATTCAGAAAATTGACAAGTTTTTGCAAAGTTTTCAACATTTTTAGAAATGTTTCAAAACTTCCAAAAGATTTTAAAGATTTTAAAATATTTCAGATGATTTCAAAGATCTTACGAAGATTTCAAAGATTCCAAAAGATTTCAAAAGATTTTGAGTCTTAAAAGATTTCAGAAATGTTTCAAAGATTTCACAAAGATTTCGACAAATTTCAGACGATTTCAAAGATTTAAGAAATATTTCATGGATTTCAAATATTTTACAAAGTTTTCAAAGATTTCATAAACGTTTCACATACATTTAAAATATTTTAAAGATTTCAAAATATTTCAGAAGATTTCTAAGATTCCAAAAAAAATCAAAAGATTGAAAAGATTTCAGAAATATTCCACAGATTTAAAAGATTTCGCAAACATTTCAAAAAATTTCAAAGATTACAAAGGTTTCAGAAATATTTCACAAGGATTTCATAAATAATTCACAAAGATTTCAAAAATTCCAAAAATTTCAGAAATTTTTAAAAGCTTTTGTAAAGGTTTCACCAAAATTTCTAAGATTTCGCAATGATATCGAAATATTTCAACAATGTTTTACAGATTCCAAAGATTTCGAAAAAATTTCGAAAGATTTGAGAAGATTTAAATGATTTCAAAGATTTCATCGATATTTTACTGATTTCAAATATTTCAAAAAGATTTCATATAAATTTCACAAAGATTTTAAATATTTCGTAAAGGTTTCATAAAGATTTCAAACGATTTAAAGTATTTCGCACAGTTTTCAAAAGATTTTAATTGCTTCAGAAATATTTAGCAGATTTCACAAAGATTTCACCTAGATTTCATAAATATTTAAAAGATTTCGAAGGTTCCAAAAGATTTCAAAATATTTCAGAAAATTTCTAAGATGTTAAAAGGCTTCAATGATTTGATAAAATTTTTAAAGATTACAGAAGATTTCAAAAACGTCAAAAGTTTTAAAGATTTCAGAAATATTTCTGTACAGATTTCAGAAAAGTGTCAAATATTTCGTAAATATTTCACAGAGATTTAAAAGATTTCACAAAAATCACAAAAGATTTTAGAAGATTTAAAAGTTTTTGCAAATATTTAAAATATTTTAGCAATATTTCACAGATCTTAATTGTTTCACAAATATTTCAAATATTTCAGAAGATTTCAACAATTTCAGAAATATTTCATAAATATTTCACAAAGGTTTCAAAGATTTCGAAGGTTCCAAAAGATTTTAAAGTTTTAAAAATATATCAGAAGATTTTATAAAGGTTTCACTAAGATTTCAAAGTTTCAAAAGATTTTAAAGATTTCAAAATATTTCAAAAGATTTAAAAAACTTCAAAGGTTTCAAAGATTTTAGAAATATTTCACAGATTTCACAAAGATAACTAGTATTTCGTGAATATTTTACACAGATTAAAAAGATTTTACAAAAATCCGAAAAGATTTCAGAAGATATAAAAGTTTTTGGAAAGATTTAGAAAATTTTTAGAAATGTTTCACAGATTTTAAAGATTTCACACAAATTTTAAAGATTTCCAAAAGTTTCAGAAATATTTCACAGATTACAAAGATTTCAAATATTTCACAAAAATTTCAAAGATTCCAAAATATTCTCGAAGATTCCAAAGATGTGAAAAGATTTCGCAAAAATTTCACAAAGATTTAAATGATTTCACAAAAGTTTCGCAAAGATATCAATGATTTCACAACGTTTTGACGAAGGCTTATACACCAGATTTCAAGAGTGATCAGCCCTTCGAAACTAATAAATAGTTAATATAATTTTATAGATAATATTTTGCTTAATTGCAGGTAATTTATATGGCGCACCCTAGTCCGAGAGCACTACACAACGAAAATTGGCCCGAAAAGGCAAAAGCAACCTTGGCAGATCAGCAACTGCTTGAATTCTTCACCAAATAATTCCTCAAACAAGGCATCGATCACCGTATTCAGTATTCTTTAAAAATACTCTTCGACTATTTTACATATCTTATATATATCGTCGATCCATATAGTAAAACTTCTAATTTATTACAACGATTGTAACGAGCAACTGCCGCGGGGCAGGGATACTTTTATATAGTTTTTTATTTTTATACTTTTTCCACGATGGAGTTAAATATGTGGATGGACATAGCTTTAGAAAAGGCCAAAGACTCGCTGAAAGCGGGCGAAGTTCCTGTAGGTTGTTTGTTTGTTTATCAGAACGAAGTAATAGCAACGGGCAGTAATACCGTCAACGAGACACGAAACGCCACTCGTCATGCAGAATTAAATTGCATTGATGAAGTACTCAGTTTTTGCAGAGAAAAGAAATTAGGTTATAAAAATGTTTTTCAAAATATTGATGTAGTAGTTACAGTGGAACCTTGTATTATGTGCGCTGCCGCCCTTCATGAATTAGAAGTTCGAAGCATCGTTTTTGGCTGTGCCAACGATAGATTTGGAGGATGTAATAGCGTTTTTGAAGTGGCAAAAGTCTGCGATTCAAAAGTGAAAGTACTTGGAAATGTTAAAGGAGAGGAAGCGATGCAATTGTTAAAAGACTTTTATAAAGGAGAAAATCCGAACGCTCCGGTGTCCAAAGTTAAGAAAAGTCGCAAACATCAGACTGAAGTTGATTGAATCGTAAGGTTTTTGAATGAGAATTTTTATTTTGAGTTGACTTACGTTTTTAAAAGAAGTTTTTATGTCAGTTTGCATTATTTTTTTGTAACTTGCATTTATAAATAAGTTAGATTTCGCTATAAATAAAAATAAATGCGATGTTGATACAAAGCAGGATTTTGTAATCTCTTGTAATGACACAGAATCCCTCCTGTTTTCTTAAGTTGATAATTGTGTAATATCAGCCACACCAGGTCGGATCGATTTCACATTTTCCTTGGAACCATCTTATCAGGAGTTGATTCCTCAGCGTGTAGTCTTTTAGCACCATGTCTTTCGACTAAAACATAAATAAGATATAATTTTTATTGTGGTAAATAATAAGTTTTTTATGTAATTAATATTACATCTTCCACCTACATTTTATATCTTATTTGATTTGAAGTAATACCAATTTTGTAATTAATTTTTTTTTTAATTCTATTGCGAAATATTAAGATTTATTAACCCTTTTAGATTTTATAAGTAACTAACAGCCATTTACCCGACGTTGCCCAAGCACTAGCAAGTCCCATCATATCTTTTCAAAGTTTCACAAAATTCAGCGAAATGACCAAAATTTCATAAATTGAACTTAAAATAAACTTGTTATACGTAATTTATTTATTCTTGCTCTCGTGGTTGAAAAACAATCAATATTGTTTATCTAAACGTACTGTATAATAAAAACCAAAATATACAATTCGCAACCTCTTTATTTATTTGATAAAAATTTTATTCACAATAAAAATAAATAGGGAATCCACGTAGAAAATCGGACTAACAGAAAAGCTTCCAGCATAGGGGTCTAAATAACCAAATTTTGCTCATTTTTCTTATTCGAATTTTTTTTAAACCACTGATTTCAAAAAAAGAAAACCGTAACAGCAAATTTGATTTTTTATTTCAATATTGTACATGCCAAGATCTTCAATTTGAATCACCCCGAAGAAAATCGGACTAAAAGAGAAGTTTGCAGCATATGGATCTAAGTAGCAAAAGTTTCCTTATTTTCTTATTCTGTAAACACTGATATAAAAAAAGCGAAATGCACTATAGCAAATTTATTTTTTATCTGATTTTACAAGAAAATTCGCGTAGAAAATTGGACTAACAGAAAATCTTCCAGCATAGGGGTCTATAAGTACCAAAATTTTCTTATTTTATTTTGTTTTAAATCACTGGCATGAAAAAAAAACGTAGCAAATTTGATTTTTTTATCTCAATTCTACATGCCAAGATCTTCAATTTCATTCACCCTGCAGAAAATCGGACAAAAAGAAAAACTGACAGTATAGGGGTCGAAATAACTTAAGTTTTCTTATTTTTTAACCCCTGGTAGAAACAAAAAATGAAAAATGTAACATAGCCAATTTTATTTCTTATCTTAATTCTACATGTCAAGAGATTTAATCTACGCCATCCCCGAAAAAAATCTGATTAAAAGAAAAGCATCCAGTGTAAGGGTCTAAGAAACCAAAATTCCCTTATTTTTTACCCTGTATGTATGTATGTGTTTTATTTACTTTCCCTTTTACGGGTTAGAGGGCTCCGTTCCCTTTACATCTTTTACAATTTATATGCCTTATACTTATCTTAACCTATAATCGCTTCGCCTTCTTATTATTTACAAGTTCTTAAATATTATCTTACTTAGCTATTATCTATAGCAAGTGCGCGAGACCTTCCAGGGCTTCCATTTCCTCTTGTCATTACTCTTCAAGCTTTTCGAAGTCACGCAACACTATTGTTTTTTTATTCATATATATTTCCAATTTGGTTTTCTCATCCCCCGTGCATTCTCTCTTCCCTTTTCTCTTCTAGGCTCTTCATCCACTTTTCCCCTTGTCCACAACCGCTCAGTATCCACCTAACTTTATCTACCACGCTCTTTCCCCCTTCCTCTTCCCCTGCACATCTATGCAAAACGTGTTCCCACGATTCCCTTTCATACCCACATACTCTACACATTTTAATTTCTTCACTCATTCATGCCTTCTCCCATTCTGAAACGTATTATCCTGGACCACCTGAACTCCTTTTTCAATTTCCCTAGATATTCTGGGACCCCTTCCAACTTGACGAATCTATACCATTTAATATATTTTGACTCCATCATTTTTTCCCACCTTTCCTCTTCCTTCTTCTTACTCATTTCCTCCCCTACTACCTGCCACTCCCTACCCTCATCCCACATTCTTCATTCCCTTCTAACTTGCCATCTCTCCTCCTCCCATCTTGAATGTCCCGTGAGCCCTCTCCTCTCTCCATTCAGTATTTCCTGCAGGCATACTTGTGCAACTTTGCTACCCTTACCACTCTTAAGTTTCTCTTCGAAATTCCAGACCCTTTTCCTCTGCCTTATCATCAATTTCTCTCTCCCTGTTTCTTCTCTCAACATATAACTAGGGCAGTTCCAGCTCACTCCCATAACCCATCTCAGAAATCTCTCTTGCATGTTTTCCACCTTTTTGTACTCCTTGCACACCCAAATGTCCACTCCAGTACACATGACTCACCATACCAGTGAATCAACCAGCCATACTCTCATCTTCCAATCCTCTTTGAATCTTCTTTTTCAAATGCCCCACACTTGAGCCATTCCCTTAATCGCACTTTCCATCCTTTTTTTTTACCTGAAGATCATTTCCTCCACCCGCTTCGAACCAGAATCCCAAATAACAAAATTCCTTTATTATTTTCACCATTCCCCCATTTATCTTCCATCCATACTTTACTTTATTCGTTCTCTTCCTGAAACGTACTATCTTTGTCTTTGTCACATTAATTTTCAGGTCTTTCCCTCTCACATACTATTCGAATCCTTTCATTAGCAAGTTTATACCCCTTTCGTTCTCTGCCAGAAGCACCACATCGTATGCGTACGCTAACGACTATATTCTTTTATTTCCTATAGCTGTACCCCCTTTACCTTTCTTTTCCATTTTCTCTTCTAGGTCTGCTAACAATATGCTAAACAACAATGGAATTAACGGGCACCCTTGCCTGAGACCCCTCCCTGTCCAGAAATCCTCTCCTTTCTGTTCCCCTATCCTCACCCTTGTCTTCATCTCCGCAAGGACCTCTTTTGCCCTCTCAATCAGCTTTTCGTCCACCTTCCTTTCTTTCATTGCCTTCCACAAAACTTTCCCATTTACAGAGTCGAATATTGCCTTAAAATGTACAAAGAGTGCGACCAGTTTTCCTTTTTCTGTCCCAGGTTCCAGTTGACTGGGTCATTTAGAACGAAAATGTTGTCCACTGTCCCCATCCCCTTCTTGAATCCTCTTTGATTGTGTGGGATAATTTATTTCTGTTCTACCTGTTCTTCTAATCTCTTCCTAAGCACCTCCACGTAAATTTTATACGTTATTAGCATAAGAGTGATTCCTCCATAATCTTTCACTTTTCTACCCCCTCCTTTCTTTGATAAAGGAACTACTAAACCCGTTTTCCACTCCTTCAGCCATCCTTCCCCTCTCCATACTCTATTACATACTTCCCAAATCTCTTCTCTAACCCTTTTTCCGCCAAACTTCAACCCTTCATTCGCCATCCCATCCTCTCCTGTCACCTTGTTTCTTTTTAACTTCTCAAATGCTTGATTAACCTCCTCTCTGATCACCGCATTCCCACCTTCCATTCCTCTCCCCTTGATCTTTCTATCTTCCCCCCTCACCTTACTATCGAACCCTCCTAGCAATTTCTTGAAATATACCGTCCATTCATCCATACTTATCTCCTTTCATTCACTCCTTTCTCTGTTGATCACGTCCCATTCTCTTCCTTCCTTTATTGCTTTCTCTACTTCCTTCATATAACTCACCTGCTCTTCCTGTCATTTTACATCCAGTAATTTCTCGTGTTCCCTTTTTCTTAATATACACCTTTCTATCTCGCCCCTTCTCCAAATCTTTAACGATAACTTCATACGCTCTTCACTCTCTATACATTACACATCCCACCATCCTCTCTTCTCCCTTCTTTCTTCCTCACTTGCCTCATTCCTTCCACTATCTTCTCTACCCTTCCCCTCGTCTTACACAACATCTTATCCACACCTCCCCTATTTTCAACCAAAAAATTCTCTTCTTCCATTCTTTCCATATATTCTCTTACATTATCAACTCCCATATCCAAACATTCTCATTTATCCACATCCAGTCTTTCCCTGTACATACTTGTTCCCTGTCTCTCCTTCACTCCATGCTCTCTGTTTCATCATCCACTTTCTTCTTCTTTCATTCCACGTTCCTCCTCTATCCTTTCTTCCCACCCCTTTAAAACTTCTCTTTTTTCAAGATATCAACTTTTTCTTCCTCACTTCTCACTTTTCATATAAGATTTTCTCGCTTTCTCAATCTTCCTTCGTTTTTTCTCGATATCCTCCAACTGCTTCTAACCTTATATTTTTCTTGCTGTCACACCAAATCCCATTCTTCCCACTTATCTCTTACTTTCCTCATTTCCTCCCAAACCTCATCCCCTCGCTTTTGCATGTTATTCAGACTTTGGTTCATTTCCTCTCAAAACCCTTTAATGAGATTTTCCAAACTCTCTAGATGGACTTTCCCTTTTACCTTATTCCTCTCCGGTGGAGACTTTTTCTTAAACTTTTTCTCTTCTCTTTCGTCATACCAATCTTCATCCCTTGATCTTTTACTGTCTTCCGTCCTGTCACCCTCATCGCTTTTATCCTTAAACTCTCCCCCCTGCCTGCATTTGTCAAAAAGTTGTCTCGATCCTAAGCTACTATATCTGGATCTATCAAGCAGTTCTCGATTTTATGGCCTTCCTCGAGTCCTTCTGTCAGTTAGTCCCCTTTCCTTCTCTCCCCACCCCAACTTCCCTGGCGTAGTAAACTGCAACTCGCTATCATCGGTACCATCTCCGGCATCACCCTTACCCCTCCCTGTTTCGCCTACTTCCGTGAGATCATCAGCACCGGGGTTGTTGTCTACCTGCCGCTGCCCTCTGCTGAACCCCACTGGGCTCCTCATTGCAAACATGCTGGCCTACTTTACCGATCTGCTGTCTTCTATCTTCCCTCTTACTTTTCCGTCCTCGGCAACTAACCTCCAAATAAGCACTTTCAACCATCCTCTTAACCCTTTCATCCTTAAAAAAACAGTTCCCCCACACTACCACACACTCCCTTCACCACACTCACCTACCATACCATATTTTACCTCAACCACACCTCCATGCCTGTCGCCAAAACCAAAAAAGATAGCACAGAACAAAAACGAGTACTTTGCCATTCGGTAATTGAGCGAAAATGACATTTTTTTAAATTCAGGTAATTTTTATTACAAAAATGTTTGTTTTGTCTTATGCGTGTCAAGCAAGGGGCTGTGCATAAATTACGTAAACTTTTAATCTGAAATTTTGAACCACGCCCCCCCCCCTTCTTAGAGTGCATAAATTTTAACCGTCCACGCCCCCATTTTACATAATTTTTGCCGACTAGTTTTTTTTTAATTTAGCGGTTATGAAAAAATTGCACAAGACGATTTGGGATAAGGGACAATTTTGTAAAATCTTACTGTCAAGAAAAGATTTCCATTTTGAGGCCATGTGACGAATGGGTCACGTGACCGACTTCCTACCTTACCGACACTTTGCTTATTTGTAAACTTATTTTCATACGAATAGCCACATTGGGTTAAATATTTGGGATGATAAATAAGAAGCATTACAAAATGCGGCTCTGGTCCTAAATTTGTATAATTATGACAAAAGTTTTTTTCGTGCACAATTTTTGTTTTTCTTTTTTTTTCTTTTTTTGGTATAATAAATAAAAAGCACTAAGAAACGCGGCTCTGGTCCTAAATCTGTATAATTATAAAAAAAGTTTTCTTTGTAAATAATTTTTTTTTTTTTTGCTTTTTCCATAATTATAAAGATCTAGTACCAGAGCCGCGTTTCTTAGTGCTTCTTATTTATTATCCCAAATTTTCAACTCGATGTGGCTATTCGTGTGAAAATAAGTATACACATAAAAAAAAGTGTCGGTAAGGTAGAAAGCCGGGCACGTGACCCACTCGTCACATGGCCTTAACCCTTAAAGCTATCCCCTCTCTGTGATAGCATAAAGAATAAGGGGGGTCGCTGAAGACCCCAGCAGAAATTTCTTTATTGTAACAAGGGTTTTTAATATTTTTGCGCGAAATTTTTTTTGGATATACCTTTTTAAATCCTTTATAAGATAAAACTAGTTAGTATATGTATTTTCAATTTTAACATATGACAAAAAAATTAAAACTAAACAAATAATGAAGAACATGACTCACGATTAAAAAAAGGCTGACTATAAAAGACCCCAGGCATAACCTAAGGGGTTAAATAAAAACAGTCGAACTGAATAAAAATGACGAATTTTCAACCAAATAGTTCAATCCTCCACTAAAACAGATTCATTTCCAACCAAAAAGTTTCAGCCAAAAAGACGAATTTTCAACCCAAGCACATGCATTTTCAACTGAGAAAGAACGAATTTTCAACGAAGGAGTTAAATTTTCATCTAAAAATATGAATTTGTAACCATATAGTTGCATTTTCAACCAAAAAGATTATTTTTTCACCAAAAAAGATGAATGTTCCAAAAATTACAGAAAGTTGCAACCAACAAGTTGAATTTTCAACCGAATTGTTGAATTTTTAACCTAAAAATGAATCTTAAACGAAAAATGTAATAGTTAATATTTCAACTAGAAAGTACTTTTATTTAGAGTCAAAAACAGTCGAATTTTCAACCGAGAAGATTGTTTTTCTACCATGAAAGATGAATTCTTAACAAAGTACATCAATTTTCAGGCAAATAGTTGAAGTTTCAAGTAAAAAAACTACATTATCTACCAAGAATGGATCGCCCAAAAAGCATAATATTAAACAAAAAATGTACCTAATAGTTGATATTTCAACCAAAAAGATTAAAATTTTTTATTTATAACAGTTGATTTTAATAAAAGGACGCATTTTCAACAAAACAGTTTAATCGTCATCTAAAACAGATTAGTTCTCAACAGAAATGTTCAATTTTTAACGAAAAAGATTAAATTTATGTCAAAAAAGACGAATTATCAACACAGCACATAAATTTTCAACCAAGTACTTAAATTTTAAAACAAGAGGATTATCGCTCCCCAAAATAAACGATTTTTCAACCACATAATTGAATCTTTAACTAAAAAAATTAAGTTTCTACCTGCACTTGTATAGCTAAATTTTCAACCAACAAATTTTCAACAAAAAAGTTAACTTTTCAAACAAGGAAATTAATTTTTAACCAAAATGAGGAATCATCAAATTACAGAAATGAATTTTTAACATAGTACTTCATCTTTCGACTAAATATTTGAATTTTCTACCAAACTTCTTAACTATTGTTTTCAGTGATTCCCAGAAATTATATCTTGTTTGTATAGTCGAACTCTACACATGCTACACGAGACGCTATTTTTTTTTTACATTTTAACCAATTTTTTATGAAAATTACGTAAATATCGAGAGTATAACAACTTGTGAAGTCAGGTGTACATCTTCATAGAAGTCACTGGCGTAACTTCTTCTGAATTCACATGAATTCACTGAAATTACTTGAAGTCAGTGTACACTCCATCGGTCGAGTTGCGAACCAAGAGTAAATAATAAAAAATGTCATTTTTGCTTATGTTCAAAGAACGTTATGTTAAACCGAAGAAATTTTTTTGTGAATTTTAATTTTTTATTTGCATTTAATACTGAAAATCCAGGAGAAAAAATGTTCAAATTCTAAAAATGAAAAAATTGTGACCTCATGGCGACACCATAGGATAATCTTTCATTTCAAAATGTCATTAGAGTGTTCCATTGGTACAGTAAGAAAAAAGATGAATGGAGTCAAAGAAATGTATAGTACTGAATACGCCCGGCCAAACAATTTTTGGATCGAAGAAAATTTGTCTTGTTTCAAGAAATAATGTTTCTTGAATGAAAATATCATTCTTGTTGTAAGATTAATTGCTTTCGGTCAACATTTGTTTTTTATTTGACGTATTCAGCATTACATTTCTTTGATGCAAGTAATATCAAAAATTTTGTTTTTTCGGTCTACCATCCCATTATTCTGCTACTCTACAGACCTATATCTGCACGGAGAGAAATTAAAGATCAGTTGGGCTATCTAGATGTGCAGACAGACTATATTGCAGGGTCAACTATAGAGCAGCCCTTGAAGATGGCTAAAGCGACTATCTCTAGAAGGTTAGAACAAGAGGTTCAAATCGATCATCTGAGAGTGTCGACTTGGTGCCATCTCCAACGATCGAATCAAGCTTCATAGAGAGTCGAACCGATCATCACAGAGGGCGGACTGATCATTATAAAGGGTCGAATCGCTCAGCATGAAGGGTCGATTTGGTCATATCATATTGGTCGACTAGATCTCGGACAGGTGACCTGGCCATCTTAGGGGGTCGATAGGTCCATCAACCTAGCACGTCCACAATCGAAATTCCCAAATTTCTTTGTATCAGAATTTTGGGCTTCTTTGGGCTGTATTGCCCATTTTCGGGCTCTACTACTTTTTTTGAACATTCAAATTTGAAATGGAGGTGCTGACTTGACTCAAGCCAGCGCCTCCACTATATAAAAATTTTGAAACATTTTTAATCAAACACGACAGAATTTTAAGCTTTTTTTGGGCTCTTGAATGCGCTAACAACCGATTTGCAAAAACAACCTCTACTGAAAACAAAACTAACCCCTATGTACAAACTCAAACTCGAAAAAAACGAAGTATACGAGAATTTTGGGATTATTTTGGGCTCTTGAACGCACAACAAAAAATTCAAAAAACCACCCACTATGAAAAGAAAAACCACCCCCTTGCAAAAAAAATCCGCAAAAATACAAAGTGCTTCAGAAGTTTTAACATACTTTGGGCTCTCGAATGCGCCAAACAAATTTTTCCAAAACCACCCCTATGTACAAAATAACCAACCCCTTAGTAAAAACTCAAACCTGGAAAATACAAAATAGAAATTAGTTTAGGGCTTTTCTTGGGCTCTCGAATGCTTGAATTTCTTTGTTGCAAAAATTACCGCTATATCCCAAACATCAACACAAGCCCAAAACTTCGGAAACTTATTGGTTTTGGTATTTTTGAGGAGCCCAAAAATTAGAGACTATATTCACACTGTCAAATTCTAAAAAACATTTTTTTTTTTACAGTGTCGTATCTACTTGGTGTCTATATACACTGTAAAATTCTCAAATAACATTATTTTTTGAGAAAGTAATATCTTCGTGGTGTCAAGGGGTTGCTTTTCAACTGTGAGGGTTGGAGCCCAAAAATAAGTGCTAGTATTTTTCAGGAGCCCCAAAATCAGAGACTCTATGTACACTGTAAAATTCTAAAAAACATTATTTTTGACAAAGTCATATCTTCGTGGTGTCAAGGGGTTGCTTTTCAACTGTAAGGGTTGGAGCCCAAAAATCGATGTTGGTATTTTTCAGGAGCCCAAAATTCAGAGACTCTATTTACACTGTAACATTCTAAAAAACATTATTTTTTAACAAACTCATATCTACTTGGTGTCAAGGGGTTGCTTTTCAACTGTAAGGGTTGGAGCCCAAAAATCGGTGTTGGTATTTTTCAACCTTTTGAAATCCCTTCAAATTATTGAAATCTTTTGAAAATTCCTTGGAATATCGAAATATACCCTAAAATATTTCGAAAATGTCAATTCCCATTAAATTACTGAAATAAATTGAATATTCCTTGGAATCTTTCAAAATACCCAAAAATATTTCAAATTTTTTACAAAAATTTCAAATTCCATCGCAATTTTTTGAAGCTTGCAAATATTCCTTGGAATTATTAAAAATACCCTAAAATATTTCAAACCTTTTGAAATCCCTTCAAATTATTGAAACACGTTAAAAATTCTTTGCCTTTTTTTTAATTCCCAAGAATATTTCAAATCTATTAAAATCGCTGCAATTTATTAAAATCTATTGAAAATTCCTTGTAGTATTTCTTTAAAAAACCCTAAAATCCTTTGAAAACCCTTCAATTATTAAAATCTTTTGAAAATTCCTTTGAATGTCGGAAAATACCGTAAAATATTTCAAAAAATTGAAATCCCATTAAATTACAGAAATAAATTGAAAATTCCTTGGAATCTATTAAAATACCCAAAAATATTTCAAATTTTTTACAACATTTTCAAATTCCATATCAATATTTTACAGCTTGCGAATATTCCTTGGAATTATTAAAAATACCCTAAAATATTTCAAATCTTTTGACATATATTGAAACTTTTAAAAGCTCTTGAAAATTTCTTTAAATTTTTTAAAATCCCCTAAAATATTTTAAACTTTTTGAAATGCCTTCAAATTATTGAAACACGATACAAATTCTTTGCCTTTTTTTAAATTTGCAAGAATATTTCAAATCTATTAAAATCGCTGCAATTTATTTAAATCTATTGAAAATTCCTAGTAGTGTTTTTTTAAAAAACCCCTAAAATCCTTTGAAAACCCTTCAATTTATTAAAATCTTTAAAAAATTCCTTTGAATGTCGGGAAATACCGTCAAATATTTCAAAATCTTTAAATCCCATTAAATTACTGAAATAATTTGAAAATTCCTTGGAATCTTTTAAAATACCCTAAAATATTTCAAATCTTTTGAAATACATTGAAACTTTTTTAAAATCTTGAAAATTTCTTGAAATTTTTTAAAATACTTTAAAATCTTTTTAATCCTTTGAAATCACTTCAAATTATTTAAATAAATTGAAAATTCCTTGGAATCTTTTAAAATACCCTAAAATATTTTTAAAAGATCACAATATTTTTAAATTCCATCGCAATTTTTTGAAGCTTACGAATATTCCTTAGAATGATTAAAAATACCCTATAATATTTCAAATCTTTTGACATACATTGAAACTTTTAAAAGCTCTTGAAAATTTCTTGAAATTTTTTAAAATACCCTAAAATATTTCAAACCTTTTGAAATCCCTTCAAATTATTGAAACACGTTAAAAATTCTTTTCCTTTTCTTTAATTCCCAAGAATATTACAAATCTATTAAAATCGCTGCAATTTATTTAAATCTATTGAAAATTCCATGTAGAATTTTTTTTGAAACCCTAAAATCCTTTGAAAACCCTTCAATTTATTAAAATCTTTTGAAAATTCCTTTGAATGTCGGAAAATACCGTCGAATATTTCAAAAACTTTAAATCCCATTAAATTACTGAAATAAATTTAAAATTCCTTGGAATCTTTGAAAATACCCTGAAATATTTCAAATTTGTTATAAAATTTTTAAATCGCATAGCAATTTTTTGAAGCTTGTGAATATTCCTTGGAATTATTAAAAATGCCCTAAAATATTTCAAATGTTTTGACATACATTGAAACTTTTAAAATCTCTTTAAGATTAGTTGGAATTTGAAAAAATACCCTAAAATATTTCAAACCTTTTGAAATCCCTTCAAATTATTGAAACACGTTAAAAATTCTTTGGCTTTTTTTTTAATTCCCAAGAATATTTCAAATCTATTAAAATCGCTGCAATTTATTAAAATCGACTGAAAAGTAATTCTAGTATTTTTTAACCCTAAAATCCTTTGAAAACCCTTCAATTTATTAAAATCTTTTGAAAATTCCTTTGAATGTCGGGAAATACCGTTAAAAAAACTTTAAATCCACTTATATTACTGAAATAAATAGAAAATTCCTTGGAATCCTTTAAAATACCCTAAAATATTTTTAAAAAATTACGACATTTTCAAATTCCATAGTAATTTTTTGAAGCTTGCGAATATTCCTTGGAATTCTTTAAAATACCCTAAAATATTTCAAATCTTTTGAAATACATTGTAACTTTGAAAAGCTCTTGAAAATTCATTAAATTTTTTAAAAATACCCTAAAATCTTTAAAATCCTTTGAAATCACTTCAAATTATTGAAATAAATGAAAAATTTCTTGGATTCTTTTAAAATACCCTAAAATATATTTTTTTAAATTACAACAATTTCAAATTCCATAGCAATTTTTTTAAGCTTTCGAATATTCCTTGGAATTATTAAAAACACCATAAAATATTTCAAATCTTTTGACATAAATTGAAACTTTTAAAACCACTTTAAAATTACTTGGAATTTGTTCAGATACCCTAAAATATTTCAAACCTTTTGAAATCCCTTGAAATTATTGAAACACGTTAAAAATTCTTTGGATTTTATTTTAAATTCCATAAAAAATTTCAAATGTATTAAAATCTCTGCGATTGATTAAAATCCATTGAAAATTACTTGGAATCTTTTTTAAAAAAAAAACTAAAATCCTTATTGAAATATTTTAAAAATTCCTTTGAATGTCGGAAAATACCGTCAAATATTTTTTTAAAAACTTTAAATCCCATTAAATTATTAAAATAAATTGAAAATTATTTGGAATCTTTTAAAATACTCTAAAATATTTTTTAAGAATTACAACATTTCCAAATTCCATAGAAATTTTTTTAAACTTGCGTATATTCCTTGGAGTTATTAAAAATACCCTAAAATATTTCAAACTTTTTGAAATCCCTTCAAATTATTGAAATACATTAAAAATTCTTTGCCTTTTTTTTAGTTCCCAGGAATATTTCAAATCTATTAAAATCGCTGCAATTTATTTAAATCTATTGAAAATTCCTTGTAGTATTTTTTTTAAAACCCCTAAAATCCTTTGAAAACTCTTCAATTCATTAAAAATCTGTTGAAAATCCTCTAGAATCACGGAAAATACCCTAAAATATTTCAAAAACTTTAAATCCCATTAAATTACTAAAATAAATTGAAAAATCCTTGGAATCTTTTAAAATACCCTACAATCTTTTTAATCTTCTGAAATACATTGAAACTTTTAAAAGCTCTTGAAAATTTCTTGAAATTTTGTGAAATACCCTAAAATCTTTAAAATCCTTTGAAATCGCTTTAAATTGTTGAAATAAATTGAAAATTCTTGGAATCTTTTAAAATACCCTAATTTTTTTTTTTTTTAATTACAAAAATTTCAAATTCCATCGCAATTTTTTGAAGCTTGCGAATATTCCTTGGAATTATTAAAAATACTCTAAAATATTTCAAATCTTTTGACACACATTGAAACTTTTAAAAGCTCTTCAAAATTACTTGGAATTTTTGAAAATACCCTAAAATATTTCAAACCTTTTGAAATCCCTTGAATTTATTAAAACACGTTAAAAATTCTTTGTCTTTTTTTTTAATTCCCAAGAATATTTCAAATCTATTAAAATCGCTACAATTTATTTAAATCTATTGAAAATTCCTTGAAGTATTTCTTTAAAAAACCCTAAAATCCTTTGAATTTCCTTCAATTTATTAAAATCTTTTGAAGATTCCTTTGAATGTCGGAAAAAACCGTCAAATATTTCAAAAACTTTAAATCCCATTAAATTACTGTAATAATTTGAAAATTCCTTGGAATCTTTTAAAATACCCTAAAATATTTTTAAAAAATTACAACATTTTCAAATTCCATAGCAATATTTTGAAGCTTGCGAATATTCCTTGGAATTATTAAAAATACGCTAAAATATGTCAAATCTTTTGAAATAGATTGAAACTTTTAAAAGCTCTTTAAACTTACTTGGAATTTTTACAAATACCCTAAAGTATTTCAAATCATTTGAAATACATTGCAACTTTCAAAACCTCTTTAAAATTACTTGGAATTTTCTTAAATACCCTCAAATATTTCAAATCTTTTGAAATCGCTGCAATTTATTCAAATCAATTGAAAATTCCTTGGAATTTTTTTTTAAACCCTAAAATTATTTGAAAATCCTTCAATTACTTGAAATCTTTTGAAAATTCCTTGGAATCTCGGAAAATACCGTGAAATATTTCAAAAACTTTAAATCCCATTATATTACTGAAATCAATTGAAAATTCCTTGGAGTCTTTTACAATACCCAAAAATATTTCAAATTCTACAGCAATTTTTTGAAGCTTTCGAATCTTCCTTGTAATTATTAAAAATACCCTAAAATATTTCAAATCTTTTGAAATACATTGAAACTTTTAAAAGCTCTTTAAAATTACTTGGAATTTTTTTAAATACCCTAAAATATTTCAAACCTTTTGAAATCCCTTCAAATTATTGAAATCTTTTGAAAATTCCTTGGAATATCGAAATATACCCTAAAATATTTCAAAAACTTCAACTCCCATTAAATCACTGAAATCAATTGATAATTCCTTGGAATCTTTTAAAATACTCAAAAATATTTCAAATTTTTTACAAAATTTTCAAATTACATGGCAATTTTTTGAAGCTTTCGAATATTCCTTGGAATTATGAAAAATACCCTAAATTATTTCAAATCTTTTGAAATACATTCAAACTTTTAAAAGCTCTTTAAAATTACTTGGAATTTTTTTAAATACCCTAAAATATTTCGAACCTTTTGAAATCCCTTCAAATGATTGAAATACGTTAAAAATTCTTTGGATTTTTTTTCAATCCCCTAGAATATGTCAAATCTATAAAAATCTGTATGATTTATTTAAATATATTGAAAATTTCGTGCAATCTTTTACAAAAAACCGTAATATCCTTATCCATATTGAAATCTTTTGAAAATTCCTTGGAATCTCGGAAAATACCCTAAAATATTTCAAAAAATTAAAGTCCCATTAAATTACTGAAATAAATTGAAAATTCCTTGGAATCTTTTTTAAAACGACCCTAAAATCCTTTGAAACCCCTTCAATTGACTGAAATTTTTTGCAAATTCCTTGGAATCTCGAACAATGCCCTAAAATATTTCAAAAACGTCAACTCCCATTTAATTACTGAAATCAATTGAAAATACCTTGGAATCTTTTAAAATACCCACAAATATTTCAAATTTGTTACAAAATTTTCAAATTTTATAGCAATTTTTGAAGCTTTCAAATATTCCTTAGAATAAATAAAAATACCCTAAAATATTTCAAATCTTTTGAAATACATTGAAACTTTTAGAAGCTCTTTAAAATTACTTGGAATTTTTGAAAATACCTTAAAATATTTCAAACCTTTTGAAATCCCTTCAAATTATTGAAACACGTTAAAATTCTTTGCATTTTTTTTCAATTTCCAGAATATTTCAAATCTATAAAAATCTATAATTTATTTAAATCTATTGAAAATTCCGTCCCTTTAATTTACTGAAATAAATTGAAAATTCCTTTGATACTTTGAAAATACCCTAAAATATTTCAAATTTTTTACAAAATTTTCAAAACCCATGAAAATTTTTTAAAGCTCCTAAATATTCCTGGAAATTATTAAAAGTACCCTAGAATATTTCAAATCCTTTGAAATACATTGAAACTTTCAAAAGCTCCTTAAAATTACTTGGAATTTTTTTAAATACCCTAAAATTCTTTGAAACCCCATCAATTAATTGAAAAATCTTTTGAAAATTCCTTGGAATCTCGGAAAATGCCCTAAAATATTTCAAAAAATTTAAATCCCATTAAATTACTGAAAGAAATTAAAAATTCTTTGGAATCTTTAAAATTGTCCTAAAATATTTCAAACCTTTTGAAATCTCTTCAAATTATTGAAACCCGTTAAAAATTCTTTGGAATCTTTTTTAATTCCATAACATATTTCAAATCTATAAAAATATCTGTAATTTATTTAAATCTGTTGAAAATTCCTCGCAATCTTTTTTTAAAAAACCCTAAAATTCTTTGAAAACCCTTCAATTAATTGAAGTCTTTTGGAAATTCCTTGGAATCTCGGAAAATGCCCTACAATATTTAAAAAAATTTTAATCCCATTAAATTACTGAAATAAACTGAAAATTCTTTGGGATCTTTTAAAATACCCTAAAATATTTCAAATTATTTGAAAAACATTGAAACTTATAAAAGCTCTTGAAAATTTCTTGAAATTTTTTAAAATACCCCAAAATCTTTAAAAACCTTTGAAATCTCTTCAAATTATTGAAATATATTGAAAATTCCTTGAAATCTTTTCAAATACCCTAAAATATTTTTAAAAGAGCACAACATTTTTAAATTCCATCGCAATTTTTTTAAGCCTGCGAATATTCCTTGGAATTATTAAAAATACCCTAAAATATTAAAAATCTTTTGAAATACATTGAAACTTTTCAAAGCTCTTTAAAATTACTTGGAATTTTTACAAATACCTTAAAATATTTCAAACCTTTTGAAATCCCTTGAAATGATTGAAACACGTTAAAAATTCTTTGGATTTTTTTTCAATTCCCTAGAATATTTCAAATCTATAAAAATCTCTATAATGTACTTAAATCTATTGAAAATTCCTTGTAGTATTTTTTTTAAAACCATAAAATCCTTTGAAAACCCTTCAATTTATTGAAATATTTTGAAAATTCTCTCGAACCACGGAAATACCCTAAAATATTTAAAAATCTTTAAATCCCATTAAATTACTGAAATCAATTAAAAATTCCTTGGAATCTTTTAAAATACCCTAAAATATTTCAAATTTTTTACAAAATTTTCAAATCCCATAGCAATTTTTTTAAGCATGCGAAAATTCCTTGAAATTATTAAAAATACCCAAAAATATTACAAATCTTTTGAAATACATTGAAACTTTTAAAAGCCCTTGAAAATTTCTTAAGATTTAAAAAAATAAATCTTTAAAATCCATTGAAATCACTTCAAATTATTTAAACATATTAAGAATACCCTAAGATATTTCAAATTCTTTAAAACCTTTTGAAGTCCCTTGAAATTTTGAAAAATTCCCTAAAATCTTTAAAATTCTTTGAAATCCCTTAAATTATTATTAAAACCCTACGAAATATTAATAATAAAAATTAAACATGCATGCCCATTAAAAAAAAAAAAAGAATTTCACGTTTTTCGTCCATTTATTTTTCTCGAAAACGGTTGGCTGTATACCCGATAATTTTTTTCCTAAATAAAAAATACGACTCCACTGACCCCAGGCATATCCAATTTTAAAAATTGTATTTTACCTTACACCCTAGTCCAGAGGCCACACTGTAGAATTTCATTTTAATAAATTTTTTTCTTGTAATTTCTTTTTTTAAGCCCAGATTTTTTAATTATCAACTTTCTTTTTAACTTTTGCTCGAAAAGAATTGACTTACGGTTATACTCAAATTTTAAATTACAAGACTGATCGACTTATCTTCAAAGAATAAAACTCACATCAATCGCAAACTTTTAGTTACGAAATTTGGAAATTTTAAATAAATAAAAGAAAAAAATGTCTAGTCAATAAAATAAAAATAACGAAATATTCTCAGTTACAACAATGTTTTTAAAGCTCGCAATTAAAACTAATTTTTATTAAAAAATAATAGCGAATTAAAACTATAGGAATACAGGAAAATTAATCTAGATTCAATAAAATCACACTTGTTGCAAAACACGAGTAAAATAGTAAAAATGCTAGTACCACAAAACTGAAAATTAGGTTAAACCATAACCAAAAAATCAAAACCACAAAGATGGGATGCATTCCACCACCTTTTACTGTATTGTTAATAACAATCTCAAGCCCATAACCATAACCACGCTAGAGTAGGCGATATTTCTTATTTTAATGACTGACATTAATTTCTAATTGAATGAATTATGTGAGTGAAAAATCGTGATGGAAAATAAAAATTTGATAGAAGAGATTTCGAAATTTATGGAAATGAAATTACAATATATTTTCGTAAGAGTTAATTATTGACAAGAAACTGTGAAAAATGATGTGCATGAATATTCATCAATTTTTATTTTCCTTAATATTTATTTTACCGAAATTCATGTGACCGAAAAACAATTTACCGTAATTTTTATTTATCCGATTTAACGGTTTACCTCATTTTTATTGTTCCTATTTTCCGAATTGCCGTTTGACAAAATTTTTATTTTTTCGAAGAACCATTTGCCATAATTTTTATGTTTCCAAATTTCTAATAAAATAATATTAAATAATAATATAATATTTCGGAAGAATAAAACTGACGTTTTATATATTCAATTAATTTTTTTTCTGCAATTAATCCCTTCTAATAGGAAAAATCATAGAAAATTTGTAAACGAAGATCATTATCAAAATTTTACAGAAAAAAAGGTATTTATGATAAAAAATTATTATATTTCAAAGATTAAACATTTTTCAACAATTTACATTTTTCAGTTTTGTTAGCATTTTTTAACCAGAAATTTACTGTTTTAAACAAAAATCATATTATATTTTAAAGGTTCATAATTTTTCAACAATTTAAGGTTACGTTAGCGTTTTACACCAAAAACCGGTATTCTAAAACAAAAATCATTAGATTTTGAAGAAGATTTACAATATTCTGAACAATTTTTTTTATATATTATGTCAGTATTTTTCGTCGGAAATTATTGGTATTTTTTTATACAAAATTATTAATTTCAAAGAATATTTACAATTTTTCAACAAAATTAGGTTATGTTGGAGTGTTTCACTTGAAATTGGTATTTTTCGACAAAAATCATTAAATTTAAATCCAATAATTTGTGTTTAAAACAATAAAGTTTACACGTTTCAGCAATTTAAAATTGTACTTTTTTTTTGTCAGAAATTGAAAATTTTATATTAAAAATATTAGATTTCAAAGAAGATTGATAAGTTTTAACAATTTTAGGTTAAGATTTAGAATGTGTTAACAATTTTGGATTATGTAATTGTTTTTCGTCGGAAATTGGTATTTTTAATTTTAAAAAAAATTATATTTCGAAGAAGATTCACAACGTTTTCACAATTTTAGGTTACGTTGGGGTTTTAAATCGGAAATTGGTATTTTTTAATAAAAAACCGATATAGAATTAAAAAAAAAAACATTTAGAATTTTGGAACAATTTAAGGCTGTGTTAACGGTTTTCAACAGAAAAAGGTTATTTTAAACAAAAATTATTCAATTTCAAAGAATATTTACAATCTCAAACAATTTTTTGTTATGTTAGTTTTTTTCTTTGAAAACTGGTACTTTTAATTAAAAATTCAGAGCCATTAAATTCCGAATTTTTGTAAAAATTAATAATGGAAATCGGTAATTTTAAAAAACAATCATTGGATTTCAAAGAATTAAATTTTTTTAAACAATTGTAGGTAATGCTCTCGTATTGCCAATATTGCCAATATTTGAACAATAATTTTTTATTATTTTTAATTGGCCAACAATTTCTAAAGATAAGCAATGTGTGTAAAGTCTTTAAAATCCCTAAAATCTTTTGAAATCTTGGTGAATTCGTAGAAATATTTGAAAGTATTTAAAAAATTTGCGAAATCTTGAAACTTTTTGTGAAACCTTTTGAAATAATTTAGTAAAATTTTTTAAATGTTCAAAATCCTTTAAATCTATGAAATATTTGTGAAATCTATCTGAAATCTTTTGTATTCGTTTTAAATCATTGCAATATTGAAAATATTTGTGAAATCTTTTAAAATCCTCTAAATTTTGAAATCGTTTAAAATTTTTGAAATATGTCGTGAAATCTTTAAAATTCTTGTATTCTTTTGAAATTTTAATAAAAATTTTATGAAATCTTTTAAATATTTGTGAAATCTTTTGTATTCATTTGAAGTAATTGAAATATTATCTTCTTTAAAATATTGAAATCATAAAAAATTTTTGAAATTTTTTGCAATCTTTTAAATTTGGTGTACATTTTTAAATCGTTTAAATATTTGTGAAATTTTTTGAAATCTTATAAAAAAATTTTTATTCGTTTAAAATCTTTGAAATTTTTTGAAATCTTTGAAATTGGGTGTACTGTATTAAATTCTTGAAATATTTCTTAAATCCTTATGAATTCTTTGAAATATTTCAAATCTTTGTGAAATCTTTAAAAAAAATTTGAATTCGTTTAAAATTTTTGAAATGTTTTGAAATCATTGAAATCTGTCGTACTATACCCTTTTTGAAATCTTTAAAATTCTTGTATTCTTTTGAAATCTTAATAAAATTTTTATGAAATCTTTTTAATATTTCTGAAATCTTTTGTACTCATTTGAAGTAATTGAAATTTTAGAAATCTTTGTGAAATCTTCTTTAAAATATTGAAATCATTTAAAATGTTTTGAAATACACTTTTTGAAATCGTTTAAATATTTGTGAAATCTTTAAAAATCTTCTAAAAAATGTTGAATTCGTTTAAAATCTTTGAAATGTTTTGAAATCTTTGAAATTGGGTGTACTGTACTAAATTCTTGAAATATTTTTAAATCCTTATGAATTCTTTGAAATATTTCAAATCTTTGTGACATCTTTTAAAATCTTCTAAACAATTTTGAAATCGTTTAAAACTTTGAAATGTTTTGAAATCTTTGAAATCTGGTGTACTGTAGCCTTTCTGAAATCTTTGAAATTCTTGTATGCCGTTGAAATCTTTATGACATTTTTTTGAAATATTCTAAATATTTATGAAATCTTTCTGAAATCTTTTGTATTCGTTTGAAGTAATTAAAATTTTTTAAATCTTTGTGAAATCTTTTGAAATCTTCTAAAAAAATTTGAAATCCTTAAAATCATTGAAATTCTTGTATTATTTTGAAACATTTAGAAAATTTGTATGAAATATTTGGAACCTTTGTGAAATATTTTTGAAATATTTGGAAATCTTACAAATTTGGCTTACTGTACTCTTTTTAAAATCTTTAAAATCCTTTAAATCTTTTGAAAGTTATAAAAACTTCGTGAAATCTTCGAAATCTTTGAAATCGGCTGTACATGTTTTTTTCAAATCTTTGAAATTCTTTACAATTTTATAAAATGTTCGAAATCTTGGGGATATTTTTTTTGAAATCTTGTAAATCTAGTGTACACGCCTTTTTTGAATCTTTGAAATCATTGAAATCTTTAAAATCTTTGGAAAATCTTTCGAAATATTTGTGAAATCTTTCTTAAATCTTCGTTTGTGAAATCTTTTTTATTCGCTAAAATCATAATTATTTGAAATCTTTGTAAACTCTTTTAAAATTTTTTAAATCTTTTAAAATCCTTATAAAACCTTTCAAATATTTGTGAAATATTTCTAAAATCTTTTGTATTCGTTTTAATTCATTGAAATATTAAATTTTTGTTTATAAAATCTTTTGAAATCCTCTAAAAGATTTTAAAATCGTTTAAAATCTTTGAAATGTTTTGAAATCTTTTAAATCTGTCGTACTGTACCCTTTTTTAAATTGTTTAAATATTTGTGAAATCGTTTGAAATCTTCTAAGAAAATTTTGAATCCGTTTAAAATCTTTAAAATTGTTTGAAATCTTTGAAATTGGGTGTACTGTATTAAATTCTTGAAATATTTAAAATCTTTGTGAAATCTTTTGAAATCTTAAAAAGTTTGAATTCTTTTAAAATCTTTGAAATGTTTCGAAATTGGGTGTACTGTACAAAATTCTTGAAATATTTTTAAAACCTTATAAATTCTTCGAAATATATAAAATCCTTGTGAAATCTTTTAAAATCTTCTAAACAATTTTGAAATCGTTTAAAACTTTGAAATGTTTTGAAATCTTTGAAATCTTTGTACCCTTTCTGAAATCTTTGAAATTCTTGTATTCTGTTGAAATCTTTTAAATATTTGCAAAATCTTTCTGAAATTTTTTGTATTCATTTGAAATAACTGAAATTTTTTAAATGTTTGTGAAATCTTATGAAAAAGTTGAAATTATTGATAATCTTTGAAATTTTGAAATCTTTGATATCTGGTTGTACTGCAACCTTTTTGAAATCCTCTATAAGATTTTGAAATCGTTTAAAATCTTTAAAATGTTTCGAAATCTTTGAAATCTGTCGTACTATACCCTTTTTGAAATCTCTAAAATTCTTGTATTCTTTTGAAATCTTGATAAAATTTTTATGAAATCTTTGAAATCTAGTGTACTGTACCCTTTTTAAAATCGTTTAAGTATTTGTGAAATCTTTTGAAACCTTCTAAAAAAATTTGAATTCGTTTAAAATCTTTGAAATTGGGTGTACTGTATTAAATTCTTGAAATTTTCCTTAAATCCTTAGGAGTTCTTTGAGATATTTAAAATCTTTGTGAAATCTTTTGCAATCTTCTCAAAAAATTTGAATTCGTTTAAAATCTTTGAAATTTTTTGAAATCTTTTAAATCTGTCGTACTATACCCTTTTTAAAATCTTTAAAATTCTTGTATTCTTTTGAAATCTTAATGAAATTTTTATGAAATCTTTCAAATATTTGTGAAATCTTTTGAAATCTTATAAAAAAAATTGAATTCGTTTAAAATCTTTGAAATTTTTTGAAATCTTTGAAATTGGGTGTACTGTATTAAATTCTTCAAATATTCCTTAAATCCTTATGAATTCTTTAAAATATTTGAAATCTTTGTGAAATCTTTTGAAATCATCTAAAAAAAATTCAATTCGTTTAAAATATTTGAAATTGAGTGTACTGTACTAAATTTTCAAATCTTTGGGAAATCTTTTAAAATCTTCTAAACAATCTTGAAATAATCGTTTGAAATCTTTGAAATATTTTGAAATCTTCTCAATATTTGTGAAATCTTTCTGAAATCTTTTGTATTCGTTTGAAGTAATTTAAATTTTTTAAATCTTTGTGAAATTTTTTGAAATCCTCTAAAAATTTTGAAATCTTTGTAAAATTTGTATGAAAAATTTGGAATCTTTGTGAAATCTTTTTGAAATATTTGGAAATCTTAGAAATTGGCTGTATGTGTCTTTTTCAAATCCTTGAAATCCTTTAGATTTTTATAAAACGTTCGAAATCTTTAGGATATATTTTTTAAATCTTTTAAATCTAGTGTACACGCCTTTTTTGAATCTTTGAAATCCTTGAAATCTTTAAAATCTTTGGAAAATCTTTTGAAATATTTGTGAAATCTTTCTTGAATTTTTGTTGGTCAAATCTTTTTTATTCGTTAAAATCATTTAATCATTTGAAATCTTACTAAAATCTTTTGAAATCTTCTTAAATGTTTTTAAACCTTTGGAAACCTTTTTAAATCGTTTCAAATCTTTGAAATCCTTTAAATCGTTTGAAAGTTTTAATCTTTGTGAAATTGTTGTGAAATCTTTGAGATCTGGTGTACACTCCTTTTTTAAATATTTGCAATTCGTGAACTCATTTTGAAATGTTCAAAATCTTTTTAAATAATTTAAAATCTTTGAAATATTTTGAAATTAAAATAATTGTTTTGAAATATTTTGAAATAAATCAAATAAAAAACTTGTTAGTAGCAAGATTTTTTCTAAAAGAGATGTTTCTTTCATAATAGACTAAAAGATTTAAATTACTCTTCGCTTTTGAATAAAATAGTTGTTTTAAAAGCAAAAAAATAATTCAAATTCAAGTTTCTCGGGAGAAATTCAAGGAGATTTCCAGGTTTTCAAGATCGCTGGACATGAAATACAAAAATTGTCTACTAATATTAATTTTATATTTAAAATTAAAAATTGTGCGAGACAAACAAGAATAATTGCGCGTGTTTTTTTTGTAGTGTAAATAATGATTCGGTAAAATAAAAATTACCCTCTTTTTTCATTGTGTTATTCTTGTCTCTAATGAGCCAAAAAGTGCGGTTTTTTGGAAGTTCATTTTTTAATTGTGAATAATTTTCTTGCTTATTTAGCAAAAATTATTCATGATAAAATGGATTTCTTTTTAATCTTAATTAAAATTTTTTTTAACTAGAGACACTGAACTCATGATTATTTCAAATCTACAGAACTTGCTTATGAATAATTTTAAGATTTTTTAAAATTGAGTTTACATATTTTACCTCAATTTTCTTGAAAGAAGTCTTCCTTTTATTTAAATGTTTGTAAAAAGGATGTTTTGAATTTTAGCCATTTTTTATAAATGCATTTAAACATTTTGGATTTTTATCTTTTCCTAATTGTAAAATTTAATAATCTGAATGGATTGGTTTCAGAATCACCCAAAAATAAAAATGATATGAAATAGCGATTCGATCACACGATTTTTGGATAAACAAAGATTAGGAAAATAGAATTTGGAGAATAATCATCCGCCTCATGAAAAAATCTGAAAGATTCAGTAGGTAAAGTTAAATCTGGGACCATACAGTGCATTAAGTATTTGATTACTGATTTATTTCAAGTGCAAATTGGCCCCATCATGCACTAGATATTACTTTCTTAATTTGCGTGACTGATCAAATATATATTTGAAAGCTTTCAATAATTAGCGAGCAAAGCAAAGATTCTCTTTAAATTCTCTATTCATGAGCTGATGATATAACTTGCTTGATTTATCGTGAGATTATTTTTAAACTTAACCAGAATCACTGTTAACTATGAACTATGAATTGTAAATCATGAGCTGCAAATTGTAATACCCATTTAAAGAATGTTTTGTCGACTTTTTGCCCTTGAAGATAAATCTTCAGTTTTAATGCGAGATCACTGCGATCTTTTGAACTACAAGATGTCGAATCAAGTATCTAGTTATGTAAGAGAACAAACAAGCACTTACCAATTTGTTTCCGGTTACTGAAACAAAAGATCGAAAGGAGGAAAAGGGTTGATCCGCAGATGAAAATAATTGTCATGACAACCGCATAACCGTCATAACCAATGACTGTGAACGGTTTTGGTAGAGGGGGCGCAGGGGGAGGCACAGGACAACTTGCCTCGCAATCCACACAACTGCAGGCTGGAGTTCCCGGCTAAAAAGAAAAGAAAATTATTAATATTTATTAGAGGAATAGATTTATTGAAAATTCCTTAACATCTTTTAAAAAACCTAAAATTCAAAAACTTTAAATCCCATTAAATTACTGAAATAAATAGAAAATTCCTTGGAATATTTTAAAATACCCTGAAATATTTTTGAAAAATTACAACAATTTCAAATTCCATAGCAATTTTTTGAAGCTTGCGAATATTCCTGGGAATTATTAAAAATACCCTAAAATATTTCAAACTTTTTGAAATCCCTAGAAATTATTGAAACACTTTAAAAATTCGTTGCCTTTTTTTTTAATTTCTAAGCATATTTCAAATCTATTAAAATCGCTGCAATTTATTTAAATCTATTGAAAATTCCTTGTAGCATTTTTTTTTAATATTAAAATCCTTTGACGACCCTTCAATTTATTAAAATATTTGTTAAATTCCTTTGAATGTCGGAAAATACCGTCCAATATTTTTAAAACTTTAAATTCCATTAAATTACTGAAATAAATTGAAAATTCCTTGGAATCTTTTAAAATACCCTAAAATATATTTTTTTTAATTACAACAATTAAATGTGAAGATCAATATTTTGTTCAAGTTTATAAACAAAATTAGGGGCGATCCATATATTACGCAACAGCTTTTGGGGGGAGGGGGTTTAGGAAAATGTTGCTATCTGTTAGTTGACGGTGGGGGGGGGTACTGTTACCTAATAGTTTCAACAAATCTACCTGCTACAAACTCAATGTATCCAAGATTATAGTATATAACGTTAAAATGGCAATTTCACAATAAAAAATTGTAATAATGCTTTAAAGGCTTCATGTCGGTATAGTTTAGATTAGTATTTTTTTCCATCATTCTGTAAAAGAACATCCATGAAAAAAAGTTTTTTTTTACACTTTTTGAAATAAATACTAATTGCAAAATCATTCAACATTTTTTAGTTTTTAAAGCCTCTCAATAAGGTATTTTATTGAATTTTCCAGGATCTTAAGGTATTTCATACAACTTCAAAAAATTTTGAAGAATTTCAAAGAATACCATCAGATTTTTTTTTACATTGAGGGGATTACAAAGAATTTCAAAGATATGAAGAGATTTTAAAATATTTTAAGGTATTGCCAATGATTTGAGAACATTTGAAAGATTTTTAAGAATTTTAAAGATTTCGAAATATTTTGAAACATTATAAGGAATTTCAATACATTTCAAGAATTTGAAGCGATTTTAATGAATTTAAAAGATTTTAGGGTATTTGAAAAGATTTCAAGGCATTTTTCAGAGCTTTACAAAACGCCAAGAGATGACAAAAGCTTTCAATAGATTAAAAAAATTTCAATGAATTTTCAGGAATTTTTATGATATAAAGGGATTTCAAAGATTTTGATTAGATTTTAAAGAATTTTCTAAAATTTCGGAAGATGTGAGTTTCAGGCTTTTTCAAAAGATTCCAAGAAACCTTGAAGAATTTTAAAAGAATTTCGAGGATTTCCGTAATTTTGAGGGATTTTAAAGGCCTTCAAGAAATTTTTAGGAATTTCAACAAATGTCATCAGATGTCAAATACGATGACGGGATTTCAGGAGATTCTATAATATTTTGAGCAATTTTCAAGAGATTAACAAAATTTCAGGGGATTTCAAAAGATTTCAAAGGATTTAAAAAGCGTCAAAAAATGTTCAAGAATTTTAATAATTTGAAGGAATTTAAAAGAAATTCATGTGAATGGAAAGAATTTCCGAGAGTTTCAGATCATTTGAGTTTTAGGATACTTAAAAAAATTCCAAGGAATTTTTAATGGATTTGACGGATTTTACCAGATTTACGGGAATATCAGTACTTTTGAGGGATTTTAATGGACTTAAAAGATCAAGGGTATTTGGAAAGATTTCAAGGATTTTTAAGAGTTTTACAAAATTTCAAGAGATATCAATAGATATCAAGAGATTTCAAGAGATGATTAAAAACATTTCAAGGAATTTTCAAAAATGTTTTTGTTTAAAGGGATTTCAGAAAATTTTATGTGATTTAGAAGAATTTCGGAACATTTTGGTTTTAGTATATTAAAAAAATTCCAAGGGATTTATCAGGGATTTTAACGGATTTTATGAGATTTTCGAAGATTTTAGTTATTTTGAGGTATTTTAAAGTCTTTCAAGAGATTTCAAGGAATTCAAAAAATATCCGCGGATTTCATATAACTTTACGGAATTACAAGCGATTTTAGGATATTTCAATAAAATTTTAAATAATTTATTCATAAGATTTGAGGGATTTCAAAGAATTTCAACGATTTAAAGAGATTTTCAAATATTACAAGCATTGCCAAAGATTTTGAAACATTTGAAATATTTGTAAAAATTTTAAGGATTTTAGGATATTTTTTAAGATTCCAAGAAATTTCAAAAGATTTCAAGAAATTCAAGGAATTTTAATAAATTTGAAGGATTTTAGGGTACTTTCAAAGATTTCACGAAATTTTCAAAAGATTTAAAAAATTTCAAAAGATTTCAATGGATTTAAAAAATGTCAAGGAGTTTCCAAGAATTTTAATTATTGGAAAGGATTTGAAAGAATTGTGTGTGATTTCAAAGAATTTCCTAGAATTTCGGAAGATTTGGGTTGTAGGATATTTTTAAATGTTCCAAAGGTTCCTAAAGGGATTTTAAGGGATTTTATAAGATTTTCGAGAATCTCAGTAATTTCAAGGGAATTTAACATCTTTTAGGAGATTTCAGGAAATTTCAATAGATTACAAGAACTTAAGAAAATTGTAATGGATTTGAAATATTTTAGGGTAATTCAAAAGATTTTAGGCAATTTTTTAAAGCTTCAAAAATTTTCAAAAGATGTCAGAAGATTTCAAAGGATTGGAAATATTTTAGGGAATCTTGAAGATTTCCAAAGAAGTTTCAAGAGATTAAAAAAATTTCAAAGAATTTCAAGAAATATCATCAGATTTCATACAATTTCATGGGATTTCAAGGGATTTTATAATATTTTAATGAAATTTCAAAAAATTTGAAGAATTTCAAAGAATTTCATCAGATGGAAAGAAAGATAGAAAACATTTTTCCTTCGAAATATAATATTTAAAAAAAATCATAAAATATGCAGTTTTGGCAATTTGTACCCAAGAGGATTTTTTTAATTTTCAATGCTTGTTTTAGAACAATGAAGAAACACGTAGCTATTTTTAAGCTTCATGGAAATTTCGTTCTATTTTTTAAAGTTCCTATGTAAACGGATTTTTATGGATCATGGGTAAAAATAGCTGATGCTTCAGGATCCGTAAAAAATAGGGAATTTTTTTTTAACACAAAAATATGTAAACGTTTTCTTCGTTTATTAAAAAGATCATAAAAAATTATAAAACATTTTTTTGCAAACTTAGGTATAAGTAACAAAATTGCATTTTTTGTAAGAGTGAGAAGAAGAGTTTGCCAGAGTGAGAAATTGAAAAAAAAATTTTTTAATTTGTTTTCAATGCTACAAAGTGTTTTGAGTTTTTCCGGCCCACCCTAGTGTATAGTTCCTTCGTTGCATGTTCCATATTGTTATAATTTTCTTTCTTTTGATTTTCATAGCTTTTAATTATTTGGTAATTTAGGTGTCTTGGGTAGTAAGTTACTAAATTTTATTTGATAATACATGACAGAAAGTATTTTGTAAAGGGGAGGGGAGGGGTAAAAATGAATAAAAGAAATGTTACGTAATTTCTGGATGGCCCCTGGATACAAAAACCCCGAGTAAATTGATAACTTAGGAAAATGAAAGGATGTTATTCATTTTGAAAAAATCTAAAAAATCTTCCATAATAAAGTAAAGAAAATTTAATAAATCAAATGCAGTCAGGAGATCTTTACGTGCAAGGAAAATTTTTGCAATAGAAGCATTTTGCTTTGAGGTGTTTTCTATTGGTGGATTTAAATCTTCGACAACGACAAGGGGATGTTCTACAAATACCACAGATACGAGAAGCCAAATCTCGATTTATATCTTCCACATAATTACAATTATCTACTTGAAATTTTGATTTTCTTTTATCTTTTTCGACTACGGAATTTTCTTCTTGAATCGCTGGCCTTGAAAAAAAAAGAAAATTTAGGGTGTTGGCTTCCATGCCGGACTCACATAAATCAGAACCTTACATCATTGATTTTTTTAAACATTGGGTACTTATAGTTTTAGTAGAGAAAATATAGATTGTTATGTAACCACATTTTTTTTTAACTTGATTTAAAAACAATGCCTGCACTGATTTTCTTTATACTTCTGTATTTTCTACTGTAAAATGTCATTTTAGAGAAAAATTGATGAAACCTATGTGCTAAACATAGAAAAAAAATGTATGTGAAAAATAACAATGTAATTTTCTTATTATGTAATTAAATATTTTTTCTTCATGTAACAAAAATATGTTTTAAAAATCTTTCTATTGCAATTTTTTTTTAATTCAGTGAATCGATTTTATAATTGAATAAAAAGATTTTCGGTATAATGAAAATGAAAATGCTAAAATTAATTCAATTTTTTTGGGGCCAGATTAAAAATGTGTTGTTTGGCATCCGAAATAAGAAAAAAAAAAATTTGAAATGAGTTTATGTAAAGACGATGGAAAAATCCCGAAAAATATATTATCCAACAGTATAAAATTACTGACGCAGGAAAATTTCCAAATGACAAAATTTCTAAATTGAAACAACTCAAAAATGTTTTAATGATAAATAATAAAATAATTAATACAATTGAACTTATCTTCATAAAATAAAAATATTTTATTTTGTTTATCATGGTTTATTTTATTGTTTAACAATTTTTTGTGTCGGCAATTTTACAGTGTTGTCAATCTTATTTCGGGATTTTTCAAATTCGGTATTATAAGCTGTCAGGAATTTTCCAATTGTTGAATTTTAAACTGTCGGCAATTTTTTAATTTTGGCTTTTTTATTATTTTCTGTTTCTTGAATGTTATTTTTCGAGATTTTTCAGTCATCCCATAATATCATTTGTTCGTTTTTTGGAATTCAAAATTTAAAAAAATTCCAATTGGTTCAAAAATAAAAATATAAAAATTTCCAATTTAGAATTTTTTTAAATGTGCAAAAAGCATGTTTCTTTACATTGATTTTAATACACACTTTGTTGAAAAAAGTTGAATATGTCAAACCTGAGATTTTTTCAGCTCGAATTAAAGAATCATCAAAATATTTTGCTTTTATAGAAACCATTTATTTTTAGTGATTTTATGATTTAGGATTTTGAATTTTTTACTATTTTGTAATGCCTGAAATAACACTAAAAAATAGTTTTGCCATGAAAGCAAGATGAGGCAAATAAGACAATAGCATCATTTCGGTATAGTTAACTTTTTCCAAAAAAGTGTGTATTTAACTAAATCCAAAAAATATGTTTTTTGGTACGTTTTCAACAAATTCTTTTTTGTTCGTTTTCTCATTTTTTCATTATTTTTCACTAGCAAAAACTATACGAAGAACAAGGTTAATTTTTAACTACTAAATGAAAATTAGCATTCATTAATGGTGAGGTTTACCTGCCTTTTTGATAAGTTATTTTAGTTGATACTGAATTATAAAATAACTGTTTTTGCTTGTTTGCACACAGCTACAACGTTTAATGAATAATCTGGTAGCATAAAAATATCATCTGTATAGTGGAGCCTAGAATTTTTTTAATTCCCCTCAATTAAAGATAATACAGAAAATCTATCAGATCAATCATAAAACCGATATAATCAAATGAGAATTTTAAATTCAATGAAATAAAAGATATAAATGAATAATTTATTCTTGTTACTGAACTAAAAAAATGAAATATAGGGTTCATCATTTTTTCCTCTAAAAGGACATTTTTCAGTACAAAACAAGGAAGTATGAAGAAAACCAAGGTAGACACTTTTTAAGAATCTAGTTAAAAAATCAAAATTTGTTGTTTCAAAAATAAAAAATAATAATGAAGGAACTGCTGAATTCAATTGGAACCTCAAAATTTTGATTCTCCGGGGCCTTTTACATAAAAAGAAAGAGTTTCAGTAAATCAGATTGAAACCGAGCTTAGTGAACTAGTGCAATTCGTGTTTCAGATGCTCAAAATGTATCCAAAATAGAAAAAAGTGTAATAATTTTCAAAATAAATTGTTTCGAAGTTAAATTTTCGGCAATCTATATTCTCTTTACTAAACAAACATGAAGCTAACGTCTAAAGTTTAACGTTTTTTCATAAAGTTCTCTTTAAAATATTCTAATTTCCAAATCCAGAGAGATAGAAAAATAAGGTGAATTAGTACAAAATAAGTACCAGATGACCGTTTTCCTCCCACTATTTTCTTCCTCTTTTCTTTTTCCATTTTCCCCTAAATTTTCACGTGAACAACGACAGCAAGCTCGACAGCAAGGTTCTTTTTTGCGTAGATGACAGCACATTGATCTACTAATTTTCTGTTGCAATTCACTCATTACATCTGCAAAAACACTGAGCCTCTGATAAGGCAGAATCTCAGATCCATAGGGTTTGGACTTGGAAGATTTTTTCAAGAAATGGGATTCTTCTTCAAAATCCATCATTTCCATAGGGTCTTTACAGTTACAAATATTTGTTGGTAAATTACAATAAGAGCATTTTTTTATTAGAGTTTGATGAATAAGTTTCTCATGTTGCTTATGAGAGCAGATGCAAAGTGTTTCAGGTTTTTTGAAGTATTTTTCACGTCTGCTTTCGCTTACTATAATTTTCTCATTTCCTTGCCTCCCATTATTGTGGAAAAATTTGTGTGACCCCTTACAGTGACAAACAAATTTCCGCATATCACCAATTTCAAATCGTCTTGTATTCTCAAAGCTTCCTTCACAACATCGAATTTCCATTTTTGATTTATCTGAATGAAAACCATCTTTTTCTGGTGTTTTACAATATTGGCAACATCTAATTCTGGGGGTTCCGGGATTCTCATCAAATTTAATCTGCTGCTCGGTAAATCTTTCGTTCTCTGAATCTTCAGTTAAAGAATCCTGTAGAACCTTTCCATTGGAAATTTGAGTTACCTGGACTTTTTTGATCTTTAAATCGTCAGTCTTTTGATCCTCTTTCAAATCATTTCTTCTCTCTTCCATTTTTGTATCCGATTTGAAATTGTTTTTTGTATTTAAAGAATTTAAACCCCTTCTACGAGCAATCGCTATTCCAAGTTTTGACTGAAATAACAGTTCTTGACCTTTTCGCAAAGACTGTTGCAGAAAGGTATTTCTATTACATTCTTCTTCTTGCAAATTTTCAGTCACAATATTTCCAGCTTTCAATACCTCACTTTCCTTGGCTGCACATGTTTCTTGAATTGAATTACTTTTTTGAAGTGTGTGTAAATTTTTTGGAACTGAAGTTTTTTTCGAATTGAAATTTTCTTTGCCTGAGATTTTTTGACTTATGGTTTGCGAAATTGAATTTTTTTCAGAATTTATCTCTTTTCTTGGAGAATATCGTTTCACTGATCCTCGATAATTACCTAATGTTGGAGAATTTCGTGGATATTGAATTTTCTTCAAATTATTTTGATCTAGAGGAACAAAACTTCTTTCTTTAGTATCTTTAATTTCATCTTGATCTTCATCTTTATTTGCATTTCTAGTTGCATATATTTGAGCATTTTCTTCAATATCTTTTTTTCCCCCTAACTTATCTTCTTTAACTTTGTCATTTTGGTTAGTTTGTATATGAGCATCGCAGCATCTACAAACAATCTTGGAATCATACTTTTTGAATTGGTCATATGATTTCAAATTAGATTCCTGATTGTAATCAAGAGAGCTGAAAAATTTCAATCCGCTCGAGATAGAGTCCTCAAAAACAGGAAATGCTGAAGGATTTAATCTCAGATCATTGAAACTCCTATCTTCACAGAAACATTCAAGATTAGAAGAAGATTCTTTACAAGTAGCATCTATCTTAGACTTTTCACACGAACATGAAAGCATATTCGAATTTTTGTGTTCTCTCTCTTTTGTATTTTTTGGTAGATTTTTCATTAACTTGTTACTGGATGTATCCGAAATTTTTTTCTTTGATTCCTGATTTTTCTTAACTTGGTTTTCTGTACTTTCAGAGCAAATGTAAATATTCAGATTTCCAGTCATTCTTCGATTGTCCTTCTCTATGGATGCAATTTTCGTGCGTTTTCTTTGTAATGAAGATGGAGAAAGTTCAAATTTATTAGAATCAAATTCTTGCTTTTCTTCTGAATATTTCGGTTTTGAATGTTTTGAAAGTTGCACTATAGATTGAGTCTATACATAAATATATATTGTAATTAAAAATTTCCATAAAAAAGTTTCTCTGATCAGTTTGAAATCTTGTCATAAAACGACACCAGTTTAAGAAACTATTTTTATTTTTTAAATTAATATTTTCGATTATATAATGTCTCTTAAAATATCTAACTTTTTGAACTACTATAATATTTCTAAAAATTTTACTTTGTTCGCAAGCATATTTTTCTTTTCCTCTGAAGAGTAATGTCTGTCCACTTGGTTAGATTTTTGATTTAAATTAATTTCAGCTGTTTTTTGTTTGATTGATGAAAACTTTTGCACAATATTTGGTAAATCTTCGTTCATCATTTTTGTCACTGTTTTTTTATTCAATTCCTCATTGATATCAGTTGAGTTTTTATAATAATTGTTCTTATATTATAGATTTAAATTTGATCTTAAAGTTGTCAGAGATTGGGGTACATCTCTAAGATCTAATTCCAAATTTTGGGTCATACGCGACATATTTTGATTTAAATTTTTTGAATTCACGTCATTCGTTTGTGTGAAATAACTCTTTATTTCATTTAAATCATTTGTGGAAGTATCTGGTAAATATTTATTTGGTGCATGTATCTCTTTTGTCGGAGGTGTTTTTTTTAAACACCTGGCAATTTTTTACATTGTCAAATTCATTCACTTTGGTAATTATAATTTGCCAATTGTAGAAGAAAAACTCTTTCCTCTCTATTGACCTGATTTTCTGGAACTTACCGGAACCTGGAACTTTTTCAGGTGTATGTTCCGCATTTGCTCAGTAGACGACATTTCAGTGTTAAAAAGGAAGTTTGCTTTCTCCTAAGACGTCTTCCATTGACAACAACAGGAACTTAGGATTATAACCTCAATTTAATTAAAAACATAATTTGAACTGAAATTATTTATAGAAATTAATGGAAAATAATGTATATTTTTTACTACCTGACATGCGATTCCCTAATAAATTAGTTGCCTCGTTCCTTTGTATTCCAAATTTTCATTTTTGCACTTTTAGACATTTATGTTTTTATATGGCACACACTAAAAGTCACTTCTGCTTATCAGGAGTGTATTATAATTCATTTTTGTCATCCTTTAATTATTTTATACACTGTCATTAATACCTAACACGAATAATTCATGTCAATTTACATTTAGGCCAATTTAGGCCACAAATTGCCACCAATTAACTTCGTATGTGGTTTACTTTCCGAAAAAAAACAGTAGACTCGAGTATGTTTTTAGTTTAAATATTAAATTTATAATCTTCATGAAACTTGAGAAAACATATTTTTTCGAAATTTTAGAAATTAATCCTTTTTATTAAACACAAATTTTAAATACCCCATATCCCTATTTATAAAAAATGCGGCTTGTTTAATTAATTTGTATAAGTTGAATTTTACAATCCATACCTATTTTGTTGATCCAAATACTTTACAGGACTTTAATTTGTATTCGAATGTTCATGTTATTAAAGCAGATTACCGGAAATTATGATTTTGGTTGAAATTAATTAGAAAAGTTTCGAAATTGCATTAATGAGCAATATTTTCATGCGATATAAGATAAAAATTGATAAATTCCTTTACGAATTTCGTAACCGTCAAATTGAGGTCAATAATCAACATGTTTTCTGTAAATTTGGAAGTTATAATCATTCATCCAGAGTGAAGAAAATAATTTCTTTTTTCAGTACACCATAAAAAGATATTTCTTTAATATCTAAATCATTGAAGAATAGGGTGGTCCAAATTGTTTCTATCTCGCATTTTCATTCACTTTGACTCCTAATTGGTTTGAATCCACACAAAATGATGTGTTTTTTTTTTAATTGATATTTAAATGTTCCGCAACCCCCATGAAGTTTAACACGTATTTCTCATTAGAAAAAACATGTTTTTGTAAATTTTACTCAGAATCGTCAATATTAAGTGAGTTAAGTTAAAACTCAACAATTTTTTTCACAAACAGCCATAGGATGCTAATTAAAAATTACTTTACAAATATAACTTCCATAATTCTGTTTTATAGGGTCCCAAAAGAACCCCATAAGTGAAAAATTGGGTTTTTAGAGTTTTTGGAGCCAATTATGATTTTTTTGCGCTTTTTTCATATAGATTGTTTCTAGTACATAAAGTATCACTATTTATTGACAAATAGATATTGAAATAAATTGTTCAAACCATTTATCATTATTTATAATAATATTATATTAAAATAATGCTAGATAGCTGCATTTTTGTCGAAAATTGTACATTTTTTCCAGTTTTTAATTAGAGTGCGGCACTAGTTAATTCAAGTTAACAAAATTAATTGTTTAAACACTTTATTATTATTTTGAATAATTTTCTCTTCAAATAATGCTAGAAAGTTGCAGTTTTTTCTCAAATAGTCAACATTTTATCCACTTTTTAATTGAAGTGCAGTAATAAGAAATTTAATTTCACAAAAATAATTGTTTAAACAATTTATTATTATTTTTAAAAATATTCTCTTTGAATAATGCTAGAAATTTGTGGTTTTTTTCTAAAATATTCAACTTTTTGGCGAATTTTCACTTAGAGCCAGGTAATAATTAATACTATTCAACAAAAATAATTGTTTAAAGAACTTTTTCTTAGAAATAACTATCTTCTCTTATACTTATGCTAGATAGTTGCGATTTTTCTGAAATTTTGCACTTTTTGTCAACTTTTCATTTAAAGCGAGGTAATACTTTTATTAATGCAATTTACCAAACATAATTGTTCCAATAAGTTATTATTGTTTAAAGCTATCTTCTTCTATAGTAATGATAGGTAGTTGCGTTTTTTGCTGTTAAAATTTTTTAATTTTTCCACTTTTTACTTAGTGAGATAATAATTATTGCAAGTTAAAAAAATAATTTATTAAACAATTTATTATTTGTATTTATCTTCACTCAGAATAATGCTACAAAGTTGCGGGTATTTCTGGAATTTTTAGGTTTTCTTTGACTTTTTAGTTAGGAACAGATAATAAATATTAATATAAAAACTAATTTAAACAAAAAGGCTCTAAGTAAAAACTTTAAAGAAAATTTACATTTAATATGATCTATATAGAAAATGGGAAAAATATGAGAAATATCTGCTTTGTGTCAGAAAAATATATTCACAAAAAAGAAAGAGATTGTTAAACAAATAATTCTATCCAATGTTCATCTATTATTTGCTTCTAACTAAGAAGCGAAATCAAGTTAAAAATTTCAGAAAAAAAACTCAACTTTCTAGCAATTATCTAAGAAAAGATAGTTATAAACAATAATAAATTGTTTGAACAATTATTGTTGTTAATATGTATTAATTATTAACTCACTAAGTCAAAACTGTACAAAAAGTTGAAAATTTCAGAAAAATCACAACTATCTAGCATTAATATAGGAGAAGATAGATATAAGCAATGATAATTTGTTTAAACAACAGTGTTTGCTTAATTTAATGTAATATTACCTCACTCTAATTGAAAAATGGACGAAAAATTGAAATTTTTAGAAAAAACTGCAACTTTGTAGCATGCTTCTAAGAGAATATTATTATAAATAATCATAAATGGTTAAACAATTATTTTGATTCAATTAAATTGATTATTGCCTCGCTTCAACTGCAACGAATGAAATATGTTTGAAGATTCGAAAAAACCCGCGACTTTCTAACTTTATTCTAAGAGAAAAATTGCTCCAAACAATGGAAAATTGTTTAGAAAATGTACGTAACCATATAATTATGAGTAAAATCAGTATAAAAAATAGTATTTTACGTATTAGAAACAATTTGTATTTAAAAAACCACAAAAAAAATCATAATCAGAGCAAAACCCAATTTTTCACTCATGGGGTTTTAAAATATATAAAAAGTAATTATTCATTATTTTTTATTATATTGCTAATATTAACCTAATATTAACAATTCGGAATAAAATTTACAGAAATGTTTTGTTTCCTTATGGAAAATACTTTTTAAACTTCATGGAAATTGCGGAACCTCTGAATATAATTTTTTTTAAACTCATATTGAAAAAAAACATATATTTTTTTAAAGCATATATTTTTTTATGGATTCAAACAAGTTCGGGACGATATGCATGAAAATTCGAAGATAAAAAAATCCATTGCATTTCCTGACCACCCTACTGAAGAATCAATGAAATACTCAAAGTCATCGTTTATGAAATTTAAAAATAAATTTATTATATTTACATGAAAGTCGGAGATACAAATAAACTCTTCGATAAAGATCGTATATGAATAATAGTAAATTCTTAATTATCAAGAAATATATCAAAGGTGTAACATATTTCACAAAATAAGTAAATATAACTGATATGAGTTATATATTGACTGAAAATGGCAATTTTTGCACGAACTACAAAAATTACATTCTAGGCATTTTTTATCACAATTAATGTGTCGTCTCATTGTTATCTGTAGTATCTTCTGATAAAGAAAGTATGGATTTGCCCTGATCCACATTGGAAGCTTCACCTTGATTTTCCACTAGCAAATTTGCTTCCCTATTATCTTCATTCAGATTCGATTTATTTGCCTAAAAATATGTGTGTTTGAAGAAATTAATTTTTTTTTTAAACTTCTTACTAAAAACGTATTTACAATAAATTGGATCTTTATTTTTAAAAGTCTGATTTTCAAACAATTTAAATATAATAAAGTTCTAAGGAATGATGTTAATATCACGATGAGCCTCAACGAAATTTAACAGAAAGATCCTTGAAGTTAGATGATATTTGTTGGATATTGTTTTATGTTGCCATGTAATTAATTTTCAAACAAAAAAAATTTCCCAATATAACATTCATTTTCAACAATTATTTTTTAATTTCAAGCTTTAATTTAAAAATTTTTTTTTTTATCTCTAAAACCCTCTATAGTAATTGTTCTTTTTTTTAAGAAAGCGCTTACACGATTTTTTAAATTGCATATCAAAAATAACTGAATATCATCCGAGGAGAAAATTCTACAAAAAATTTCCAGTAACATTAATTTTCAATAACCTTTTGCACTAAAGGAATTTGCAGATTCAAAAGTTATAATTTTACAAAAAATTTTGTAGAACTGTTTTTACTCTATATTTCATTTTTAACAATCCCTGAGTAAACAGTTTTTCAATTATTTTTTTTTAGAGTAAGAAATACATATAAGAATAAATCCTCAGAATTGAAAATTTTCGAAAATTATTTAATTGATTTGTTTTTAAATATTTTACCTGAAATGCATTTTCGAGTTTCTTTCTCAATCTGGACATAATACTTCTCCACTCTTGACGACATTCCAGTGGAGATAAATTTTCCGCTTCCTTATTTTTGCGCACATATGGTAAAATTGAAGGCTTTTCTCTTGAAACAATTTTATCTTCTGGAAAAGTTTTTTGTCGATATTCTTTTACTAAGTCTTTAAACGCTTCTGTTTCTTGATATGGAAAAGTGTTGACTCGTTTCTGTTAAACATTTTTTTCTTATCATTGAATTTTATACCAATTATTTATATTTTTGATACAAACAAGATAAGTATTCTTATTATTGAAAATGTCTTCAAATATAAATTTCCTTTCATAGATGTGGAATGATTTTTAATATGTTTGATGCACAATTCAGTTTTACGTTTAATAAGGATCGAATCCATTTCAAGTGGCAGAATCTCTCAACGATGTAATATGTTTGTTTTCTTAGAGAAACTTAGACTGCCCGTATTTTCAAATTTGGGGGAAAAAATCCAAAAAATTACCACTATTCAAATATTAATGTCTATTTTACAAAAAAATTCATTAAAATTAATAGTTTTTGACCTAATTCCGATGTTTCAATTTTCTTTTTAGATTCTAGTCGAATTTTTTTTTGAGTTTAAAATTGACAGAGTGGCGACAAGTTTTTTGGAAATATATATTTATGGAGGCTAAACCATTTTTGTGGTGAAGATAATTTTTAAATAACATTTGGAATTTCCAATTTTTTTCAAACTTAAATTACGAGATGAAATTTACAACAAAAATTTCTTATTCTATTTCTTACACAAATCAGGACACAGTTTCAATTTCAAAATTCCAGGCCTTTTCCAGGACAATTGAAATAATTTGAGACGGCAGGACAAAAAAATTGGAGATTATTGGAAAGAGAAGAATATGAATAAGGAATATTTAATAATAATAAATTAAAATTAATTAAACTCTGATTTTGGCAAATTTTCAAAAATAAAAAAACATTTTCTGAAACTTTAGGACATGCAGATTGGACTTTTTTCCAATTCTCAAATCGAATTCAAGTTTCAATAGACAAAAAATTTTAAATCGATGGTGCTTGAAATTTCATTACATTTGGAGGGTGAAAATTACAATTCTGAAATTAAATTCAAATTGCTTTACATTCACATACTAATCAATTTCCTCCAAACAAAATTTAATTCGGAAGTATTTTTCGAACACCAGGAATTTCTCAATACTTTAAATTATTTGAAAATAAATTAGCCTCAACGTTCAGAGTCTATATCCTGATTACCTTAAAATTGAAAATTAAAGGATTCCGTATTTTGAAATATTTTCTTCTAAAATTTTAAATTTGTTAACTTTCATTAGTTTCGTATTAGACAAGTTTATAGTTTAGATTTATTCTAAACTTGAAATTTTATTCGTTTAAATGTTTTCGAAGTTGGAATACTTTTGAAGGTTCTTATTTGTTGTAAGTTGAATTTGAAATGTTTGCAAATTTGAAAGAATTTCAATTTTTTTTATTCGAATTTTTTCTTAATTGAATTTTCATTAATTGGAAATGATATATAATTTTCAAATATTTAAAAATAAAACACATTTTTAAAATACATCCTTTTTATATTTTATATATATTTTCTTTTGCAAAACTTAAATTTGAAATTTTTTTATTCTATAAAATACCTCAATTCTTTTATTTAGAATTACTTCTCCGTGAAGCTCTTTACATTTAAATATTGTTTGCCATTTTTGCAAAAATATATAAAATTACAACAGTCAAATTATAAATTGTTCCATTTGGAACTCATTTCTTTCCAAATTTTTCAGTTTTAGACGTGTCTCATTTGAAATTCTCTAAATTTGAAGGTTCAATTTAAAAGTATTCAAATTTAGACATTTTCTACTTTTCTTTCTTTTTTGCGATATCCTGCATTATTTACGATCAAAATATTGAAATCAAATTTTCAGGAAAAAAATTATCTCTGCCACAAAAATGGTTTAGTGAGCATAAAACTTATAAAAATTTTATTTTATTATTGCAAGAAATAAAACTCCACCTTCTTTGCAATATTTTTTTTTAATTTCTACTCGTATAAGGATGGCATCCTATTAGCTTTATGCGGGCTAAGCTAATTATGTGGCCGAGAGAATTTTTTTTTCCTGAAAATATATTTTTCTAATTTGTTTCGTTTTTTTGTATAAAGCGGCTTTTTATATTTTCAAATAAATCGTCACCAATTTGTTAGCTCTTAACTTTTTTCACATTTTACGATGGATTTCGAAAATTAGCAGTAAATCTCACCAGAACCGTAAAGAAAAATAGATCATCTAAATTGTATAAAAAACTATAGAATAGAACAAGATTTTTTTTTTATGAACGTCGAAATTTAAATACTGGTAACTTTGTGGAAATTTTTGTTTTCTTAAATCGACAAAATACCTGTCGCCTAATTTCCTGATATTAAATGGATTCGATATAAAGAAAGAAATATTTTAATTCATAAGCATGTATTCTTTCTGTGTAAAATCAATATTATTTAACATTTTTTAAATATTAACTAATAATAATTATAATAATTTAGATAATTTTTAATAATTAATAATTTATATATATATATATTGTAACTAGTGATGGGCGCTGCTCGGTATTTCACAGTCATGACCAATCCTGACCGGTCATGACGGTAAATGTTGGTAAACCTGCGATTGCGGGGAAACGTCTAACACTCACTGGCAGTTACTGCATCAGTGAGTCAGAGATATCAGCCAACAGCGTTACTGCGGTCCTCTCCTCATGGAGAGGGCTTTGGGGTCTCGCTTAGGCTCACAAGGGGAAGCAACGGGATTACCCAAGCGTCAGGGGCTGTTACGATCTTAACGCAACTAATAATAATAATAATAATAACTACTGATTAGGATGTCTTTGTAATTCGAATAATATCTAAGCCTTACTAAATAAATTAGCAGTTTATTAACGACTTCGCAATATTTTAGAAATACAAAAATATCCTTAATTAGATGTGGAGCATATGTTTATCCGACGCTAGATAGAAGTTATCATTTTCATCTTGTGCACTTGAATTTCAAATAACGAACATTGAAATAAGGTTAAAATCTATATATGTAAACCAAAGAAACATGAGGTTTACATATGAATGGTAAATATTCTATCCAGATATAAACGTGAAAAATTATAATAATTTCTGTTTTTGAAACAGGCAACTGTATCCCAGAAGCGCAGATTTGCATACCTTTTAATTCGGTATATATCACTTCGCAAGTTTACAAGTTCGAATCCAAATTTTGGGAAAATGTTTAAATTTAAATGTAACATCCAATTCTGGTAATAACTTGACTCATTTTTATTGCAGTTAGGCCTTTTCAATTTTTATATAATTTTCATAATAACTGCTAAATGGATGACAAATTGTACTTCAAAAACCTCTGTCATCATTATTCTCATTTTCTAAGCACTTTATTCACACTTGTAACATTTTTATTTCAGCTCTACTATACTCTATACTTTTTTCAGATTTGATTCATCAATGATAATGAATGAACATTTAAAAAAAATTAGAACGTATTTCATTACATTTTGAAGGTGACAAAACTATTTTGAATCTCGTACATTTATACAAATGACCAAAAATGCATGATTTGAGAGAGGCTTGAGATTAGGATAAAATAAGTGGGTAGGCGCTAACTTTCTTAACGTATGTAGGGGTTTAGGGGCTTTCAAAAATATAAATGACTACAAAATTATTCCTTGTTTCAACCACAGATACTATACACTGAATATGTATAATAATTTTTGAATTGGTGCTTTGATAAAAATCAAGTTCAAGGATCAAGGATCAAGTAAAGGATCAAGATAAGGATCAAGAAGATAAGAATCCTGTGAGTTTTATGTGGGCTAAATAACTTTTTTGGTTAGGGGATTTTGTTTTTTTATATAATAGAATTTTTTACTTTTTCTCGCAAAAAATGATAGATACGAAAAAATATTGAAATAAAAGTTTGCAGGTCTATGATATTTCTATGAAAAATTCCTCTTATTCTTTTGCTATGTCTCTCATCGTTTACGAGAAAAAGTATAAATTCCAATTTAAGGAAAAAAAAATTCTTCCGGACTCAAGAATGGTTCAGCCCGCATAAAGGTGACAGGATACCCTTATTTTATCAGAAAAACCTTCAGAAAATATTTGGAAGAATAAAAAAGGTCAGGATTTACAGAAAATATATTTTTTTGTGTTTTCAAAATTTGAAGAAAACAAATACGAATTTTTTTTGAAAACCCCCATCTTTCTTCTTTTGCTTCATATTTTCTTTACAATTTCTGCTCATATAATAAAAATATCAGTGATATATACCGAATTCAAAGTATGAAAATCTGTGATTCGGGGACATAGTTTCCTGTTTCAAAAACAAAAATTATAATAATTTTTTCCGTTTATATATGGATAAAATATTTACCACTCATATTTTGAACCCCATTTTTTCTGCGATTTACATATATATATTTTAATCTTATTTCAATGCTCAGTATTTGAAATTCAAGTGCATACGATGAAAATGATCATCTTTATCGACCGACGGCTATACATATGCTCTTCATCTGAATAGGAATAGTTTTGTACTACTAAAATATTGGGAAGTCGTTTAGTATTTGCTTTAGTAAGCTTTTCTTACAATCTTTACTAGAAAACTGCTAATTTATTTAGTGAGGCTTAGATGTTATTCGAATTACAAGGACATCCTAATCAGTAGTTTTTAATTGATTAATTATAATTCATATTTAGGGAGTAGGTGTTAAATTTTCGGCACAGCTACACTTTTGTATGCACTTTAACATTTCCATTATTACTGCAAATAGTAACCGATTTTCAGGAATCTTTTCTTCACTTTCTTCCAATTATATAAATAAACTAATTCTGGTAATTGAAATTGAATCAAACCATGCTTTAAATTTTAGTTTTTGTAAACGGCCTGAATCTCATAACAATGAAAGGGTCATTCGTTCCGGTTGATTCGGCACACTGCAGTGTATCCGGCTATACTTTAGTATGCACTTGAACATTTCTATTATTACTGTAAATATCAATTGATTTTCCTTAATCTTTTTTTCAATTCCTTCAAATTATATGAATAAAGTAATTCAGCTAATTAAAATTGAATCCAACCATGTTTTCATGATTTCAGTTTTTGAAACGGGCCAGAATCTCATAACAATGAAAATGAAAGGGTCATTCGTCACTGCTATTGTCCTTTCCTGTTTTATTATTAACCAAAACATAAACATTTTTTTGAAAAACCGGCTCTTGTCAGCAAAACCGAATAATACTAAATGTATACAAAAATCAGGAAAAAATATTTAATGCTACGGCCGGAAACCTGCATCCCGTTTCATAACTGTAATAAATCCCCTTGAAGGTCTTGATACTTTTCCTCTTTTTCCTTTTCATTGGCAGTGATGATTTAGTGGGCGGAAGCCGAGAATTAGATCATGAATATAATTCGTTTCTCGCAGTTCTGGAGAACGATGCTGGGTTTCGAATTTGCAATGGAGAGTGCTGTCCGAAAAGCGTAGTTCTCAAAAGTTTGGCACTTCTCGTTTTGGACAATTGACTCCATATTTCTCCGTTTTTGAACCCCTTTTGAGAACTAGTTTCACTATCTCACCTGGAAATTATCGTGGAACAACAAATAGCGTCACTTTTTAGAGGGGCGCCTTTCAGGGCGACATTATGAGCCTAAGTTTTTCATGGCTACATCTGCGGTGACAATAATCACCGTAAGCATAAGGTCACTCATGTATTTTATTTGGGTTACCTGAATTTGGGTTGTACAAGTGTGTCAATGTTCATCTGAAGCGAGGACGAATTATTGACGTTCCTAAAGATCCTTAGCTCGTAGATATGAGTGTTGTTAGACACCTTGACGCTGGAGAGACCTATCTATATTTAGGCATTCCTGAGAGTCGCTTTCAGGATATAATATCAGCGAAGGAGGATCTCCGAAGCAGATGCAAGCGTGTACTTCGATACAGCTGATGGGTAATTTTGATTGATTTCTATTTGACTCGTGTAATTTAGTTTCAGGCTACTCCAAAAAAAAACACTTAAAATCATAGATTTTTATACAATTAGTTTTTAGACAAATTTTGCTTTTTTGCACATTTATACGATAATGCACAACACAATCACAAGACAATTATTTTTCTGTTATTTTTAACTTCATGAGTCTATTTTTACTGAAACATCAATGATTACTATTATTCTGGTGAGGAAACTAGTTATGTTTCGAAACTTCACAATTTTCAATACCTTTTACTCTCGTTTATCATGACACAATAAAAAAACAATTATCTGGGATTTATCGTTGACTCTTGTCACCACATTCATCTGCATTTACTTGTAATGAAAATCATATATCATCATTTTAGATATATCAAGAATGAGTCTTGCATAAAATGGTTTATTGTAGTTCATTTTTGTTCAATTGTTTTCAATGATAAACATGTCCTCGCCTAATATGGTGCAGCTATGAAAATTTGCGCTAGAAATTAAATTTCTCGCGCCATACCGTCCCTCCCGTTTTGTAACAAGCCTTACATCTTTATGCTTTATAACATTTTCCATAGTTTTACCAAAAGCTGAATTGTTCATTAATTTATCAAAGTTTTTCTCAAACTCATTTACTTTTTATTTTTGGAAGTGTGCATTTTGGGATAAGAGGTATGAAATTCTCTAGACGTAAAGGTAAGTCTTTATGTAAGTTATGAAGCCCTTCGGGATATGAATGCCTTTAATTCCATGATTTCCATGGGATTCCGCGAATTCCTTGAATTGTGTGCACTGCGAAAAATCATTGAATTACGTAAATTCCTTGAATTTCGTCAGTTTCTTGAACTCCGTGAATTCCTTAAATACGGTGAATTCATCGAATTCTGTGGATTTCTTGAATTCTGTGAATTCCTTGAACTAAGTAAATTCCTTGAATTCCTTGAATTCCTTTGATTCTGCGAATTCCTTGAATTGCGTGCATTTCGGGAATTATTTATATTCCGTAAATTTTTGGGATTCCATGAGCTCCTTGAATTCCGTGTATTAATTGAATTTCGTGAATACCTCTAATTGCGTGCACTCCGTGAATTCCTTGAATATCGTGAATTCCTTGAATTCTGTCAATTCCTTGAACTACGTGAATGCCTTGCATTCCGCGAAATCCTCTAATTCCGTAAGTTCCTTGCATTTCGTGAATTCCTTGAATGCTGCTAATACTTTGAACTACGTGAATTTCTTGAAATTCCGCCAATTCCTTGAATCTCGTGAATTCCGCGAATTTCTCGCTTTCCGTGAATTTCTTGAATTCCTCGCATTCTGAGAATTCCTTGCATACCCTGCATTTCTTACATTTAGTGCATGGCTTGAATTCCGTACATTTCGTGAATTTCCGGAAATCCATGAATTGCTTGAATTGCGTGCATTCCATGAATTGATTGAATTCCTTTAATTGCGTGCATTTCGCGAATAATTTAGGTTCCGTAAATTTTGGGAATTTCGTGAGCTCCTTGAATTCCTTGAATTCTGTGAATTCCTTAAATTTCGTGAATTCCGTGAATTCGTTGAATTCTATGAAATTCTTGGATTCTATGAAATCCGTGAATTGACTGAATTCCGTGAATTTCTTTAATCCTGCGGATTTCTTGAATTCCATGAATTTTGCGAATTCCGAGATTTTTGTGAATTCCGTGAATTCCGATAATTAAGCGAATTCCTTGAATTCCGTGAACTCCCTGAATTCCACGCATGTCTTGAATTTCTTGAATTCCGTGAATTCCTTCAATTCCTTGAACTCTTTGAAATTCTTCAATCGCGGACATTCCGAGAGTTATTTGAATTCCGTAAATTTTGCGAACAAACTTGAATACCGTGAATTCCTTGAATTTCGGGAATTGCTTGAATTTCGTGAATTCCTTCGATTCCGTTAATTCCTCGAAATTCAGTGAATTCCTTGAATTCCTCACGTTCCGTAAATTCGTTGATACCCTGGATACCTTGAATTCAGTGCATTTCTTGAATGGCTTAAATTCCTTGAATTTCGTGAATTGTTTGAATTTCGTGAACTCCTTAAATTCGGTGACTTCCGTGACATCCTTGAATTCCGTAAATTCTTTGAATTGCGTGAATTCCGTGCGTTCCGCGAATTCCGTGAATTCCTTAAATTTCCTGAATTTCTTGCAATTCTGTCAATTCCTTGAATTATATGAATGCCTTCAATTCCGTGATTTCCATGAAATTCCATGAATCTCGTGAGTTTTTATGAAATCCGCGAATTCACTAATTCCTTGAATTTCGTGAGTTCATAGATTCCTTTAATTCTGTATATTCCTTAAATTTAGTGAATTCCGTGAAATCCGTGAATGGCGTGCTTTCCGAGAAATCATTGAATTGCTTGAATTCATTGAATTTCGTCAGTTCCATGAATTCCTTGAATTCCGTGAATTTCTTGAATTCCTTGAATTTCCTGAATTCCGCGAATTCCTTGAATTCCGTGAATTCGTTAAACAAGGTGAATTCCTTGAATTCTGTGAATTCCCTGAATTCCACGAATTCCTTTATTTCGTGAATTCCTTGAATTGCGTGCATCTAGGAAATTATTCAATTTCCGTAAATTTTTGGAATTCCGTGAGCTCCTTGAATTCTTTAAAATCCATGAATTCGGGGATTGACTTGAATTTCTGGAATTCACCGCTTTGCGTGAATTCCTTAAATTTCTCACGTTCCGTGAATTCCTTGATTTCCTGCATACCTTGAATTCAGTGCATTCCTTCAATCCTTTGAATTCCTTGAATTCTGCGTATTCCTTAAATTTCGTAAATTCCGCGAAACCCTTGAATGGTGTTCATTCCGAGAAATCATTGAATTACTTGAATTCCTTTAATTTTTCTCAGTTCCTTGAATTCCTTGAATTCCGTGAATTTCTTGAATTCCTTGAATTTGGTGAATTTCTTGCATTCCTTGAATTTCCTGAATTCCCTGAATTTTGTGAATTCCATGAATTCGGTGAATTCCTTGAACTACGTGAATTCCTTACATTCCGCAAAATCCTCTAATTCCGTAAATTCCTTGAATTGTGTGTGTTTTGAATTAATGACGGACTGGCGTGGGGTAGCGAAGGAATCATGCGCAGTCATGTTAAAGTCAACCAAAATGAACAAGAAAATTACTCACCGTGATCCTTAACTTCTAAATACCTTGTATCGATTTAATCCGGGAGACGAGTTCCGTAGCCTGTCCCATACTGCACTCCTTTCGTGCCGAAGAAAAGGTTTTGGTTGTTTTGGAAAATTGAAAATAAACTAGCTCCGAAAGCTACGACCACGATCGTTCACCGAACAATCGATCCCGACGCGACCGGAAGTCATACGTCATCCGACTCGTCACTTCCCACAACAACAGAAGACGATCAAGTCGGGAGATAACTGAACATGTATTACAAAATTAAAGAAACACTGACTTTGAATCAGAGGACTCAAATAACCGAATTGTCTAAAATGAAGCACAATTGATTTTAAATCGTTGCACGAACCGAAGTGGCTACATTAGCCTACACCTTGATTAAAACTGAACAGCGCAGAAAAAGGGTCCGAGCCTGCTCAACAAAAGAAGCCTCACCCTACTACCTGAGTTCCCGCACAACAAAAAGGTAGTTCCCTGAAACTCAAAAATAGAGGGAAAACTTCAAGGAGAATAAGCATTGGGCGGAGACCATGTTATGATCAATGAAACCTGAAATCAATCAAAAGAGTAGCAATAACATTAGGCAAATTACTAACATCCCGTCCGCCTCTTTCGCTGAACGAAACAAATTACACGTACGAAGAACAAGAGTTTAGTGCCGCCCGCCATGACGAACACAATAAATTTCCATGTATAAGTAAAATTTAGTTCCGCCTACCATGGGGTACAATTGGCTGCATAGAGTTAGCGCACGACTGGTAATCAGCTCAATATGACGATGGGACGATTGTAGGTTCCAAAGGAAGTTTTAACCGTGGCAGATCGCACAAGTCCATCCTGTCCGGGATTAAGATTGGTTACCTGTCCTAAAAGCCATGTGCTACATCGAAGTAGAGAAGGGTCGACTGTCGACTGTATCGTGTCCATTTTGATGATTACGTTTCGACAGAGTCCATTTATTTCTGTATGGAAGTGTACGAAAGTACTCCCGAGATCAGCGGTTCCAAAACTGGTCACGCATTGCTTGGATAAGACGACATTAAGTGACATAGCTCAGTTCCTAATCCGACGTTGTTGCTCCGGGAATTTGTTCTAATGTTTTGCCTACGAGAGCATGACGTGGAGTTAAGGCGTTGAGGTTTTCAAGATCGCCAGTGATTGGAAGTAGAGGCCGGAAGATCATTCACGTTTCAATCCCTACAGCGACAGTAGAAAACTTTCCAGCAGCAAGATCCCCCATCAGTTGTTCGGATTTCTGAAGTCTGTCTCAAGAATGTTTGATTCGTTCTCAAAACGGCAGCCTTGAGCACAGAAAACGAGAACTAAAAACGCGCCAGGAATCTCTTCGGGAGTGAGGCGCTGATCCATGAGTTTAGAACGCCTAATAGCAGGCTTAAGAAGAAGTTTAAAGTGCAGCCAACGCGCAATCACTCTTGTTAGACGATTAAATGAAGAGATATTGCTGATCGTAGAAAGCTCGCAGTGTGCGTGACGAACTGCAATGGACTGCTGCTCGAATTCCTTGTAGCTTTATTGGGGAGAGACAGTCGGAAAAGTTTCATCGAGACAATGAAACGCTGGCCAGTAAACATCACTCGGTGAAGGCTATTCGGGGCCATTCCACCACAGACTCTGCTGAGCTAAAGCTTGAGGATCCATTCCTCTAGTGACATTATTATCTGGATTATCCTTTGTAGGGACATTATCCTTTGACGAAAACTTAACGTCATCATGGTTCTGGAATGGCCCGATTCATCTGAAGGTGTAGAGGATCCGACCGGACCAATCACAACCTACCTGAAAATGAATCAAAAGGCGACGGGAGCCTTTCGCGATCCTTGAAGAATTGCATCCAGAAGAGGTAAGCCGTAAACAGCAGCGCCGAAGGGCATATCGATGGGTTGAGGTACAATAAACTTTGGATCCACTAAGGGAAGCTACAGGATGTGATGTCAATCCCGATCCGCAACTTTCTCCGATGGATCGATCACACGATGATCGCAAAGAACAAGAGCATTCACTTCGACTAGTAACAATGATTGCCGAGATTCGAGAGGAAGGGCCACGCGTCTAGGAGCAATCTCGATTGGTTTATTTTCAACTGTGCTAATGGAAATATTGATCACTTGTTGTGGTAAACCAAGATGTGAATAAATCCTCGGGACAAAGAGCTGGTCTCAGAGCCAGGATCGAGAAGGGCTTGTTCGAAATTGGTGTCCATTTGAGGTCTTTACAGCGACTTGTCCTGTAGCAAGCAGAACTTGTCACAAAGAGGCCGAATAATCGGATTCCGAATACAACCGAACTTTATTAGTGGTAGAGGGGCCTAAGTCTTCAGTTGAAGGCTTTTTACGAGTCATGTCTTCATGAAGTGTGACATGATGCTGTTTATAGCATAGACGATAACAAGCCTACGAAGGGCAGTTACGACTCCCATGTCCTATCTATTGAAAATGAAAGCATGCACGTAGTCGAATCGCAGTTTGATACCTCTCAGGAGCATTAAGCCTATACCACTCTTGAAAATGACGAGGCAATCTAGGTTGAGGCGGTGGACCTGCCCCTGGATTCAATCATAAGCGTATACAACGTTGCGGCAGCCCCAATTGCTTGAATTCGCTGTTGTAGAAACACTTGAATTTCAGAAATGTGAGAAGATGGTTCTTTATATATGTGATCGAAGTTACCAATGACAATTTTCTCTTTAAAAGGTCTATGACTCTCATGATGAGACATGTCCACGAATCTTAATGAATTATGTAACGTTTGTAGACCTGCAACCAATCTCAGTGACAAAACAGAACCTCAGTCAGGAATTTTCATTTTGCGGAAATAGAACAACAGAAAATGAGAAGGCAAGAAAGAAAATTTTGACCTCCATTGCAATGCAGAGACCTCGGAAAAAGGCCAAAGTTAGGTTGTCAAAGCTTAATCAAGATTTAGGCAAAGATGGATAGCAAAACAACAGGAAAAAAATTTATAATCCGTCATTGTAAATAAGTTATTCATGCTTGAGGGCCTATCTCATTGCGCTTGCAATGTTGCAAGCAGTTCACATTCAGTATGTCTGTCACGCCCGAGAGCATGTCTCGAGACCTTTGCAATGTTGAGAACAATTACACAGTCAATGAGTAAGTTTGTCATGCCTGAGAGCCTGCCTCGAGGCGTTTACAATGTTGCAACCAATCCATCATCAATATGTCTGTCATGCCTGAGAGCCTGTCTCGAGGCGTTTGCAATGTTGCAAACAATCCACCAGCATTGTGGTTGTCTTGCCTGGGAGCCTGTCTCGAGACGTTTGCAATGTTGAGAACAATCACACAATAAACTTCGTATCTTTTCAATACGTTCCTTCCTTTTAGTTTAAATTTCTTTAGCTAAAACGTTCCTGTCTTATCATCGATTTTCAAAAGATTAACAATATTGCTATGAATTTCAAGAAATTTCAAAACCTTAAGGGCCCACAAAAATAAAATATTCAGAAAATAAGAATCCAAACTTGTATAGTTTTTGAATTCACAATATATGAATAATTTAAAGTTTAAATATTGTATTTTTTAAAGTTATTACCTTCAAAATTAAATTTTAAATGTACAGTGTTGAAGAATAAAATGTTAAATCTGGCAGACATGTCAATTTAAACAACCGACACTCAGCGAATGGTTAAAGGTGCATACTTAAATCTAAAAGCTTCAAAGCTGATCTTTAAAGTGCACAAAAGCACGCGAACTGCGAGAATTCCACATCAAAATTGTTCAAAATTGCACGTCATGTAATTATTATGACATTTAAAATAATGGGATACATTTTTGCACTAAGAATTACCAAGATTCTGACAGTATGTAAATCTTAATATTTATTGCAATCTCAGTCTAATTTAAACTCGATGTTCGAAAGGCATTTCTTTTTTCACAGAAAATGTCATTCCATATACGTAAGATATCTTCACTATTAAAAAGCTTCAGAAAGACATTAATAGCAATGCATTCTTCAAAGTGTCAAACAATCTACTAAAACCTTGAAATTTCAAAAAACTTAATTTAAGATTATGCTCCCCTCGCCAAACCATAATCCGGCCATACAGCACTCCTTTTGTGCCCAAAAAAAGGTTTTGGTTGTTTTGGGAAATTGGCAAAGATGTAGCCTCCGGAAGCTACGAGCACGATCGTTCACCGAACGATCGATCCCGACGCGACCGGAAGTAATACGTCATTCGACTCGTCACTTCCCACAACAACAAAAGACGATCGAGTCGGGAGATCACTGAACAAGTATTACAAAATTAAACAAACACTGACTTTGTATCAAAGGACTCAAATAAACGAATTGTCTAAAATGAAGCACAATTGATTTAAAATCATTGCACGAACCGAAGTGGCTACATTAACCTACACCTTGATTGAAACTGAACAGCGCAGAAAAAGGGCCCGAGCCTGCTCAACAAAAGAAGCCTCACTCTACTACCTGAGTTCCCAAACAACGAAAAGATAGTGCCCGAAACTAAAAAACGAAGGGAAATATTGAAGGAGAATAAGCATTGTGTGGAGACCATGTTATGATCAATGAAACCTGAAGGTCAATCAAAAAAGGAACAATGAAATCAAACAAATTATTAACCGCGTGCATTCCGGGAATTTTTCAAATTCCGTAAATTTGTGGAATTTCGTGAGCTCCTTGAATTCTGTGTATTCCTTGAATTGCGCAAAATTCCTTCAATTGCATGCATTCCGCGATTTCCTTGAATTCCGTGAATTCCTTGAATTTTGTGAATTCCTCAAATTCTGTGGATTCCTTGAACTACGGGAATTCCTTGAAATTACGCCAATTCTTTAATGCCGTGAATTCCGCGAATTGCATCAATTCCATGAATTACGTGAATCCGTTTATTCCGTGAATTTCCTTAATTCCTTGAATTCCGTTATTTCTGTCAATTCCGTTAATTCCCGCATTCCCTAGATTCCGTACATTTAGTGAATTTCCTGAACTCCGTGAATTTCTTGAATTGTGTGCATTCCGCGAATTGATTGAATTCCGTGAATTCCTGTAATTGCGTGCGTTCCACGAACGTGAATTTGCTAAGTTGCGTGAATTCTGTGAACTCTATTAAAGCCGTGAATTTACTGAATTTCGTGAATTTCTTATTTTCTGTGAAATTCTTGAATTGCGTGCATGCCGCGAATCCATTGTATTCCACAAATTCCTGGAATTTCGTGAGCTGCTTCAATTCCGTGAATTCTCTTAATTCCACTGATTCCTCGAATTCCGTAAATTCCATGAATTCCTCGAATTTCGTTAATTCCATGAATTCCTCGAATTCCATAAATTCCTGGAATTCCGTGATTTCCTTGAATTGCGCGAATTTTTCGAATTTCGTGAAATCCTCTAATTTCATGAATTCCTTGAATTGCAGGCATTCCAAGAATTATTTGAATTCCGTAAATTCCTGGAATGCCTTGAATTCCTTAAATTCCGTGAATTCCGTGAATTCCTTGAATACCGTGAATTCATTGAATTATGTGAATTCTTTGAAATTTGTCAATTCCTTGAATTTCTTGAATTTCTTGAATTTCTTGAATTCCTTTATTCTGTGAATTCCTTGAATTCCTTGAATTTGGTGCATTCCGCGAATTCTGTAAATTTCGCGAATTCCTTGAATTCCGTTCATTACTTGATACCCTGCATTCCCTGAATTCAGTGCATTCCTTGAATTCCTGGTATTTTGTGAATTCCGTGAATTCTTTGAATTCCGTGAATTCTTTGAATTCCGTGAATTCTTCGAATTCCGTGAATTCTTTGAATTTCGTGAATTCTTTGAATTTCGTGAATTCTTTGAATTCCGTGAATTCCGTGAATTCCTTGAATTCCGTGAATTCCTTGAATTCCGTGAATTCCTTGAATTCCTTGAATTCCGTGAATTCTTTCAATTCCTTGAATTTCTTGAATTCCTTCAATTCCGTGACTTCCTTGCATTCCGTAAATTCTTTGAATTCCGCGAATTTCATGAATTCCGCGAATCTGCGAATTTCGCGAATTCCTTGAATTCCGTTAATTACTTGATACCCTGCATTCCTTGAATTCAGTGCATTCCTTGAATTCCTTGAATTCAGTGCATTCCTTGAATTTCTGGTATTTCGTGAATTCCTTTAATTCTGTGAATTCCTTGCAATTCCGTGAATTCCTTGCAGTTCCGTGAATTCCGTGCAATTCCGTAAATTTATTGAAATGTCGTCAATTACGCAAATTTCTTGAATTCCATAAATTCGTTGAATTTCGTGAATTCCTTTAATTCTGTGAATTCCTTCAATTGCGTGCATTCCGCGAATTCATTGTATTCCTTGAATTCCGTGAATGCATTGATTTGCTTGAATTCATTGCCGTTCCGTAAATTCGTTGAAATTCCGTGATTTCCTTAATTGCGTGAATTACTTGAATTCCCTAAATTTCTTGAATGCCGTGAATTTGTTGAATTCCGTGAATTCCTTGAATTGCGTCCATTTCCTGAATTCATTGAATTCCGTGCATTCCTGGAAATTCGTGAGTTCGTCGAATTCCTGGAATTCCGCGAATTCCTTGAATTTCGTGAATTCCTTGAATCAAGTGAGTTCCTTGCATTCCGTGAATTCCTATAGCTCCGTGAATTCCTTGAATTGCGTTCATTCTGAAAATTATTTGAACTCCGAAAATTCCTGGGATGTCGTAAATTCCCTGAATGCCTTGAATTCCGTGGATTCGGTGAATTCCTTAAATTCCGTGAATTCCTTGAATGGCGTGAATTGCGTGAATTCCGTGAATTTCGTCAGCTCCTTGAATTCCGTGAATTCCTTGCATTCCGTTAATACCTTGAATTCCGTGCATTTCATGAATAACTTGAATTCCGTGATTTCCTCGAATTTCGTGAATTTCTTGAATTCCTTGAATGTCGTGAATTCCTTGAATTCGTTGATTTCAGTGAATTCATTAAATTTAGTTAATTTTTTTATTTCCGTGAATTCTTTCAAATCCTTGGATTCCATGAATTTCTTGAGTTCCGTGAATACGTTGTTTAAATAATTTTTTTGTCGGTCAGAATTAAAATAGGACCGCTGAAGAATTTGTTATTAAAAAATACCAAAGTGGTAATTTAACGAATGGTGTAATGAATGGTGCATTGTTTTGAGTAATTAGACATAATTGTTTATTCAAAAACCTTTTGAAAGAAGACCTCATTCCTGACATGAGGAATTCTTATCGCATGTCACCTAATGATCAGATGAGATGTGAATGACGTTAGAAGTTACATTTTTTTGAAATGTCGGTAATATCGGTACGTAGGAATCCTACGTTGCAAACGCACCTGACCCTCAACTTTCATCCTCATGGGACTTTTACATATTCTACATTTCATACCTGGGTAATACTACTTAACTCAGACTTTGGAATTTTTTCATGGGTATATATTATGTTCTACTTAGGAAATTTCAATTTTGATTCGAATAATTTAGTTCCGATTTCCCATTAAAGTTACTAATTGAACCTTTTAGAGCGGCAATTTTTAGCCTGTTTCATTCACCGGAAAGTTGAACCGAATAGGTACCGCTTGGAGTCACTTTTAAAACATAACTTAGATTTTTATTTTGATTATTTTATTTCCAATTTCATACTAAAATTATTAATATAACCTCCTAGAGAAGCAATTTTGAACTCATGCCTCTCGAAAAATAGAAAAACATAATAGGTGCCTTGTAGAGCACTTTGAAATCATTATTTTGAGTTTTCATCCGATTAATTCAATTCTGAATTTTCATTCAAATTTCTCATAGTGGTACCTCTATGCTAAACTCTCAAATCTGGGTTTAGCAGTCTGACCTCTTCAATTACATTGTGTTTAGAATGGATGCACCAATAGAACCTGATAGAGCAAAAATTTCAAACTGGTGCTACTCATGAAAATCAAAACCCAATAGGTGCCACTTAGGTCTACTTTTAATGCAGAAGATTACATTTTAAATCGATAAAATCAATTCCGATTCACCACTAAAATCCTGATAGAACCCCTGTAGCATATAGGTGCATTTCGTACTTTGTAACATTTCCAGTCATGTTTTAAAAGCACATACGTGCCTAATAGGGCCTACTAGAAAAATTGCACTCACTCAACATTATTCCCAATATACAAGCCATTAGAAACCGAATTAAAACAAGAAGACTCTGAAGATCTAACTAAATACCGTTGCCAGACTAGATTCAAACAAGTTTTAGCATTTTTCTACTACATACCCCTCAGTAAAGTTTATATCTGCCTTCCTTCCGGGGTCACAAACTCTTTTGGGACCAGAATATGACTGTTCAAGACAGGTTTCAGACAGGCCAATACTGTAGTTTTTAGTTGGTATTTTCAGGAGGGTAGAGGCGGGCTACTACAGACTACATAATTTCAGATTACAATCTAGAAAGACAAATCGACAGACAGACCCCGTCGTAGAAATAGTTTTTCCTGAATCAGGTCTCAAAGCGTGGAGATTTTATGAAAACCGGTGAACATCACTACTGTCGGGCGAGAGGTTTGGCGCCGAAGATGGGTGTGGGTACTCAATGAATTAAAACCTCTACACCCAGACTTATCTGTCGGTATCTAGCTGAGCTCGAGAATTTTAGCAATACGTGAGAGTAACATTGATGCCAACACTATGTAAAACAATCTCGGTATAGTGGACCCAAGGGATATCTGTGATTTTCCTTTTACCATGTATCTTCGCGTAGTGATGGGACATCGAAAGTGAAACATCGATGTTGCCGAACATCGATGTCATCGATTTATCGAAGGAAAAACATCGATGTTTTCGATGTTTAATGAACATCGATGTTTTATTTTAAAATGCGTGCGGGCGTTCGCGTTTGCGTCAGGATAGGAACTGTCTTGAGCAATGCTTTGGTTCACACTGGATAAGCGCATCGCCGACATGCTGCCAAAAAGTCTAACCGTAAGGTTAGAACCGCACGCTTCGTACGCTTCCACGCTGGGGCAAAGACAGTGTCTATGAACAAATTGATTTTCACATGACAATTAAGATGCCGTTTTATATAAAATATTCAGATTTATTCCAAAATGCCTACAATTGCTGAAGATTTTGGTTGCGTTATTCATGCAAATTTGAAAAAAAGTCAAATTTATTTTTGATTTTCAAAAATTAGGGTCAAATTTTGACTTTTTTTGAAAATCGCTACGATCACCAGAAAGTTTGTGAAAAAATCTATCAAAAACATATCAAGTCAAATTTTGTTTGAGGCAATAGGAAAAAAGTTACAAATGTTTGAAAGTAAGGCTTTGCTTCAAAACCCCAAAAATTTAACCCCCTCTAATTTGATAAATAATTATCAAAATGAATTAATTTTTGGTGTGAGACGTACTATATAATAGGACTAAAATTAGGCCAATTTTTAGCCCAATCGGACAACTTTCATTTTGGAGGTGGGTACGCTTGAGAAATTATGCCCCATATGGTAAAACGTCCAGTCTTCGCCAACTCAATTGAGTTGGCTTGAGCGACCCGACAGCCACCGAGACATTCTAAAGATGTCCTTAGGATGCACCTCTACGTCATGTGATGACTTCGACGTCTCTTAGACATCCTTTGGATCTTTTCATGTCTTTGAAAGATCCTCAGTACGTCTCCAAAATGTGCGCCAAAAGACGTCTATATGTAGGACAACTTTTGGACTTGTGCAGATTTGTGTGCCCACTGGGGATTTGGCTATACCTTTAGAAACTTCACAAAATGGAAAAAATCATTAGGATGAAAAACAATTAACAGTTTTCGAAGCTTTCATATTTCAAGTTGAATATCTAAATGCTATCTTAGATAAATATTTACTTACTTTTTAAGAATAAAATATTATAAATAATAATGTGAAAAAACATAGTAATCGCGTTTTTTTTATCATTTGAGATAATCGAGTTATCACCAGCCCAGTCTTCGCAGGTTAATAAAAGTCAGTTAGAAGGTTATAAATATTTGAATAAATTTTCCAATAAATAATAGAAGAAAATCGTATGGTTTTGTTAGAAAATTATATTTTCGAACGTCTTTTCAAATATTTTTTTGACGAATTTCCTTATTTAACCTATGTTGTGAGTGTCGTGATAAAATGTTGTTAAATATTGGGTCCTACTTTCTTCTGTCATGACGTAAGAATTTCGAGGTTTTTCTTCTTTAGTCAGAATTCCCCCGAAACAATATTTTTTTCTGATACACTTGAAAATAAAAGTTTGAAATATATGTTACAAAGTTTCTCAATGCTGAGATTTACTAAAAAAATTTGTTTCAATATATTTGTAATGCTTTATTTCATATATTTATCATTTAAATCTGCCAGTTGGCGATAACTGGGCGTTTTATCTTACTTTTAGGAGAAAATTTTCTAACATGTCTTAGGGTGGTTTTAAGAATGTCTTTCTGACGTGTAACATAAACTTCCTTGCGAGGACGTCTAAAGGACTACATAAAGCCGAACATTTCACGTACTGAAAACGTCATTAAGTCGTCCTTTGGTCGATCTAGAAACGTAAAAATCACAAGTTTTAGGACGTTAAACAGACTTTCTGAGAACGCTTCCATGTCTTATAAACATTTTTAAGACGTTACTAATAGAAGTCCTGAAGACGTTAGAAAAATTACGTTTATAGGACGACCATATGACTTCTGTGCCCACTGGGATAGCATGTTACCTCCATCGCGAAAAAGTGTCGGAGTAACGTGCGGATAAAAAAAAAATCTGTAACTTTTATATAAGTCTTCTGTTATGATTCTGCCAGCGAAAAGTAACACATTAACGTTACTTATCACGTTATAATATGTTCTTATATATAAAAATCAGTATAATCAATATATATTTAAATTTGTTCCAATATGTAAAAAAAGTGAAAAATCCATACAAGAAATGGAAAAACCAATTACACGAGGGGGATCTTATTATCAGAACATACAATAAATTATTAAAATGTAACAAACCTGAATGTTAAAAAGTTATCTTTTAAATATTATATAACGTATTTACTTTATTTTGATGCAGTTTTAGGAAGTCGAAATTTTGAGGTATAGTCATTTTTTGATTCAACATTTTGAAAACTATTTTTCATTATCTAAAAAGAAATTTGCTTTCAAAATATAATATCTTTAATATCGTACTGTAATATTCCGCCTTTTAAAACAACGCGCACACATGTAAGCTGTGCGGGCGCATGGTTTCACAGATGAGCGGGTGACTGCAAGTGTTAACTGTGAGTGTGTTCCCTAATAGTACGAAACATTTCTGGAACGTTCAGGCACATTTCCGGGACTTGTAAAATGTCCGCCTCTTTTAAACGTTCCAGGAACGTTCCAAAGACGACTTACTGTTATTGTTATAATTATCAATAAATATCGCATAATCCGTAAGAAATAGGTCAAAATCGATGTCGGTTTACAATATGAATATCATATCATAGTGTAGTATGTGCGGTACTCAAAACTCAAAAATGACATCCATTTTTACCTATCTCTTACGGTTTACGAGATATTTGTTGCTTAAAATAACAATAACGTTAAGTTCCCTTCAGATGCCAGTGGAACGTTTCTGGAACATTTCCAAGGGCGGATATTTTACACGTCCTAGGGACGTGCCTTGAACGTTCCACTGGAACGTTCCGAAGGTGCCCGCGAAAATTAAACGTGCCCACGAAATTTAAAAAGTGTGTCTGACGAGAACTAAAGTTCTTATATTGTAATAATACTTTTAAGGGCGTTAAATAGGCCCTAATTATAAAAAAATGTAATTCTAGTATTTGTGGAGTAAAATGAGGCAATTCAATTTTGAGGCTGGGCCCTGGTTCCAACGCCCGTACTACAGCATTAGAGTGTGCAAAACGTTTTTTCAAAACTTTTTCAAAACTTTTGAAAACCATTGCCTATTTCGCGACTTTTTCACACTCTTAATTATTACTAATGGTCTCTTAGTATCATAGTGTCTTATTCCAAAGAGGCGTGATATTACTTGAAGATAAATCTTTCAGCGTTGTTAATTTAATTATAAGTCAGTTATCTATATTACATTTGTATTATGATTATAAGTTTGCTCCCTGCATGGATAATTTTGATGAGTGTTTGAAAAGAACCAAAGTTTTTGTATTGTAATACTTTTAATACAGTATTAGTGTATGCACAGAACTCGACTACTACTACTACAACTACTAAATTCTTGAAGTTTATAATAAAAATTGCTAGCTTATTAAAAACTTTTTTAAAACAGTCCATTGCATATTTCGCAGTTTTTACACACTCTTTATTATTAAAACTCTTCTCCTAGTATTATAGTGTCTTATTTCATAGAGGCCTGATAAGACTGAAAGCTAAAGTTTAGCGTTTTCCATTCAATTAAAAGCTTGTTTAAATTACGTTCGTTTGAATATGATTATAACTTTATTTTGTTCACGGATGATTTTCATAAGTCTCGACACTTAACTTGATCGGGTTTGTCAAAACACAAAAATATTCCTAGAACTGAATAAAATAAAATAATGATGTTATTTATGAAACAAAACTGTCTTCACTTTTTTTTCGGTATTGTACTATTTTCCAGTATTTTAAACCGTGACACAAACAATGTTGTGCTTCACATTTAGAGCAGATACCTGTTGTTCTCAAAATTGTAAGAAAATAGCTCTTGAATCCAAAGTCTTCTCTAAAAACGTCGTAAAATATTGTTCTTGTCACTGTTACAATATTTATTAACAGTTTAAAATTTTTGCAACTGTTTGGAAGCAATATGCCGACGCACGCGTGCTAATACGCCATGCAGCAAATATTCAATGCATGCGTGCTGACACGCCATTCGGCACATATGCGACGCAATTGTTGACACATCTGTTTCTAACATTGCCCTCACGACGTGCGCATTAATCTGCACGTCGCGCCCGCACCATGCGGGCTCCATGCAGACATTTTGCCACCTGGGTCATGATCTCTAATAATATATCTGCCTCTTTATCCTAAAGTTCTAGAAGATTCTAGACTGCAAAATAATGCTTTCAGGGGTTATTTGCGCAATAAATAAACAAAGACAAGAATTTTTCATTGAAGTTATTATCTATGAGGAAACAATGAATCAAATTTATGGACAAAACAGGATGTCATACATAGCCCTCCATATCAAATTTTATCTGCATGTACACCAGCATCTTTTGCGCATTAAATGAAAAAAGGAATTTTTAATTAGAAATTTATCTATGAGGAAGCAATAAATCAAATATATAGATCAGATCCTTAAGTTTGTGATATCAAATATTACAGTTCTGTAAATGCGCGTGCTTTTTAATGTTAGAATCGTTAAGGACATGTTCTACTAACGATATTAGCATGTTTGTGCCCAAAATAATAAATATCTTTCGCTGGAACTTTGAGAAACGTAAAAACGGATATAAATAACCTATTTCTGTTTTGAATAATTAAAAACGGGTAATTTCTGTTCAATCTTGTTTCTTTTTTTATTATTCAAACAAAAAATAGGCCATTTACCGATGTTGTTATGTGTCATACAATTTCTGAAAGTTTCAGCGAAAAATATTGATTATTGTGGACAGCAACATGCTAATCTCGCAAAAGCATCAGATCCTGAAGTTTGTGATATTAAATATTACAGTTACGCAAAAACCTTGCGTTTTAATGTTAGTATCGTTAAGGGCATTTTTTTCTTACGATATTTGCATGTTTGTGCCCAAAATAATAAATATTTTTCGCTGAAACTTTGACAAACGTGAAAACGGATATAAATAGCCTATTTCTGTTCTGAATAATTGAAAGCAGTTCATTTCTGTTTAATCTTGTTTTTATTTTATTATTCATACAAAAAATAGGCTATTTGCCGTTTTTTCTATGTTCCATACAATTTCTGAAAGCTTCAGTGAAAAATATGTATTATTGTGGACACAAACGTGCTAATCCCGCAAACGTATCAGATCCTGAAGTTTGTGATATTAAATATTACAGTTATGTAAATGCGCGCGTTTTAATGTTAGTATCGTTAAGGGAATTTTTGGCTTACAATATTTGCATGTTTGTATTCAAAATAATAAATATCCTTCGCTGAAACTTTAATAAGAGACCTGAAAACGGTTATAAACAGTTTATTTTTGGTTTAAATAATTGCTTATGCGCAACTAAGATGTATAAATATTCCTTCCACCCATAATAAAAAATACGTCCATGATAAATTACCTGTTATTTATTTATAAATATCAATGCAAATATTTTCTGTGCCCTCTAGAAATCCTAAATGTGTGCACGCACCATACCCGCACCGGCACGCATGACGTGCGACCCGCATGACATACGACACACCTGTCACGCATATGAGGATGCAGCTGTGTCATCCCATGCGTGCACGTCGTGCGAGAAAATCCGCACGTGGTGCGCGCGCTTTGCTATCTGGGAAGTGTCAGCAATGTTACAGCACGTGCCAGCGGACACGGGCTTGTTCGGCACTGTACGCTCATGCCGTGAAGGCGCATAAGACACTCACGTTCCCCTCAGTCCCTGCAGTCATACTGCAGTTATTGTGCGCGAATAAAATGAGACGCAGATCATGTTTATGTTCTGCTGACGGTGTGCATTAATTTTGTGTCAGCATGACCTGATGCTGTAATGCACTCGCACGATTGTCATCTTGGTAGATGCTTCCAGATTTAGCATGAAAGATAACAACAAAATGTACTGAAGTGGAAATTCTCGTGTCTGAAATTATATTCAAAATATGTACTTGAATGTCAATGTGCATAACTTGTTACTGAGTTTTGCAGGTTTGGAAAAGTTTAAGTCAAGTATGGAAGTGGACTGATGACCACGTTTTTTGTGTGATAATTTCTAAGGAATTGCAGCTTCTATCGACTTTGTTTCTGCCCCACATTTTTTAATTTTTTAAGTAAATTTTGGCAAAAGAAATGGATGAAAAAAATTATTACTTTTGTACAAATTACTTCAGGTTGTTTCTTGAATTTGTTTGTTTGGGCAATTGATTTGGAGTATAATCAAAATTTAAGGCAAAAATGGTTTAAAGGTCAGTTTTTTCATCTCAGAAATTTTTCTTCGTGAAAACAGAAGAAGCACCCCAACTCAACAAAAAATTGAACTGACTGATCTTGATAAGTTCGTGTAGTTTTCGGATCTCAAATTCCGAAGTTTCAATGGGAAACGGTAAATGATTATGGTGACTAAATGTATATGCGGAATGGGGGGGGGGGGCAACACGCGAGAGAGCGAGACCGAGCGTCTAACGTCTTGCTCTCTCGGATGCGCTATAGCTCTAACTATTCCGAAAAAGTCACCACCCTTTTCTGCCTCAAATACATTAGCGTTGCGTATCTCCTTACTATTACTACGTGGTCCCAAACCCTGACAAATTTGTTGACTGACGCGGGAGAGGAGGACGGGTGGGAACCATTTGACGTTTTCGGTGCGCCTTTGCGCTGCGCCCAACATATCAGCGCGAAGTTTAAATTTACAAATACTATAAAGAACAGTTTATATGGATTTCAATTAGGTGGTTTAATTTTAATGTCTCATATTCAATTTAATAATTACCAAAATATTCAAGATACAAATGAAATATCTTAAATAAAGTTTTCAATACAAAAACTTGGTTCGAGAGATTGTATTTAGCGTAGGAGAGATGGGAAACATTTGGCGTTTACGGTTTTGCGCTGTACCCAGCATATAATCGCAAAGTTTAAATTTAGAAATACTATAAAGTACAGTTTATAGGGGTTTCAATTAGGTGATTCAAGTTTAATTTCTTATATTCAATTTAATCACCACCAAAATATTCAAGACTCAAATGAAGCATCTGGAATAAAGTCTTATATACAAAAAACTTGGTACGAGAGATTTTATTCAGCGTGTGAAAGGTGGGAACAATTTGGCGTTTACACCACGCCGTTGCGCCCGGCAGATCGGCGCGGAGTTCAAATTCACAAATACTCGAAACTACATATAATGTACAGTATTTAATTTGGCGATTGAAGTTTAATTTTGTATATTTAATATAATTATTATCATGGTATTCAAGATACAAATGAAATATGTCTGGAATAAAGTTTTACATACCAAAATATTTTTCAAGAGATTGTACTTAATATTTAACGGGATAATTTAATTTGATTTCAAACCTGATCTCGAAATTGACTTTTGGAAATATTTTACTCAATGTATTGAAAAATCAATTAACACCAACAAATATTGTAGTTCTTAGTCCAGTACAGTAATATGGTACTTTAATTTATGAATTTTCAAGGCGAAACCGTCCAATTGATATATTTCATTGAAACGTGTATTAGACGCAATTATAAATTACAATCCATCCATAAAGAGATTCTAATACAAGAAAACGGTCTACGCAAATTTACATTATTATTAAAGAACAAATAAAGTAGCTATTAATAATTAATATTAAAAAACAGTAACGTCCTTTTTGTAATATTCATGAACAAAAACAAAAGGCCAAATAAATATCAAACTTACAAAGAAACCCAGACATGGTTCTAAGGGTGCGTGGCACCCGGTTAACTATTCCTTCACTTTGTAGTGGCAACGTCCGATACTATATTTACTGATCCCGTTGCTATAGAATACCTGGTACGTGCCAGACTGCGCAGCTTCTGTCTGCATCGACTTGATTTGATTTCGAGAATTTCCAAATTTACGAATGCGTAAATCACTTTCCGCCAAATTCTTTCATTATCGTAGACTGTATCATATAATATTGGAAATTTTAAGATCAATACATGACTTTTACTCTGAGAGCATAAATAAAACATTTGAAAAGTACATGCTTCGTTTCAACCAGGTGTGACTAACATTGTACAGTTCATCTGTATGTTTGTTGCGAATATAAAAAAATATAGATAAATGATGTACTATGTATTTGTTGTGAATACAAGAATATATTGAAAATATGATTTCATATAAAATGAGTAGTCTGTTATTCTCTCTTCCTCCTATTGATGTATTTTACTATTTTATATAATTTCATTAATGGAATTCATAATGGAATATTTCGGGTATAACCGTCGCAACTCCCTTATAAGGTCTTTATACCTCTATTTCTTGTCATTCTCCTTGGCAATAAGGAGAACTATGTCAGGCCGCCAGTGCACGACAGAAATAATTGCCGAGAATATAAAGTTGCAGTATATGCGGCACTTCGCATTTTCGACAATTGTCTCTATTTCCCTATAAGCGTTTGGCGGAGTGGTGTCAGGGCCCACTTCTTCGTGTTTCCTGACCATTTTGAGAAGAGGGTCTCGTCCATTTGCGACTATATGTGTTCTACCCAGAATAATCCTATTGTGAAGACATTCAAGATTAAGTATTTCGCGATCTCCTTGACGGCCTGAGATGTAAAGTCGCGGAGCAGACGACTTAAGGTGCATGCTTTTGTTTATGTGCACAACTTTTCGTGACCCGATATCGAGGGATCTGAAGTCCATGGAACCACTCCAAAAGAACAGAATACTACCGGGCGGCAAGCATTTTCGTTGCAGGTACTTTGTTCCTCACCGACAGTTCGGAAGACCAAATCTGTCAGATTAGACTTTTGTATTTACATTGAAGAGTATTCTTACTCGATGTTGCGTCCTGGATGTGGCTTTGAGGCACGCCCAGGTATGTATAGGTCTCTCCAGTGCCAAGGTGTCGTATAGCGCTTCTATCGACGAGATCAGGGTCTTCGGGGAAGCCATTAATATTTCCACGCTTCAAATTAACCTCGGCGCATTCTTCTAACCCAAACTCCATTCCAATTGCTTGATTGTACTTTTTAACAATCTCTAGAGCTAGATTTAGCTGCTCTTTTTTTAGCATAGATTTTAGGATCATCCATATAAAAAAATACATGAGTGACCTTATGCCTTCGATTTCCAGGTTTGCCGCAGAAGTGCCCTTGGGAATGGCAAAGTGTGAGAGATAGTGCAAATAACGTGAGGCAAAAGAGGAGAGGACTCATGGTGTCGCACTGAAAGACACCTCTCTTTGGTGACGTTGTTAGTTGTCACACGATCTTTTCCAGATGAAATAGTAAATTTGGTTTTTCAAATCGGCATCAATCTCTCTATGCACCTCACGATGTGTGGATGAACCTTTAAGCTTTCCAACAGACAGATGATAAGTGAACAGGTTGAATCGAAAGCTTTCCGTTAATCAATCCAGGCCATCGATATGTAATGCTGATAGAATTCTGCGTCTTTACAGACGCATCTGTCGATGAGCAGGTTCTCCCAACATCCTGCTATGCTTTTCTTTGAGCCTCGTTGTTCGTACATCTCTCGCCACACAGGTCCAATTGTCCAAACAATCCTATTGTTTAAGATAGCTGTGAAGATCTTATAAAATGTGTTCAGACAAGTTATTGGCCTGTAATTCTTAGAGTCAGCTAAGTTTCCCGTCTTCGGCAGGAGCACTGTGCGCCCTTTCACCAACCACTCCGGAATAGTCTTTTCCGACTTTAGATATGAGGTGAAAATGCGGGACAGATTCTGGTGGGTTAAAGGAAATTTCTTCCACCAGAAGGTCTTAATACCATCTGGTCCTGGAGCGAAATAGTTCTTCATGCCTCTTTATACGTTTCCATCTCCTCGGTAGTGACTGGTGGGCATTCCGCCTCAGGTGTTATGAGGGCACTGCACAGCTCCTTGAAGCCATTTATATTCTCTGAGTATTCTTTCAGTGGATGATGGACTTCGTAGACTTTTCTCCAAAATGCATCGACCTCCCCTGGTTTTAGCGGGTGGACGACAGTAACTGGACGGTCTTGGATGAGTTGAGATGGGTCAGAAAAAAACTGTTGATTTTCTCTGAACCACCTCTCTCTCTGCTCTAGACATTTCCTAGCGTTAGATAGTACTCGTATTCTGTCAACAATATGCTGCCTGATGGTCAGTAGCTTTGACTTATTGAGCGCGAACTGTCGAACCTTGGCAGTGAAAGTCCTGTCAGATGTTATCTAGTCAATCACAAACTGAATGCGGGACTCGTACTGCCTTGCCCTGTCTATCTTTGTGCTAAGTTGATGCATTCATCTTTTGGTCTTATGATCAACCGTTGGTTTTGTTTTACAGTTTGTATCTGCCAAAGCTCTCGCTGCATTATACACACTAAAATCGATAGTCCAGAGGTCGGGTTATTCAGAAAAATCTCCACGAAGCTCGTCATCCAGTTCAGCCAGATCTTTCGGCTTAACAGAAACCTTAATGTTGATGTTTCCACGGATCCTGAAGCATCGCTCTTCCTCTATTGGATGCCTGCTCGCGGTTGGTCTCGGTTTCGCCTCTCTTTCTCTGTTGCCGGCTTGTTCCGCCTGTGATTGACTAGGCGCTCCGCTTATATAACCCCTTTTCCGGAGTTCCTCGGCACAGTTTCGCAGAAGTTCATGCGAAAAATGCACAAGCTCTGGGTGTTTCTCGCAACACAGAGTATGCAGTCGCACCATGTAACCATTTCATTCAGGGGCCATACTGGTATCATAGCACTTCAGTAGGTCGTCACTGAGTCGATCCGTCCACTTATAAGTAATGAGATTCTACCGATCAATCGCATTGACTCCGTCTGTATTGGCTTCCCCAAATCAAGGATAGTCGGAATTGTTGTCCGACCTATTGTCGGGAGTCCTGCGCGTTCGATTGTGTTGAACCGCACTTACTACAACTACGTTTGGTGTTATCATTGCTGTTCCCACGAGCAGCTGGGAAAAAGAGTTCGCACATCCTTGTAAAGCCCCGCATGCAAGGACAATTGTCTGCGACTGATTATTAATTATTTTAACCATATTGAGCAGAAACCCTCGGTACAGGGACCCTCTATCCGCAACCCGAGCACGCGTTCGGTAGCTCTGTCATAGGCCCTCAAGGATGAATTGCTAGACTGCCATGATGCCAGCATTATCCCTGTTCACCGAGGCTTTATGGCGCGTAAGCATACTCTGTGGAGCCAGAAATACCCAGAGCTTCAGCACGTTTCGAATCAATCGTTGCGAAATCAACGTGCCTACCTCTGGAAAAATGGATATGTGCGCGGAGGGCTTCCCCAACCGCTGCTTGATCGAGCTGCAGCCGAAGATGAGGAAGCGACATTAGGACCAACCGCGGAAAGCAGGCACCTTCTGAGAGATGATCACGATTTCAGGACAAGAAGGAACATTAACATGCAAGTTCCTGCTAAGCCCCAAGATCTGGCTGAAATGGATGCCTCCCTTCGTGGAGAAATCTCGCAAGAGTCCGACCTCTGGATGGGCAAGACCTCATAAAATCTGAGGAGGAATATCTATCAATGACTTCCGAAGAGGTGAAAAAAGCACTTAGAGGCACGAAGAACTTTTCCGGTGCTGGAACCGTTGGTGTGAGTACATGCCATTACACGCCGGACGACGTGGTGCAAACGCAGGCGCCTCGGGCAATGATTACTTTTATCGCGAACGACGTAAGTAAATTTATGTAATGTTTTCTTTTGGTAGATAAATAAATATTATTTCTTATTTTGATTTTTTAAAAGGAATTGTGATCATCTTGCTAACCGTCACTCTCTTAAACAAATTCTCTCTCATCCAATCGATCCTACCTCTTTTCTCGTGCTAGACAGCAGGTGTGCTAGTTAACCTGGCAGTTGCGATAGGACCGGAACCAGCGGGGCTCGGATAGGGAAACCTATTTGGCGTCTGAAAAAGAGAAAAATAACGAGCTTCGTGGGTTGTTCGTGAGTCAAGTGAGTGTGACTCACGAACTCGGTTAACTCCTGTATTTTGTGTCGCAGCTGAAAGGTAAGTGGCAGCCATTTCATATAGCTTGATTTTTCAATCCTAGGCGATCCCCGGCCAGGACATGGTTGACCGTGGTGCACACGAGGTATTTAAAAAACTTGGTTATAAATGACGCCCAAAGTGGGGCCCGTCACAGGTTGACGCGAACGGTATGAGAGAGAAGAGGGGAACGAAAAGTGATGGTAAGCAGCCAGAAGTGATAGACCAGGGATAAAATATTCCTGTCTGCTTATTATGATTAATAGTAAGTTTCTGTTTTCCTATATTGGCTTGGCTCTCGTAGTACGAGTAATGGACCGCTTACAGGGTGCCGGACTGACAATAAATCCAAAGGAATGCGAATTCGGGAGACTGACTGTACGATATCTCGGATTCCTAGTGAATCAAAGTGGTTTGCAAGTCGATCCGGACAAGTTCGAGCCTCTTTTATCCTACCCAGTCCCAAGGAAAATAAAGCAACTGAGACGGTTCTTGGGAACGGAGTCCTGGTACCGTCGCTTTATACCAGACTTTGCGACTGACGCGGAACCACTGAATAGACTGCTTAGAACGAATGTCGGCCTCGGGGCAGTCTTGACGCAGATGCTGGACAGCTTTGAAACGGTGATCGCGTTCGCCAGTAGGACGATGTCAGACGCGGAAAGAAAGTACTCGGTCACGGAAAAAGAATGCTTAGCCGTGATCTGGTCTATTAGAAAATTCCGCCACTACCTGGAAGGGTTTCATTTTACAGTAATTACCGACCACAGTTCGTTGCGATGGTTACATAATCTGCATAATCCAAATGGTCGATTGGCGCGTTAAGCACTAGATCTCCTCGAACACGATTTCGAGGTCGTACACCGGAAAGGAGCATTGCACCACGTGCCTGACACCCTTTATCGGATGTATGAGGAGGAAGTAGCAATCCCCACAGCTGCCATGGATCCGGTGGTGGACGAGTGGTACCGTAAACGACTGCGCGAGGTCGAGGATACCCTAAGAAAATTCCATGATTGGAAGATCGTTGACGGCATGTTTAATCGGCACCGTCCGAAACCGTTGATAGACCCGGTAATCGAAGAGCTAGAGGCATGGAAGTTGGTAGTACCAGCCAAGAAAAGACAAGAAGTCTTTGACGAGGTGCACAACGATCCACAAGCCGCACATCTGGGAATCGACAAAACATACCGGAGAGCTTCGGTCCAGTATTACTGGCCAGGCATGTATCGCGACATCTCTCTCTGGGTACGTTCGTGTGACACCTGTCAGCGAATCAAGGCTGATCAGAGACCTGCAGCGGGTCTAATGGGGCGCAGGGTAGTGCAGCAGCCTTCGACGGTAGTGGCCACGGACGTGATAGGTCCGTGACCAAAGACAGCCCTAAGATTCGAATACTTGGTGGTATTCGAAGACCTCTATACTAAGTGGGTTGAACTGTCGCCCATGAGACGAGATACTGCCGAGACCATTATCAAAGCGTTTCAAAGGTTGAAAGAGGCCTATGGAATCCCGGTAAAGGACCAAAGCCTTATAACAATCTGCGCCGAAGGGTGGAAGCACCACCCGATTGCCCCCACCCGATCACGAGGAGTGGAGGCAAGGAATGGTTAGACTAAAGTAGCTCCAAGATCTGGTCTCCTTACACCACGAAAATGCGTTCTTTCGCCAAAAGGTAAGATATGATAAAAGGCGACGACACGTGGTGTTTAAAGAGGGAGAAAGGGTCATGCGCAAGGCTCAGGTAACATCCTCAGCCCAAAGAGGGGTAACGAGAGGATTTGTGGGTAAAAAGCAGGGACCATACGTCGTAGTCCGCGTTCTAGGACAGTCAGTATACAAGTTAGGGACGGAAGACGGACAATTGGTAGGAAAGTTTCAGGTAAAGCTGCTAGTCCCCTACCACGATGAGGGGCCGCCTATAGAGGGGGAGTAGTGGAACAATAAGTAGTCCATTCCTCCCTGAATAGTCCCCCTGAACCCCTGCATGCCCAAGGTACAGTAGAATTACGCAGCTTCGCAAGCGTGAATCGTGGGGCCCCATGAGGGGTATTTAGAATTAGCTACGATAACTGACACCACACACGACATGAAATTCCCCTTTCCCCATAGACACAACGGAGTACCATCGCCAAGATCACCAGTAGATTTGCCAAGTAATCCAGGGGGTGATCGGGATGATGCACCAGGAAGCCTGGGACATCCCAATACCACGAGCCTGGAGGAAGCCACCCCACAGGGACCCCGACAGTTGACTGACCGGGTTAACCCAACCCAATCGACAGAAGAGAAACCATCGCCCTATCGGGTCCACCGGCAACTCGGGCGAAAGGCAGCCGAGACCAACGGAGGGGCACAGACGGCCCGAGAAGACGTTTCACCGAGAGAAACCAGTCCTGAAGGAAACACCAACGCGGTGGGAACCAGCCGGCATGTCGAAAGACCCGTACTACGTGCCCTACACCGAAGCCGCAACAAGCATACGTGACTCGACCTCCAGTCGAGACACTCCAGCAAGGCCACCGGTTAAGAAGGGTACTAACGACGATTCCTCAACCTCGAAGAAGCGACTCTGACCACCCAAGCATGTTCGCGAGTGGGAGCGCCGTCGTTTACATGCGAAAGGGGCCAAGAAGACTACCAGGGACATGGGCACGCCCCCTACTCGTCCATTCATCCTAGAGGCGCAGTGCCGTCCGTCCCGCGGGGCCGGCCGAGGATCTGGAATTCGGGGCGTGTCGGAAGGAGACACATGCACGAAATGCGGAGGGCGGGGACACCGCTACAATCTTTTTTTTTGTGGTTTGTTTATTTCTCCACGGAACGTGTTTTCTGGGGTTACCTTTTAAAGGAGTCACACAAGAGTACTTAAACTCGGAACGCGAGGAACGGCCGGTCAGAAAAAATTGATAAGAACACTCTTACCGTCCAGTCAAGAAAACAAGTCTAGAATAAGGCAACACAATAGATATTTATATTTTAGAGTCCACGTCGAAGCGCCATAGTACCCTCAATTTAAAAAATATTGTAATCCTCCATAATTTGCGTAAGAGGGGTCGAGATCGTAACTGTGTATCAAACTGACAGCTCGTAAACACCGAGCAGACGGCGCGGACAGCCAGCACCAAAAAAGCAGGACGGGAGGATGGAACGAAACCAATATGGCGCACCAGTCCCGCGCATGACATGGCGTCACTAACAGACGGCCATGTTGCACTAACCGAGTGGGGAGGTGCTACAACCAGCAGCCATTTTCCATCGTCGGCACCATGGCACAGTGCCATTACCAGACGTCAATGCTTCACTGACCAAGTGGCAGGTGCCACAACTAGCAGCCATTTTCCATCATCTGCCCCATGACATAGCACCATTTCCAGACGACCATGCTTCACCGACCAAGTGGGGGGTGCCACAACGAATAACCATGTTTCGCTGTTGACATCATATCTCAGCACAACGACCAGCGGCGAGTAGCGGTACTGAGTCGATCTCCAAGTCAGGACGAACCAGCCCTGCGACACCACACTATTAAGCTCCACTAGCAGTGTCGAAGGCAGTATGTACAAGAGGCGAACAGCTCTGTAGCACGGCAAGGCTAAACGACCCCGCGCTGCTGGGATCCAGTAAACGTCCATGTTCGAGAAAGCGCGTGAGGACCAATGGGCAGTAAGCAGAAAAAGTACGAAGGCACCCATTGGCCACCCGGGGAGACCGGAAAATATCCAAGAGACGCGAGATACGGATAAACCGTCTTTTTTTAGAAAGGCAAATAACGTAATTGATAGAAAAAAGGAGGAATACGCACGGTGGCTACAAGGTAGGTGGCCTCATCATTAAGTTCCACAGTGCTTTAGCTTCCACTCTCGACACCGCGCGGTCTGACTTCTGAGACCGCGTGTGCGTGCAAAAACGTGGCTCGAAAAAAGTGTAGCAGGCTGTCGAGAGAACCTGCTAATTGACAGGTGTGTCTGTAAAGACGCTGCAGCCCATCAACGCAACCTGCCTCGCCCCTTAACTTTCCTAATGCCCTTCCCCTCGTTTTCCCTCACTCCCTTCAGTGCCCCTCCCCTCATTAACTTTCTTTTCCCCTACTCCATTCCTAATTTTCCCCAAGTCCTCTACTTTCCCTTTCCTAATTTTCCCCACTTGCCCTAGTTACTCTCCCCACATCTCTCCTTGTTTTATCTTACATCCCCTTTCCTCATAACTCTGCACTTCCCCCAGTGCCCTCCCTCTCGTTACCCCTCGTTTCCCCTTTCTTCTCCTAGTTCGGATTACCTCATTATCTCTTACTTTTCCCACTTCCCTGCCCCTAATTTCCACTCAGGTCCCTATTTTTCCTTCTCTTATTTTCCCTACTTCCCAGAAGTTACCCTCCCCTCATCTCTTCTCATTTCTCTTTACATACATACTTTTTCTACGATCCTGTCACTCATTTCTCCTCAATTTCCCTTCTGTGCATGCCCTACTTCTCCTTCCCTCATTACTCTACACTTCCTCTAGTGCCCTTCCGCTCGTTACCCATCACTTCTCCTAGTGTTCTTCCCCTCGTTACCCCCTTCTTCTCCTAGTACCCTTCCCCTCATTACCTCTCTTTTCTCCTAATTCTCCTACCCCAATTGCCCTAAGTCCCATACTTTCATGTTCCTAATTTCCCCTACGTCCACAAGTTACCTTCCCCTTATCTCTTCTCATTTTCGCTTACATTCCCTACTTATTATACGTTCCTGTCACTCATTTCCCCTCAGTTTCCCTTCTCCACATCCCCTACTTTCTATTCCTTCATTACTCCTTACTTGGCCTAGTGCCCTTCCCCTCGTTACCCCTCACTTCCCCTGGTGACCACCCCCTCATCACCCTTTTCTTCTCCTAGTGCCCCTCCCCTCATTCCATCTCACTTCCCCTACTTCCCTTCCCCTAATTTCCCCTAAATCCCCTACTTTTCCTAAACTAATTTCCCGTTATTTTCCCTTTTCCCCGACCGGAATTTTACCTCACTTTCCTTACTCAGCTTCATTTCCCTTCACTTCCTCTACATCCTTCACCTCTCCTTCTTTAATTTTCCATGCTTTACCTCGACTGATTTACCCTACGTCATCTCTTCTAGTTTCCCATAATTCCCCTACTTTCCTTATTCTCAATTCCCCAGCTCCATCTGTACTTACTCTCTCTCTCAATCCCCACCCCTTATTTTACCCAATATACCTACTTCCTCTCCCCTCAGTTCTCTTCCCTTCTTTCCCTTCACACTTTCCCCTTTCCTTTCCCCTCATTATGCCTGAATTCTCTTAGTGCCCTTCCCCTCGTACCTCTCACTTTCCCGAGTGCCCTACCCCTCATTACCTCTCTTTTCACCCACTTTCCCGCCCCCAATTTCCCCTAAGACCCCTACTATCAATTTTCTAATTTTTCCTTCTTGCCGTAGCTACCCTTCCCTCAGCTCTTCTTATTTCTCCTTACATCCCCTACTTCTTCTAGATTCCTGTCACTCATTTCACCTCGATTTTCCTTCTCCACGTTCCCTAGTTCCCCTTCCCTCATTACTCTTCACTTCCTCTAGTGCCCGTCCCCTCGTTACCCTCTTCTACTTCCTTCCTCTTATTACCTCTCTTATCCTCTTCTTCCCCTCCACTAATTTCCCCTAAGACCTCTACTTTCCCTTTTCTAATTGTCCCCACTACCCCAAGTTACCCTCCCCTCATATTTCCTCATTTCTCCTTACATCCCCTACTTCTACGCCCCTGTTACTCATTTCCCCTTAATTTCCCTTCTCCACATCCCCTACTTCCTCTTCCCTCATTACTCTTCATTTCCTCTAGTGCCCTTCTCATCGTTGCTTCTTTTTTCTCATACTTCACCTTTCCTCATTACCTCTTACTTTCCCTAGTTCCCCACCCATAATTTTTCTCTAATTTCCCTTAAGATCCCTTTTTTCCCTCTTCTAATTTTCTATACTTCCCCAAGTTACCCTCCCCTCATCTGTACTCATTTCCCCTCACATCTCCTACATCTTCTACGCCCCTGTCACTTACTTCCTTTCAATTTCCCTTCTCCATATTCCCTACTTTCCCTTCCCTCATTACTCCTTACTTGCCCTAGTGCCCTGACCCTAGTTAACCCTCACTTCGCCTAGTGATCTCACCCTCGTTACCCCCTTCTTCTCTCTTTCTCTCATTAGCCCTCGTTTCCCCTACTTCCCCTCCCCTAATTTCTCCTAAGACCCCTACTTTCCCTTTTCTAATTGTCCCTACTACCCCAAGTTACCCTCCTCACATCTCTCCTCATTTCTCCTTACATCCCCTACTTCTACATCCCTGTTACTCATTTTTCCTCGAATTCCCTTCTCTACATCCCCTTCTTCCTCTTTCCTCATTACTCTTCATTGCCTCTAGTGCCCTTCTCATCGCTGCTTCTTTCTTCTCATACTTCACCTCCCCTCATTGCCTCTTACTTTCCCTAGTTCCCCTCCCATGATTTTTCCCTAATTTCCCTTAAGATCCCTTCTTTCCCTTTTCTAATTTTCTGTACTTTTCCAAGTTCCCCTCCCCTCATCTGTACTGATTTCCCCTTACAACCCCTACTTCTTCTACGCCCCTGCCACTCACTTCCTCTCAATTTCCCTTCTCCACATCCCCTACTTTCTCTTTCCTCATTATTTCCCACTTCCCCTAGTGCCCTTCTCCTTATTACCCCTCACTTCCCCTAATGACCTTGTCCTCGTTACCCCTTTTTTCTCCTAGTGCCCCTCCTCTAATTACCTCTCGCTTCCCTACTTCCCTTTCTCCAATTTCCTCTAAATCCCCTACTTTCCCTACAATATTTTCCCTACCATATTTTCCCTATCTTCCGCAGTTACCCTTTCCTCATTTCCCCCTTTTCCCCACTTTGTCTATCATAATTTCCCTTTCCTTCCACTCCTTTAAAAAGGTGTGATGGACGGACACCCGACCGAAAATATAAGGATTTCTGGAATAGGACCCCGGAGTCTTTGGTTTTTGAAATTTGTCTTTTACGCCCCAATTCTCAAAAAATATCCCCTTTTCTATTCAAATAAACGATATTTGAATTACGCGGAAAATTCTCTGAAATTAGTGAGTGTACCCATTACTGAATAATGATTAAAGCAATTATACCACTTAAATAAATTACTTATGAAATTTTCCTATTGGTTCAAAAATTATGACGAATTTGTTATATTTACAGCTTTTACTAGTGAACAACAATAAAAAAATTACGAAATTTGAACATAAGTTTTTTGCTCTATATCAATTTTTTGAAAATGTGCAAAAATATATATGTTTTTTATTGAGTCATATGCGCACATTTAAAAAAAGGTAGAATATGTCGAATCTGAAATTTATTCAATTTGAACCAAAGAAACATTTTATCATTTTGCTTTTCCGGAAAAAACTTTTGTCGTGATTCAGGATTTTTGGGATTCCATTTTGTTTTGCCATTTTGGAACGTTATTAACAGAAAGAAAAAAATCTTTCTTATGAACAAAAAATAATAACATGTTTTTTCGGATCAAGCTAAAGAAATTTCAGGTTCGAATCAATTAAAAAAACATGTTTTTGTACATTTTCAAAAAATTCTAAATAAGAAAAAATTTATTTTGGAATTTTTAAAATTTTTAATTGTAAATTTAAAAAACAGAAAATATTAACCGAGTTCAATTTTTTTTCCCTACTTGTTTTGGATGTCGACGCACAAATTGCAATCCCTCTCAAACGATTCGATTAATTTTAGCATTTTTACTTCGCTCTGCTGGAGAGTGTAGTTTTAAATTTACATTGAAAGTATTAATTATAGCAAGGAACGAATGAAACTTTTTAATGAGAACGATGTTAAACATATTAAAATTGTGTATCTAACTAATTTTATTTTTTTCTGACTCTTTTATATGACTGTGAATGGATTTCCAATGACCTAAGTATATACAATTATTAAAAATAAATTCTTGAATGGCAGAAATCATTGAAAAATAATTGTAAATTATCTATAAATATAAAATTTCTTATAAGACGTTTGTTTGTTCTTTTCGACATGTGAAAACAAATGTTTAATCTTTCCCCTATTTTCCCCTTTTTCGTGAGAAAATTACCCTATTTCTCCTTTTTTGAGCTTCGTTTGCGCTGTGATCCCTGAATTTAGCAATTTCAGAAGAATCAAAGGAAGTTATTGAATTACGCCATCAATAATTAAATTAATTTTTTAATTAATATTTCAATTATTATCATCATTCTTTCCTTGATTGAAAATTGGTTTTATTTGTATTTGTTCATCATTAGTGAATGATTAGAGTAGAACCTGAACGTCTTGTTATTCAAAGATTTTGTGTATGCTTGAAGGAACTAGTATTTGCACAATTTGTGTAACAGGGTACAATACACTTCGTGCGCATACCGCAATCACTAGATTTCGCAGGGAGATAATGAACACAAGTTGAGGCAACATCTACGTACCTCGGAATTATGGTTCAATGAAGCGCAATCTATTCAAAATAGTGTTTCCAGAATTCAATCACCACCAACTATTTTCAGTTCCATCCACTGTCTACCATCCCATTCCTCAATTATCGACCGGAAACTGATTTGATTTGATTTAATTAATTAACACTACTCGAATTGAGGAGCCGAATCAATTTATTTAATTATTTTCGAAAATGGGTTCAGTTAAATTTAAATATTTTTATTCATTCAAACAGTTAACAAATTGAATCCTAGAAAATCTGGAAGTCATTTATACTAATACTAAAATTATTTCAATTTTTCCGAATGATGCAATTTTCAATTGTTTAATTTAAAAGGCCGACATTTCTTGGCTTTAATGCTATTTTGGTAAAATAATAATCTTTTTTAATTGAAAGGGCAACTGTTTGCTTAAAAATTATTGTTTTGTTGGAAATTCTTCGTTTTTGATCAAATTCGATTGTTTTTATATTCAATATCAAAATAGATTTGGTTTAAATATGAACTATCACAGTTTTCGTTGAGAATTTATCTTTTTTTGGTTAAAAATTCAACTACTTAGTTAAGAGTTGAACTAATTGTTTAAAAATTAATTTTTTGTGTAAAGATTCATTTCTTCGATTATAAATTTATCACTTTGTCGAAAATTCGCTTTTTTTCAATATGAATTTTTTCAATAACCAAACGTTTACCTATTTCATTTCTGGTTTGAAATTGATCTTCTGTATTTGAAAATTAAAAATTTTGAATGAAAATTCAATTATTTTATATAAAATTCGTTTCTTGTTAAAGATTGGTTAAAGATTTATCGATTTTGTTCATTTTTCAATTATTCATTTTTCAGTTCGTCATTTTTGGTTAAATTTTACTGTTTTTTATTTAATATCAAAATATGTTTGGTTCCAATATCAACTATTACATTTTTCGTTGAGAATTCATCTTTTTTGGTTGAATTTCAACTACTTAGTTAAGAGTTGAACTAATTTTTTTGGTTGAAGATTCTTCTCTTCGATTGAAAATTTAATCACTTTGTTCAAAAATCGCTTTTTTTGTTCAAAATTAATTTTTTTAATAACCGAATGTTTAACTATTTTATTTCTGGTTTAAAATTGATCTTTTTCAATTAAAAATTCTAAAGTTTCGATGAAAATTCATTTATTTTGTGTAAGATTCGTTTCTTGTTAAAGATTCGTTGAATATTTATCGATTTTTTTTCATTTTTTTTCCTTCATTTTTTAATTCTTCATTTTTCAGTTTTTCATTTTTGACTAAATTTTACTGTTTTTTATTTAATATCAAAATATTTTAAGTTCCAATATCAACTATCACATTTATCGTTGAGAATTCATCTTTTTTGGTTGAAAATTCAACTACTTAGTTAAGAGTTAAACTAATTTTTTAATAATTAATTTGTTGGTTGAAGATTCATCTCTTAAGTTAAAAATTCAATCACTTTGACTAAAATTTTCTTCTTTGAAATTAATTAGTTTAATAACCGAACATTCAACTATTTCATTTATGGTTTAAAATTGATCTTTTTCAGTTGGAAATTCAAAAATTGTACTGAAAATTAATTTATTTTGTATAAAATTCGTTTCTTGTTAAAGATTGGTTACAGATTTATCGATTTTTTTCATTTTTTAATTATTCATTTTTCAGTTCTTCATTTTTGATTAGATTTGACTGTTTTTTATTTAATATCAAAATATGTTTGGTTCCAATATCACCTATTACATTTTTCGTTGAGAATTTATCTTTTGTGGTTGAAAATTCAACTACTGAGTTAAATGCTGAAGTAATTTCTTAAAAATTGAATTTTTGTTTCAAGATTCATCTCTTGGGTTGAAAATTTAATCACTTTGTTTATAATTTGCTTTTTTGTACAGAAATAATTTTTTTAACAAACGAACATTTAACTATTTTATTTCTGGTTTAAAATTGATCTTTATTAGTTGAAAATTCAAAAATTTGGATGAAAATTAGTTTATTTTTTATAAAATTCGTTTATTGTTAAAGATTCAAAATCAAAAAAGTTCAAAATTATTTTTTCAATAACCGAATGTTTAAATATTTATTTCTGATTTAAAATTGATCTTTTTTAGTTAAAAATTCCAAAATTTGGATGAAAATTCATTTATTTCGTATACAATTTGCTCCTTGTTGAAGATTCGTTAAAGATTTATCGATTTTTTTCATTTTTTAATTATTCATTTTTAAGTTCTCCATTTTTGATTAAATTTGACTGTTTTTCATTTAACATCAATATATTTTTGTTTCCAATATCAACTATGAAATTTTTCGTTGAGGAATTCATCTTTTTTGGTTGAAATTTCAACTAATTGGTTGAGAGTTCTACTGCTTTTAAACATTTAATTTTTGGTTGAAGATTCATCTTTTCGGTTGAAAATTTAATTACTTAGTTGAAAAATTCACTGTTTTTGTTCGAAATTAATTTTTTTGATTACCGAATCTTTAACTATTTTATTTCTGGTTTAACATTGATCTTTTTCAGTTGAAAATTCAAACATTTGGATGAATATTAATTTATTTTGTATAAAAATTCCTTTCTTGATAAAGATTCGTTAAAGATTTATCGATTTTTTTTTCATTTTTCATTGTTCAATTCTTCATTTTTTATTGAATTCGACTGGTTTTTATTTAACATCAAAATTTGTTTGGCTTATACATCAACTATTACATTTTTTGTTGTGAATTCATATTTTTTGATTGAAGAACCATCTCTTTGTTTAAAAATTAATTCACTTTGTTAAAAATTCGCTTTTTTCGTTCAAAATTAATTTTGCCAATAATCGAATATATTGACCTATTTCATTTCTGGTTTAAAATTGATTTTTTTTAGCTGAAAATTCAAACATTTTGATGAAAATACATTTATTTTGTTTTAAATTCGTTACTTGTTAAAGATTTGTTAAAGATTTATCGATTTTTTTATTTTTATATTCTTCATTTTTGATTCAATTCCACTGATTTTTATTTAATATCAAAATATTTTTGGTTCCGATATCAACTATTACATTCTTCGTAGAGAATTAATATTTTTTGGTTGAAAATTCAACTACTTGGCTGAGAAATGAACTAATTAAAAAAAATTTATTTATTTGCTTGAAGATTCATCTCTTTGGTTGAAAATTCAATCACTTTGTTCAAAATTCGCTTTTTTCGTTCAGAATTAATTTTCCTAATAACCGAACATTTAACTATTTTACTTCTGGTTTCAAATTTATATTTTTCAATTGAAAATTCAAACATGTGCATTAAAATTCATATATTTTGTTTAAAATTCGTTTTTTATCACAGATTCGTCAAAGATTTCTGGATTTGGTTGAAAGTTCTATTATTTTGTTCAAAACTAATTAAAAAAAAAAATTTAACAGAAAATTTAATTTTTTCATTTTTGGTTCAAAATTCGTCTCTTGTGATAGAAAAGTCATCTTTCTTGTTTGAAAATTCAACTACTCGGTTGAAAATTCATCTTTTTGATTAAAAATTTTAATAAATTTTGGTTGAAAATTAATTTTATGATCTGTAAATTTAAATATTCGGTTTCAGTTTACAAATAATCTTTTCCAATTGAAAATTTATTTATTTTTTTGCGAAAGTTTATTTTTTGGTAAATAGTTAATCTGCAAGTTTGAAAATTACATTTTTCTTGACAATTCAACTATTTGATTGAAAATTGATCTATTTTGTTCAAAATTCAGTCATCTTTTCTGGTCGAAAATTATCAATACTTGGTTAAAAATTCATCTTTTGGGTTAAATATTGAACTGTTTAGTTGAAAGTTGTACCCAAATATTTTTGAACTATTTTTTTAGAATTTTGTTTTGGAAATTAATTTTCTTAACTGAAAATTTACCTATTGCATGTTTTGATAAAAAATAATATTTTTTAGTTGAAAATTTATTTTGTGAAACATTAATCTACATTGTCAAAAATTTAACTATATTGTTGAATATTTTGTTTGGTTGGGAATTAATTTGTTCAATTGAAAATTAAACTAATTACTTTTTAGTTGTTAATTTATCCCTTTAGTTGCAAATTCAACTGTGTAGTTGAAATTCATATATTTTGTTTGAAATTTGTCTTCCTTGGTAGAAAATTCATCTTTTTGATTAAAAATTCGTTTCTTTTTCGAGTTGAAATTAATTTGATTAACTGAAAATTTAACTATTTTGTTGAAAATTCGACTTTAGCGACAGAAAATTAATCTTCTCGGTTCAAATATTATGATTTTGGTTAAAAATTAAACAATTTGGTGAAAAAGTCATTTTTTGGAAGAAAATTCAACTAATTTGTCGGAAATTCGTCTTTTTTAATTGAATTATACTGTTTATGATTGAAAATAAAAAAATTTGTTGGTTAAAATATCAACTATTTTTCAAGATTCATCATTCTTTTAGGCCATCCATCTCTTTGGTTTAAGGTTTAACTTGTTTTTTTTTTAATCGTTGTTCCTTGGTTCAAAATTGATTTTTAAACTAAAAATTCAACTATTTCAATTGAAGATTCATGATTTTAGTTGAAAATTCATCCCTTCGGTTGAAAATTGAACTATTTGTTAAAAATTCGTTCTTTTTCATTGAAAATTAATTTTTTGACTGAAAATTTAACTACTCAATTTTAGATAAGTTTTTTTTTCCGGTTGAAAATTCAACTGCTTTGTTGAAAATTCATGTACCGTATGGAAAAATTGAATAAAATTTCAGCTTCGTATTTTTATCCTGATAACGCTATTACATCGAGTTAGTGGCGAAAATTTCTCATTGCCAGAGATGTACACTTTTTTCAAGCTAAGAAATGACCTAGTTTTCATCTTCTTTTTATCTATTTGGGATAAAGTGTTGCCAGAAAATGCTAGTCCGACTCCGCACATACACATACTTACAGCCAGTGGGGCACTATCTTTAGAGAAATCGATAAAACGACCAAATAACTCCCTAACTTTTCAACCTTTTTTCCTTTTATTATTTTCCTTCTGATTTGTGAGCGTTAAGATATTATCTGACCCTCTAAGGAGGGGGGGGGGGGTCCGCCCAAACATCTCAAAGTGTCACACAGGAGGGGAGCTAAGGTTTTTTAAGACGTGACACTTCTTCTTCATTCATAATATGTCTCCTTCTAGCCACCTCAAAATCGTTCATCCACTCTTCACCCCACCCATTCTATCCTCCCCTTGCACCCTTACCACATTCTCTTTCCAGCTTCCTTTATCTTCCATTTCTCTCCTACATCTTTCTGATATATCCTCCCATGTTTGCTACACCCATTCACATACTCTGCACCTTCTGTTCGCTTTCTTTCCTCAATACATCCCTTTCCTTACCTCGTTTACCTCCCTCAGCACCTTTACCACATTCTCCTTCCAGATTTCTTTATCTTCTATTCCTTTCATACATTACTCCTATAAAACCTCTCATGTTTCCTACTCCCATTTACATATGCTGCACTTTCTGTTCTCTTTCTTTTCATAATACATTCCTTCCCTTACTTCGTTTCCCTCCCTTAGCACATTCACTACATTCTCTTTCCAGCTTCCTTCATCTTCCATTTCTCTTCTACATTCTTCCCATACATCCTCCGATGTTTCCTACTCCCGTTTACATACTCTGCACTTTCTGTTTGCTTTCTTTTTTCAATACATCCCTTCCCTTACCTTGTTTCCCTCCCTTAGCACCATTACCACATTCTCTTTCCAGATTTCTTCATCTTCTATTCCTTTCATACATTATTCCTATAAATTCTCTCATGTTTCCTACTCCCATTCACATATGCTGCACTTTCTGTTCTCTTTCTTTTCATAATACATTCTTTTCCTTACCTCGTTTCCCTCCCTTAGTACATTCACTATATTCTCTTTCCAGCTTCCTTCATCTTCCATTTCTCTTCTACATTCTTCCCATACATCCTCCCATGTTTCCTACTCCCATTTACATACTCTGCACTTTCTGTTCGCTTTCTTTTCTCAATTCATTCCTTTCCTTTACCGAGTTTCCCTCCCTTAGCACCTTTACCACATTCTCTCTCCAGATTTCTTTATTCTCCCTTTTCTCTTCTACATTCTTCCCATACATACTCCTATGTTTCCTACCCCATTTACATATTCTGCACTTTCTGTTTGCTTTATTTCCTCAATACATCCCTTTCCTTACCTCGTTTACCTCCCTCAGCACCTTTACCACATCCTCTTTCCAGATTTCTTTATCTTCTATTCCTTTCATACATTATTCCTATAAATCCTCTCATGTTTCTACATTCTTCCCATACATCCTCCCATGTTTCCTACTCTCATTTGCATATTCTGCATTCTTTGTTCTCTTTCTTTCCCCAATACATCCCTTCCCTTACCTCGTTCCCCTCCCTTAGCATCTTCACCACATTCTCTTTCCAGCTTCCTTTATCTTCCCTTTCTCTTCTACATTCTTCCTATACATCCTCCCATGTTTCCTACTCTCATTTACATATTATGCACTTTCTGTTCTCTTTCTTTCCCCAATACATCCTTTCCCTTACCTTCTTTCCCAGTTTATATCTTGCTTTGTTGCTTTATCTTCTTTTCTCCCATCCTTTCTCTAAATACTTTGCTGCTCCTTCCTTTCTTATCATCTTATACCAATTATTATATTTTGATTCGTCAATCATCCCCCATCTTTCCAATAAATGTCTTTTCCTGTCCCTTCTCTCGAAATCTCCATAGCTCACTCCATTCCCCTCTCCTATACCTCTAGCAGCAGAAAACTCCCTCTCCTCTACTTCCCATCTTGTTAGTTCTATTTCTCTCCCTCTCCTTTATTCTATCTTCCCCGCACACTTCTTCACTAATTTTCCTCCATTCCCCTCCCTTAATTTCGTCTCAAACTCTCAATCTCTTCCTTTTCTTCCATCCCCATGTCTCTGCTCTATAACCAAATACCGGCCATACCAGCGTTTCAAATAACCGCATTCTCCTTCTCCAATCTTTTTTTAACTTACTTTTCTTTTTTCCAATATATTTTTTACTACCCCTCTTCCTCATCTCTTTCCCTACCATATTTTCCTCCTTTCCTAACTTTCCTCTTTACCCCTCCTAGCAAATACACGGATTATCTTTTTTCCATTCTATTATCTCAATATCCTGGTCTACTCTGTTCCTTCTTTTTCTCTCTTTGTTTACTATCTTCTAAACCTGTTCATGCATTCTACCCTTCTCTTCCTCTTCTTCAAACCATTTATTTTCCTCTTTCTTTTGGTTATACAACTCAGTATGCTCGTTCCTTTTTCTCCTATATTCTTCTCTACTACTTTCCCCTTTTCTTCATTTTCTTAATTCATTTCTGAACTTCTTCTTCTTCTCTTTACGTTCCTCATCCCATCCACTTCTATTCCCTCCTTCACTAACTCCTTTTTTGCTTGTGTTCTCTGATCCTCTTTTTATTTCTCCTATCATTATTTCCATCTCTCCGTTTGAATTTCCTCTTTTATTTTGATTTTTTTTAACCTTTTCCTTAGAAAGTTCTTTCCATTCCACTGGCCGATCTCCTCTTCATGCTATTTTTACCTTCGCTTCCTTTTTATTCATATAGTCCAAAAATGAAATAGTCAAATTTTTAGTTAAATAAACAATTTAAAAAAATCTGCCAGTTGGATTTAACAAAAACAGTAGAATTTTTAGCAAAATAGTTCAATTTTCAAACAAACAGATAAATTTTTAACAAATAGTTAATTTTTAATCTAAAAATTCGAATATTTTAGTAATCAATTGATTTTTTTGCCGAAAAAAAATAATTTTTGACAATAAAGTTGATTTGATTAAGATAGTTGAATTTTGAACGAAATACTTAAATTTTCAATTAAAATAGAATGATTTTCAACCAAAAATGGTATTCTCAACCCTCTTTCCATAGGTAGTGGCTTTTAAGGCGCAAAAGATCTTTCAAAGTGCAATTTCAGAATAAAAAAATTAATTTTCAATAAGAAAAACAAATTTTCAAGAAAATGGTTAAATTTTAAAATAAATAGTTCCACTTTAAACACAATAGTTTAATTTTGTACCAATGTAGTTGAATTTTCAAACAAAAATACGAATATTCAACAAAAAATTAATTTTCAAACAAAAATATGAATATTCAACAAAAAATTAATTTTCTACAAAACAGATGAATTTTCTGCGAAACATTTGATTTTTAAACCAGAAAATATGATTTGCGAACAAAAAAGTTAATTTACAACCATAAAGTTGAATTTTCGACTAAAATTGCGAATCTTCGGCCAAAAAAATCAATTCTTTAGAAAGATTTACTTTGTAGAAAATTCCACAACATTGTTAAACAGTATTTTTTTGAACTGAACTGTTTTGTTATAAATTTGTCTGTTGGGGTTAACAATTCAGAGGCCCCAAACCCCCAAATTCCAAGATTAATGAAAATCCATCAATTTTTTGAAAACTCGTCCACCATATTGAATCCGCGATTCTGAATTTTTTAAATCTGACTTCAGATTCGTTATCACAAACCTTAAAAACCCCTGGGTCTCAAATTTCATGAAAATCCATTTTTTTAAATGTTCCGTTACTTTGAATTTTCAAAAGATGACTTCAGATTCGTGATCAAGGACCCCAAAAACCCCGAGGTGCCAAGTTTCATGAACATCTAATAATTTTGTTTAAACTCGTCCGCCATATTGGATCCGCAATTTTGAATATTTGAAATATGACTTCAGATTCGTTATCAGAGGCCCCAAAAACTTCCAAATGCCAAGGTTATTGAAAACCCATTATTTGGTTGAAAAATCGTCCGCCATATTGGAACCAACATTACGAATTTTTAAAAACTGCCTTCAGATTCGTGACTAGAGACCCCAAAAACCCCCAGATGCCAGGTTTCATGAAAATTCATTAACTTTTTGAAAACCTGTCCGCTATATTGGATCCGTTTTTTTGAATTTTTAAACCATCACTTCAGATTCGTTATCTTAGGCCCCAAAAACCCCAGAACGTCAAGTTTCATGAATATCCATTAATTTTTTCAAAAATCGTCCGCCATATTGAATCTGGCGTTTCGAATTTTTCAAATCTAACTTCAGACTCGTTATCAAGGGCCTCAAAAACCCCTGAATGCCAAGTTTGATGAAAATCCATTAATTTTTTGAAAACTCGTCCGCCATATTGGATACGTCATTCTGAATTTTCAACATGTGACTTCAGATTCGTTATCAAAGGCCCCGAATAACCCCAAACACCAAGTTTCATGAAAATCCAATAATTTTTTGATAACTCGTCCGCCATATTGGATCCGCCATTCCGAATTTTCAAAAACTGACATCAGATTCGTGAGCAGAGACCCCAAAAACCTCCAGGTGGAAACTTTCATAAATTTCCATTTAATTTTTTGAAAACTCGTTCGCCATATTGAATCCGCCATTCTGAATTTTTCAAATCTGACTTCAGATTCGTTATCAGAGGCCCAACAACCCCCAGATGGCAAGTTTCATGAATATTCATTAATTTATTGAAATCTCGTCCGCTATATTGGATCCGCCATTTTGAGTTTTTTTATTAATAACTTCAGATTCGTTATCAAAGGCCCCAAAAAACCCCTAATGCCAAGTTTCATGAAAATGCAATAAGTTTTTGAAAACTCGTCCGCCATATTGGATCCGCCATTTCGAATTGTCAAAAACTGACTTCACATTCGTGATCAGAGACCCCAAAAGCTCCCAGGTGGCAAGTTTGATGATGATCCATTTAATTTTTTTAAAACTTGTCCGCCATATTGAATCCGCCATTTTGAATTTTTCGAATCTAACTTCAGATTCGTTATCAGAGGCCCCAACAACCCCCAGATGGCAAGTTTCATGAATATTCATTAATTTTTTGAAATCTCGTCCGCTATATTGGATCCTCCATTTTGAGTTTTTTTAATGACTTCAGATTCGTTATCACAGGCCCCAAAAAACCCCAAATGCCAAGTTTCATGAAAATGCAATAAGTTTTTGAAAATTCGTCCGCCATATTGTATCTGCCATTTCGAATTGTCAAAAACTGACTTCACATTCGTGATCAGAGACCCCAAAAACTCCCAGCTGGCTAGTTTCATGAAGATCCATTCAATTTTTTAAAAACTCGTCCGCCATATTGAATCCGCCATTTTGAATTTTTCAAATCTAATTTCAGATTCGTTGTTAGAGGCCCCAAAAACCCTCAGATGCGAAGTTTCATAAAAATTAATTAATTTTTTGACAACCCTTCCGCCATATTGAATTTTTCAAATCTAACTTTAGATTCGTTATCAGAAGCCCCAAGAACCCCCAAATGCCAAGTTTCATGAAAATGCAATAATTTTTTGAAAACTCGTCCGCCATTTTGAATCAGCCATTTGGAATTTTGCAAATCGACAGAAAAATGTATGCACCAAAGGGTTAAATTTAAGAAAATTTTTTTTTTAATTTCTAAAGATCGATTCTTCTTTTTTTTTAGGAATCGTCACGTCGACGGGTGTCGGTGGGGCGGCAGATCGTCTGAGTGTGGGTTCTGCAGCTACATTGGGCTGCACGGTTGAGAAACTTCGAGAAAGAGGTGCCAGGGCAGGAAATGGAAGAGGTACCAACAGAGATAGGGACGACGACACCAAGAGTGTGGAGAACGTGTCTCGAGGCGTTTTACCCTCGAGACAAAGTCTCCTCGATCTCGTCAGTAGTAAGTTCATGGGCCGACACACCCCCACCCACCACTACTATCACCATCAACAACAGCAGGTTCGTTCCAATTTTTTTTTTATTTTATTTTCTATTTTATCTTTTTCCACTACTCAGGCGAATGCGCTAGTAGATGAAGCCTTCATCAGCCAGACTGGCGCGACTTTTCTCTCATAAAAGGAAGAAGGAATTTTCCTTAAATACTATTCATCCATCACCATTCTCATCAATTCAAATTAGAGCTTTATTAGGGAAACCAGTACGAGGTGGATACCGGAATGAAATGAATAATGGGAAAAAGTGACTGGGCTTTAAAGAAAAAATTCTTGAGTATTTTTTATGAGTTTCTTTGGTTCGTCAAATCGGTGACTTGGAAACTGTCTGATGATTAAGTCTATTAATTTTCATCAAAAATATATTTTACGACTCACTAGTCTATTGACACTATTTTACACTTTTTTTGAGCGATTACACTATTTTGCTACTATTTCGAAAAAATGACACTAAATACAATCACTACTTTCCAACCGAGCAATTCACGCCTACCCCGAAAGGGAAACGGCTTAATGATATAATAATAATAATAATAGTTCAAATTTCAACCAAGTAGTTGAATTTTCAATCAAGAAGATTAATGTTCTTCCAAAAAAGATGAATTTACAACAAAATACCTCGATTTTCAACCAAATTGATGAATTTTTATCTAAAAACTATCAATTTTGAACCAACAATGGAATAGTTACATTTTCAGTAAACAAAATTATTTTTCATTAAAAAAAAAGAACGAATTTTCCATAAAATAGTTCAATTTTCGTCCAATAAAATAAACATTTAAGAAAGTAGTTCAACTTTCATCCAGAAAGTTGAGCTTTCTACCAAAAAATATGAATTCTCAATTAAAAATACAAAAATGTTAAATTTTCACCTAAAAATTATCAATTTTTAACAAAAAATAGAAAAGATACAATTTCAGTTAAAAACAATATACATTTTCAACTAACAAAAACAACGAATTTTCAAAAAAACAGTTGAATCTTTAACCAAATAGTAGAATTTTTTACCAAAAGAGATGAATTATAAACCAAAAGTATAATAGTAGACTTTTAAATTAAAAGAATAAACTTTCAACGAAAAAATGTTCTATTTTGATATTGGGTTCTATTAATTCAGTTCGCATTTCAAAAAAGTGTTATTCATATTTATATTTCCTATGGGCGATGTCACATTGTGCGTTAAACCCAGCCCCTTTCGTCACAAATCATCACAAAACATGTTTATTCCCTTTCTCCTTGACAGCGTGACGTAGTTTTTAAGGGGCCCCTTATAGTTGAGAATTATTGCCACCTGATCGAACCCGCATCAATATATATGTAGTTTCTATTATAAAATATGTATTGCAAGAAGCAAGCTTGAGTTTTGATAGACATCTGCTTTCATATAAATTTGCAATGTCATGCAAAAAACTGGAACGTGAAAGAAAAAATGTAGGAATGATATATGATTTTGATAGAAAAGTATATGGAGTGAAAATAGAGTTTTAAAAATAGGTTTGAAAATAAAATGGTAATTTGAGTTCAAATAAAGGTATTTTACAATGCAAATTTTCATTTTATGTGCAGAATAGCATGTGACAAAACGAAGAAACTTTTAAAGTGAATAACTATCCCCTATGAGATTTAGAAATATTATTTTTTTTGTTTCTTGACATTTTACTTTCTTCACACATGATAATAATAGTAATTTGCAAAGCCTATAAAAAATACATACAAACATTCATACATACATACATACATACCCACATATTAAGTCAAATAAAAGCTTGTAATAAAAAATGTATTTGTTTCAAAGAAAGAGCACCTTAATCTTACACTTAATTGTGATTCTGCCAATGTAGAAGTATAATTACATCAAAACATCCATGGAAGAGATTTTCTCGAAATGGAATTCGGTTTTTCATCCTTGCGTTGGGATTCGAAACCACTACTTCGTACTCGGCAGTAACCCAAGCACGTTACCATTCGAGCTACGCTACCCGATAATAAGTCCTCTCACAATATACGCTAAGCTTGGAAACCTTTGTTTAATAAAAATCCAGTTTAAACCCATAAAATTCAGTTTTCTTTTAAGATAAATGTATTCATTATGGAACCTATAGTACCCACTACAAAAAAAAAACATTCGACTTGAATTTGAATTACTTTGAATGAAATTTGAATCAATAACAGTAACTGATATTTCCGTTAGATAAGTATGTTGAATTTTCAATAGAAAATCATTTCATTTTTCACAGAAAGTTGATGAAGTTTCAAAAATAGATCAATTGAGTTTTTAAGAAAACTGGTTGAATTTTGAATAATTAATATTTTTCATACGTAAACAAACGATGATTTTAAATTCCCGGTCATTTCTCAGCTTTCTCCTGGTCTATTTGAAAAAGTTCAAAAACATTCGAATGCTTTAAAATTGTGAAAAATAGCTGGCCTAAAGTCTAAATTATAATGCTTTATGTATATCACCTGTTCTAAAGTTATAATTATAATCCTTTGCGGAAATTCCCTGTTTAAAGTCAGAATAATATATATTTATAAATGTTTAAAAATTGTAATTCTTGAGCAATATTCCTGTGCTAAAGTAAACCTAAAATGAAAATTATAATTCTTCACGAGAATTCCCAGTTCCTTCTCAGAATTATAATTCTTTTAAAAAATTTCCTGTCGCAAACTCAAAATTCTAATTCTTTGTGAAAACTGCCTGTCTCAAAGTCCAAATCATAATTCAATTGGGGTCAGCGATTCCGAATCCAAAATCCAAATATGAAAATTTGAAATAACGGATCAAAAATGGAGTTAGTTCATTGTTTTTTAGTCTGATTCTGTCATATTGGATGCGCCATTTTGAATTTTTATATTTTGACTCCAGATTCATAGTCAGCGACCCAACAATTCCTAAATACCGAGTTCAAAGCAAATCAGTTCATTTCTTTAGTTTCATTCTGCCATATTGGGTCCGCCATATAGGATTTTGAAATTTTCCAAATTTTGACCCCAGACCCGTAATGAGCCACCCAAAAAACGGTTAAATATCCAGTTTTATTGTACCAGAATAAAATTTTTCCCTACAGTACATTTTATATGAATAAAAAAAAATTATTTTTTGGAACAGCCCTATTCAGTCAAATGTTAAACTCTTTTGAAGTCTTGACTTCAGATTTAGGATCAGTGGTTCAAGTTACTATTAGACATGAACTTATAAAGAAGTTGTGGTGAAAGAAGTTTTTTTTTAGTTCTAAAAGGAGGGACAAATGTGCCCAACCGTGTTTCAAAGGATTAATTTCCATACTTGTAGATTCGAGAGAAAAATCCCGGTCCCTGAATCAAATTCCGGGCCATTTCCCGGTTTTTTTCGTGGTGAAATAAACTGCCTGTCATTTCCCGGTTTTCCCGATTTTGCGGTCAGGTAGACACCCTATTAACTTAAAAAAGAATGCTTCCGACGGATAGTATCAGACCACTATTCGAGTGACCTATTAAAAATTAGCCTTGACATGGAAAGGTCCATAATATAGTTAAAAATATTCTTATTGAATTGCTGAAAATCTTATTAAATTCTGCGTTGAATGAGGCTTAGTTGAAGCAATTTCCCCTTGTGGGTATTGAATTATCACGTGAAAAATACCAAAATAAAATTTCAATTTGCAAGGAAATTTGTACTTTAACTTCAACTCTTGGCAGAAGCTATGAAGGTAAGTTTTTGAATTTAATATTTTACAAAGGGGATCTTTAAGATTTTACTTTTAATTTGTGCCATTGAACATTGAAAAATCTTTACGGGGTATTGAAATAATAAACTTTTTGTGCGAGCATGCATATCAAGTTAATCAATTCATTTTCCTAGCTCCTTGCCAATAATAATTGAAGTTGAATTACAAAATGTCTTAAAAATCGGAATTTAATTTTGGTCTTTCTTACATACTACACTGGAAACGCGTTTATATCCGCCGTCGGAGAACGTAAACATTCACTTATATCCTCCCGGGAGGGGATCCCATCACTGCTCCTCAGCGGAGGGGAAATTACCGCGCTGCGAGCTGAAACAACGGCTGATTGGTCCGGTTGGTCACGTGGTACTGCGAGGTGGTGGATGTCAAGAGGAGACAGGGATATAAGCGCTGGAGGATATAAGTGAGAGCGGATATAAACGCAGTTCCAGTGTATTTCCAAACCCAGAAGGGCGAATTAATTCAACTAGGGCTCATTTAAGGCAGAATTGAATCCAATTTCCAACGGTTAAAAATAGTAGATTACGCGTATAGGGGCGAAAATGTGGAAATGCAAACGAGCATGAAGTTGGCTGCATGAGGCCGACGAAGAATGGCAGTATTGTTTCAAGCTTGCCAACCTCTTTAGTGTATAGGTTCAACCAATCACCGATACGAAAATTGATTCACCCGGTAATCATTCATCCAATCGCGGAGACGAAAATAACTTCACACAAGGGTAAATTTATTTTCGTCTCAGTGTACTTTTTTACGTTACCAGAGTGTCTACCTGACACATATGAAATTAATTAATTAATTTTCCTAGCGCGACCCAAGAGTTGAAGTTCAAGTACAAAATTCTTTAAAAATCGGAATTTTATTTTTGCCTTTCTCACGTAATAATGCAACACCCACAATGCCAAATTACTTAAGCTAAGTCGCAATTAACGCAGAATTTAATAAGCTTTCTAACACTTTTCCATAAATATTTTTATCTATAATCTGGACGGCGCTATAGCATTTGAGAGTCAAAGCTAATTTTTAATAGATCATGCGCTTAGTGATCCGATGCTATTCAGTGGTAGTGTACTTTTTTATGTTATCAGAGTATCTACCTGACACATATGAAATTATTACATTCATTTTCCTAACTCCAGGCAAGTGTTGAAGTTGAACTACAAAATGCTTTAAAAATCGGAATTTTCTTTTTGTCTTTCTCACGTGATAATGCAATGCCCACAATGCCAAATTACTTCAATTAAGACGCATTTAACATTTATTAAGCATTTATTAAGCTTTCAAATAAATTTTTATATATATGTTTATCCATAATCTAGACGGAGCTATCACCTTTCAAAGTCAAAACTAATTTTTAGTAGGCCATGCAGTTAGTGGTCCGACTCTATCCACCGGTAGTGTACATTTTGGTACAAAATAAGTTAAACTTACTACGTCAGTATTGGCTGGTGTCGTGGTAATGGACGGTGACGAGGTCCACCACCCCGTAGTACTGCCAATGATACCAACTCCTGGCGAACAGTGGTTGGTACCAGTTCCAGCCAATCCAGCCACGTTCGAAAAATCGCCCACGTCCATCCGACCTCGTTTATTCACTTGATGTCACCATTCGCCTCTCTCCGCACTTTCCTCGTCCACGACAGAGCCACCCTCATTTTTTTCACCAAATGCAGATCCTTGCACCAAAACCTTCTTCGTTTTATCTTCACTCTTTATAAACTCCTTACATCCTCCTCGACTGACTCAGCTTTAAATGTTTCCAGTCGTCCTATCAACAAAACAATTTCTACTTTTATTTTCAAACCATACAACAACAAAAAAGACAGACCTTAACATTATCAAAGTCTATCAAATATAACTGATCATGATGATGAAACCTTTCGTGAACAATATTTATCGCAAAAAATGGGCCCTTTTTCATACCAAAGATTTGTTCTAAACCTTTTCCATTATATATAATAAAGAGTGGCCGTACAGGTCAGGGAAAATCTGGAAATCAGGGAGAAGTTAGAGATTTTTAAACAAATCTTGCAAAAGTCAGGGAATTTTAAGGGGAACTTTAAATAACTTTCAAGGATGATGAATGGAAAATTTTGCAGTTTTCATTTTAAATTATTTTATTCAGTTCATAAAAAATTCTCTGTAAAAATGTTACAAGCTTAAGATTGTGGCCTCTGAATATTAATAGTCTAGGAAAAATTTGGGAATTTCCGAAATGAAGTTTTAGTAGTAAATTAATCTTTTGTTGAAAATTCATATTTTGATGTTGAAAATTCAATTACAATGTTTCTTGGTTGAAAATTCAACTACTTTTTCGGATAAAAAAGCAACTGTTTGATTGAAAGATCGTCGTTTTTGATTAAATTCAACTACTTTTCAATTTGCAATTGAAATCTTTTTTGGTTGAAATAAATACTATTAAATTATTCGTTGAAAAATAATTTTTTTGTTGAAGATTCATCATTTTAGTCAAAAATTCATCTCTTTCGTTAAAAATTCGTTTTTTTTGTGTTAACAATTTATTTTTTAAACTGAAAATTTAATCATATCAGTTAAACATTCATCGTTTTAGTGTAAAATTCACGTCTTTGGTTGAAAGTTTGTTTATTTTGTTGAAGATTGATTTTTTTACATTAAAAATTCTACTATTTGGATAAAAGCTAAGCTACTTCGTTAAAAGTTCATTTTTTTGGTTGAAGGTTCATCTCTTTGGTTGAAAATTTAACTATATCGTTGAAAATTTGTTGTTCTTTTGCTAAAATCTACTTTCTTTAGCTAAAACTTGAACTTTTCCATTTTTGACTGAAAATTTATATTTTTAGTTGAAATTTCGTCTATCTTTGTAGAGAAGTAATAGTTTTTTCTCGGTTTGAAGATTCCTCTTTTTTGATTAAAAATGCAACTCTTTGGTTGAAAATTAAGCTTTTGTTGATAATTCGGCTTTTTTGGTAGAAAATTAATCTTCTTGGTTGAAAATTCGTCTAAAATTCTTAATCTTAAAATTCATCTCTTTTGGTAAGAGTTTTATCTTTTTCGGTTAAAATATCAAGATTACTTTTTTTTTGAGAATTCATCTTTGTACGTTGAAAATTCAAAATTTTGAATAAAAATACAACTATTATGTTGGAAATTTAATTATTTGGTTTAAAATTCAACTCTTTAGATGAAAATGTAGCTATTTTGATTAAAATTCGTTTTCTGTTGTTGATGATATATCAACTATTACGTGTTTCTTTGAAAATGTATATTTCTGTTAAAAATTCAACAATTTTTTATATTTAAAAATTCTATGTACGGTTATTAGTAGTACTCAAAAAGACAAATAATTTAAAATGATGACTTCTTTTGATAAAAAAAAATACTGGAGTTATAGCATTTACAAAATTCCAAAAAACAAACGAAAATTAACATTTTAAGCCAAACGACGCACGATATGAAAAAATGTCGATCAGAGATAAACGTTGCATTTCGAACACCCTACAAGATTATGGCAACACCTTTTTGAATTTTCTTAAAAAATCGAAAATTCAAATTTTGACCACAAAAAATAATGAAAAATCAAAAATTCCATTTTGCGGGTCAAACTATGCAAGATACGAGAAAAATAAAATAACAAAGATTGTGCACCCAAAATAGATCTGCAAATTTTTATTATTTACTTTTTATAGGACACATAGTTTTTGTTTTATTCTTAAAAAACAACATTAAAAATGAAAAAAATTTAATTTTTGGACAAACGACACAAGCTGAGAAAAAAATAATGAGACAAAAGTTTTTTATCCAAGAAAGAGCTACAAATTTGTTATGAATCATTTTTTGATAGGATGCGTAGTTTTTGTTTTATTCGTAGAAAACAACAATAAAAAAATATATATCATTTTTAGACAAACGACACAAGCTATGCTAAAAATGAATAAACAAAAGTTCTTCAAACGAAAAATATCTACAAATTTGTTGTAAATTGTTGTTATAAAAATATACTGAAAATAAAAAAATTAACTTTTTGAAAAAAGGACACAAGCTACAATAACATTTTATTTAACGAAATTTGTCGCCTAAATTATATCTACAAATGTACTTAGAACCACCTTACGCTAAGATTAATATTTGTAGTTTGAATCGTAAAAAATAACATTAAAAATAAACAAATTAAATTGATGGAAAACCGACACAAGTTGCAAAAAAATGTTTGTTAACCATTTTTTTAATAGGATGCGCACTTTTTTCAAATTATAAAAACTAGACAATGAAAATACATTTGTTTCAATACCAATGCCTATTATCAATTGTTAAATATAAGTTTAATGAAATTATACATTTTTTCAGGGTAACTGAGAATTAAAATTAGTGTAAAATAAGGGACAAATATTAAAGTAATAATGAAAAATAAAATTCGTACTTTATTTTGCAATATCTGAATAAGCAATCCCATGCCGAGACACAAAAGAGGATTCACAATCACCAAATTACAGTTGTTGATGCTTCGACCTTTAATTTTAAAAGGTCTGTGGACAAATATGTAGAAAGTACAAAGACCGATCGCGCAACTCAAACTTGCGAGCTTGAAAATTCGACCATTTGCTTGAACATTCATATTTGTAGTTGAAAATTCAACAACATGATTGAACATTCTAAGATTTTGTTGAAAATTAAATTATTTCGTTAAAAATTTAACTATCTTGTTAAAAAGTTACCTTTTCTGGTCGAAAATTGAACTTGTTTGTTGAAAATTCATCATTTTAGATTGAAAAGTTATCTTTTTTGGTTGAAATGCATTTGCAGTTTTCAATTTTCAATCTGAAATTGTTTTATTGCATTTATAAAAGATTCTATGCTCAAAACTTTACAAGTTTAAAATGCTGGTCTTTGAATATTAATGGTCAGGAAAAATGAAAACTTGGTCTGGGTAAAATCAGGTAAAAGTCAGGAAACTTTTAAAATGAAATTTTGCGGCCACTCTGTTTATTTTAACTATGAAAATAAGTGCCAAACCATTCTGAAGATTTTTTTTTATAGTGATAATGTAAAAAGCAAATGCGTTTGTTGGATAACTGTAGATTATATCTTTTGTGCGTTTCTTTTTCAAATCCTGGACATAAATATCCGTCAAACTTTTTTTCTCGTTTGATGTAAAAAAGGGAGGAAAGTTGAAATGACTTCTTGTTTGAAATAGTAAGCGTGGTATAACGAGTGCCAGGGATTAATGGCGTACTATAGCTATGCAATAATTATAAAAGGTGTCTTTCACGGAGAATTATAAACATCGTTCTGGGTGCGGATATGCAGTGAAAAGCCACGTTTCTCCGCAAACACAGAGTGAAGCTAAACGACGATAAAATCCGTTTCGAACGAGCGCCGCAAGCGGTCGATCTTTTAGCACAAGACTTATCGACTCGTCTCCAAAGTCGCCTCGTAACAGCGTGTTTACGACAATACGGCACCATTACCAAGTTAACGGAGTTCGCCACTTGCCGGGGCGCATAAATACGACCGCTAATTACACATCCAGCACAAATTAATTTCAACGTCACACGAATCATATAAGCAACAATTATAGGGGCACCCCCTGTTAACCAAATTAAGCTGTGGGTAATTATGTTCTTATTGGCTGTAAGGTGTTCATCAGCAACGAACAAGATCAGCCAGTTTTGTAACGTACTAGGTTGACACCTTTGGGATGACCTTAAGATGACAATGTCTGTTTTCCACTCGGTATTGTGGTATCATTCTAAACCATTGGGAAGCCAATGATAAATTCTAATAAACTTTTCTAACATTAAAGAAAAACCTTAGAACATGGTATATGGTCCACTTGCCGAGGCGCATGAATACGGCCGCGAATTACACATCCAGCACAAATTGATTTCAACGTCACACGGACCATAGAAGCAGCAATTATAGGGGCGCTCCCTGTTAACCAAATTAAGCTGTGGGTAATCATGCTCTTATGTTCAATGTCCTAATTAGTAACCTCAATCGTACGTACCTAAAGAACTCCTCAGGACATCAGTGTCTGTCTAATTGATGTCGCAAGTACGTCTGATATCCTGAAGACGTCATTAAGACATGAGACGTCTTTGAGACATTAATTGGACTAACATGGGCATCCACAGGGCATTTTTGGGACGTCCTCCGTATGACCATGTCTGTTTTTCCCCTGGTTATTGTGCTACCATTCTTATACCATTGTGGAAACAATTATAAATTCTAATCAACTTTTCTAACATAAGAGGAAAACATTAGAACATGGCCCATGGTTCACTTGCTGTGGCGCATAAATACGACCGCAAACTACACATCCAGCACAAATTAATTTCTACGTCACATGGATCATATAAGCAACAACCGTAAGGGCACCCGCTTCTAACCGCTGGAAGGTGTTCATCAGCAACCAACAAGATCAGTCAATTTTGTAACGTACCTGGTTGACAATATTGATATAGTTTATTTTCTTGATGAATCCCCCAAACATCCTAATTAGTAACCATAATCCTATCTTTTGTGATAATCTTTTTCAGCATGAGAGGAGCATGAGAGCATGAGAAATTAGAACATGGTCCACATTCATACAATTTTCTTGTGCATTATAGATGTTTAATTAAACTGACAATGGGTGCCACCATAGTACAATTTTGCTACCTGATTTTTATCTGTACATTTTAAATCCAAATCATTTTACAATACACTAGTGCCTCGTAGATATTACATTTGTAATGTTGGTAACATAATGTCGAATAAGTTCTACATTTTGATAAAATGGTACCAATGTGTTATCATATAAATGTAGACAATGTAGTACGGTTATCATTTTATTACGTCAATTTAAAATTATAAAAGCTCGGTACCATTTTAGTATGTACACCACTAGCACAAATTGATTTCAAGGTCACACTGATCATACGAGCAATAATTATAAGAGCCTCCCCCGTTAAAGAAATTAAGCCCTGATTAATTATGTTCTTATTGGCTGGAAGGAATTCAGAGGCGAAATGAGCATTTGGATATCTGGGAAAATACAGATGGGCCGGCTGTCATGTGGACCAGTTTTATGGAGAAATTAAAAAATATTAAAAATCGATTTCTAAGTGGATTGACTAATCATATAAAAGGTATTCTTGTCCTGCGGTTATATTCTAAAATTGTATGGTGGACTGGTTTCCAACGCTTTTCCAGAAATGATTCTCAATCCCAAGACAGTCCTGTCTTATTTCTGTTTAATTAAAAAAATTAAAGGGTTGAATAGGAAAATAATTTTTTCTGTTTATTCATTTAAAAATTTAAGAGTTAGATTGCGAAAGAATTTGAAAAGCATTTTTTATGTTTATTTATTACCAATTTTAACAGATGGATCGCAAAGGGGCTTTTTTTGTGTCTAATTATCGAGAAATGATCTATTTGGATCGGAAAAGAGATTATTTTGTATAAAATTATCAAGAAGTTATCAAGTTGAATTGGGATAAGGCTTATTTCGTATTAAATGAGAAATAAATTCAATGTTTCGTTTGACAAAGGTGTTTTTTTATGTTTACTCATCAACAAATTCAAGAGTTGGTTCGCAAAAGGTCTTATTTTGGGTTTCATTATCAATAAATTATCTAGTTGGACCAGGAAAGGGCTAATTTTATAAATGAATTCGAGAGTTAAAACGAGAAAGTTTTTTCAAGTTTATTTATTAACAAATTCAAGAGTTGGGTCGGAAAAGGACTTATTATGTGTATAATTAAAAATAAATTTGATAATTGTATCGGTAAATGCGTTCTTTTATGTATTATGATTAAAAAATTCAAGAATTCGACCAAAATGGGCTTATTTTATATTTATTTATCCATAAATTAACTAGTTGGGTCGGGAAAGGTCTTATTTCAGGGTCGGCTTGGGCATCTGGATATCTGGAAAATACCATATGTGCGCCGCGCTGTTCTGATGGAGAAATCGAAATATATAAAAAAGATTAATTTTTAAGTGGATTGACTGTCCATTCAAAAAATATTCTTATCCTGGGACACAATTTAAAAAATGTCTGGTGGGCCAGTTTGAAACATTTTTCCAAGGCTTTGTTTCAATCCTAAGCCGACCCTGAAGGTGTTCATCAACACTCAACAAGATTAGTTCATTTCGTAACATACCAGCTTGAAGATTTCTTAATTAATATATTTAAAATTATTAAATTGTATTTTTAATATAAAATCCATTAATTCAGTTTATTCAAAATAAAATACGCCTCTAATTGGCAGTAATTTAAGTCTGAAACTGGAATAGTGATCATTCTCTGTCTCCAATTGCTTCATCAAATTTTCATTAATTCTGCTAAGACATAAGTTTAGTAAAAGAAATACTAGAAATAAGAAGGCTAGTTAAGAACGTATTGTGCACAACTTAAAATAAAAATATACAAAGATAATTAGATATTTGTTTATTTAAACTATCACTCTTAATTTCGCTCGGATCCATGAATTACAATTTTACCAAAATTAGAGAATTAAATGAAAATAAAATGACAATAACGAAATGATAATTGAATGCAAACCAAAATATTTATAATTGCGTCTAAGTCGAACTCAATTTCGCAGTATAAATATTTACTTTCTGTGAAATTGGTTCAGAGTAATAAATTATCTTACTCTAATTCTGAGGTGTGTATCAAATAGAAGTGAATCGTTTGAAAATATCTGTATGTTTGTTATGAAACTGTGAATACTTTAGTTTCAAATTAATTTTAAAATTAATTTTCAAATGCGAAAATTTCACTTATTCTGAAAATTGTCTACAAATATACCATATTTCTGCTCTAATATTTAACAGATGTGCAAAAATTACTAAATAATTTTATTAAATTTCCCAAATTTATGTTAAGTATGTGATTAATAAATTAAACCTTTTTTTAATTTTTAAACGTATAATCATCAGACCTAAGTTAAATTCTAGGAATATTTCATTTTAAATTTTCACAAAAACCAGAATAAAACGAGATTTTCAATGTGTACAACTATAATAACAATAGAAATTCCTCACCAAGTTTATTCATCATATTAAAATTAAAAGGCATACAATACTGCCTCGAATACGGCAAATTTAAACTTAATTTATTCAGAATTAATTTTAGAAAAATAAAATGTGAAATTGATCTAATGAATTCACAGTAATTAATTAAAAATTACTAATTAAAATTTAAAAAAGCCTACGACTGATTATTTTGTTTAAATTAACTAATATTCAGTCAAACGTCAATAATTTTCTTCAGTAAACTTTCACTAATTGTATTAATTGAACAATATAGAATCCGTCGTTTGTTTGAAAAACGAGTAAAATTATTTTCACTAAAATTTAAGTCGTTTTTCACTTAAAATTCGACCATTTTAACAATTCTTAATTAATTGATTCAAGACGAAGTTTATTCAAATCCCTACATTTTAATAAAATCAAAAATAAGTCTAATTCGACTAAATTTTAAGGGAATTCAGGTAAATTCAAGTGAGCTCCACTAAATTTAAATTAAATTGTAGGCATTTCAAGAAAATGCAGCCAAATTTAAAATTAAAGCTACTAAATTAAAATTTAATTCAAGGATGGTTTTTAGAAAATTAATTTAACTAAATTTAGGTAAATTCAATATGAATCAAAGTTACCTTTAAATGAATTTCAATCAATCTTGTGTAAGTTCAATTAAACTGAAAATAAAATAAAGGCGAAATCTTAACAAGATTAATTCAACAGAATTAAAGTAAATTTAAAGTAAATTTGAAAGAATTTAGTCGATTTCAATCCATTCAACAGAAATTAATTGAACTCAAGGGTTTTTATAGATTTTGATCAATTCAATTTCAAAAATACTAAAGTTTCCGTTTTGATTACAGATTTCCAATTTTGAAAGAATTATAATATATATATATATATATATATATCTTACAGGGAAAGTATATAATCCGGCAATATATATAATCCCTAGGCATTATATATAATGCCCAACAGAGTCCAGGCAAAGTATGTAGTACTCTCTATTATACAGATTGCCTACGCATTATATATGTCTAGAAGAGATCAGGCAAAGTGTATAACAAATATTCTCCATTTTAGCTGTGTTTCCTTTTTTTAAACTTGCATAACTTTGTTGATTTTAAACATATTAGGATGTATTTTTTTTGATGATTCATAATAAGATGCAGTTGAAAAAATAAATCTGTTAAAAACAGAAATTTAATACATTTTTGGATTTTTCAGAAACAAACATTTAAATTCGATAATTTATAGTTTACGATGTGCTCTAAAAGCCCGGTAATTGTAAAAATAGGATCTCCCTTAGTTTTCGAGAAATAATTAAAAATGCATTGGCATTTTTTTTTTATTTTCATATGTTCAAATACGAATCAAAACTTATTTTTAAATATTGCCCCCAGAAGTCTGTTTTATAAGGCCTCAAACAATCCAATAAGTAAAAAATTATGTTTTGCGAGTTTTTGGCTCTTATTATTCATAATGCATAAAATACTACTTTCTGTTATTGATTAGATGTTTTTAAAATGTCATTCCAGTATGCCATGTTTTTAATTAATAGCGAGTAAACGTGTGGAATTCCATAAGTGTGCGTCAATTTATCATGCTCTTCTTTAACTAAATTATTAAGTTCAAAATCAAGATTATATGCTTTACCTATCTCGTGCCGGGCATTGTATATAATGCCTAGGCAATGTATATAATATGCATTCGATTACATAGTTTGCCTGAAATGGCCAGACATTATATATAATGCCTATAGGGATTATATGTAATGCCTGGATTATATACATTGCCTGTAACATATATATGTAACTTAATATACATAATTTAAATATATTCCGAAATATTGTCTCATATTCGTAAATATTCCCTCATATTCCTACATATTCCTGTATATTCCTACGTATTCTCTCATATTCCCATATTCTTCATATTCTTTGCATTCCCAAATATTCCGATATATTCTCTATATTTTAAATTTGAGAATTTTATTTTTCCAGAATAAAGACCTCTTTCTATTATAGTATAGGAACTTGAAAATAATCAGAACGAATATAATTTACTTCATAACATATCATTACGATAACGCAATCATAAGTTATCGCTTCTTTCAACAGCTGTTGTCTTACCCTTTGCTTCTAGTGGGAATTGATTAGAGAGCATCGAGCTAGAAAAATTATAAGAGACTTCTAAATGTATCGAAACATTTTTTTTTGTGTGAAACAATAAAAAGTTATTCTAAACTGCATTTTTTTAGTCGAGCACAATAAATTTTTATTGTTTCTCATATATTCTTGTGGATATTTTAAATTAATTTTTTTTTCAATTAGTACCGGGAAGTTTTTAAAATTTGGAAATTTTTTAAATTTATTCTATGGTTGCAAAAATGGTAGAATTTTTTTGTGTTCAGTTTTAGGTAGCAAGTGAGAATATGGAATTGAAGATGAAAAAAATTACTTTTTGCCATATTTTATATTTTCAAACAAAATAATTTTTTTTTAAATCAGGATGGCCGGTTCACAAAAAATTTTCACGGTCATTGAAGTTTAGATTCAAAACTGAAAGATTCAAAGATTCAAAAATATATAAATCCACGGTATCATTTTATATGCTCTAAAATGAAGAATAAATAAAAAAATTAATAAATTTTTTTAAATTATATCAAGCTACGCAAATTTAAGTTAGAAACATTAAAAATTGAAATATTACAAAAGTTTTTTAAATTAAAAACTTTTTCAATTAGAAGTTGAATTATTTTAATTCTGAGTCGTAACAAATTAATAATTTGTCAATTGTTATTTATACATTCAAATTTAAATTGAAATATTTAAAAATATTCTCTTAAAAATTAAAAATCATTTAAAACTTTTCCAGGAATCTGTAGAAAAATGTTGTATAATCTTAAAACCTTTTAAAATCCTTAAATATTTTTAAAATTTCATTTCAAAATATTCAAAAATCTACATTTTATTTTACACTTTTTGGAATCTTGATAAACTTTAAATTTTGTTTGGAATTTTATGAAAACTTCTAAATACCTTTTAAAATGATTCGAATTTTTCCTTAAGCTTTTAATAATGCAAAATTAAAAAACATGCTTTAAAATTTTCCAGATTTTGTTTACAATTTTGAGAATCATTTGAAATCTTTTTAAATATTCTCTTAAAACTAATTTTTCGAAATAAAAAATCATTGTAATTTTCCTATTTTGAATAGATTTTTGCCATTCTTTTGAATTTCTCTAAAATGTTTAAAAAGCTTCTAATTTTTTTTCGAAATCTTCAAAAATGTACATTTTGCTTTACAATTTTTGAAATCTTTTTAAGTTTTCATTTATTTGTTAATCTTTTCAAAATTCTAAATATCTCTCAAACTTATTTTTTTTCTAAAGTAATAATTGTTCAATTGTTATTACAAAATAGTTCCGAGTCTCTGGATTTAACGTCAAGGCCAGCCCCAAAACCAGCGCTAAATCCAGGTTCGACTGTATCACAAAAGAGCAAGATATATTTTTTGTAGAACTTTTCTAGACGTGTAAAATTTTATTTTACATTTATTTATTTTTATTTATTTTATCTGAGCATTCAATAACTTTAGAGAAACAGCCGCCAATTTGTTATTTTTCGACTTGTTGGGATCAATTAAATGAGAAAGAATTTCAACGTCAAATAAAAGAAGACCATCCTAAATATACAAACTTCCTGTCAATTTTTTGAGGATTCACGGGTGATCTTCGTATAATTGTAAGAAATCTATTTTTAAGATAGAACTCTCCCTGATTTGAAATTAAACTTTAATATTTCAGTAAAAATATTTGAGTTTGAGAAAAAAAATGATATATTTAGGAATTTTTCTCACAGGCATTAGGAAAAATTCCTTGCCCAAGTTCAAAGAGGGATTTATAACGGAGTCTCTATAATTCCCCTCAAGGGTTTGAAAGCATGAAAAATATCCTCCTGAGAAACGTGTGCTCTTCCAACTAGAAAACTGAACTCACAATTATTTATTGACTTCTAGAAAGGTCAAGAATCATATCTTAAATTTTTTATCCTCCTGCAGAATCCCACGATAAGATCTTAGTCAGAAAATTATTAATAATTGATCATTAACCATTGAACATTAATTTATTCGATTTTTGTTCTACTTTCAAAGCCCCCGATTTCTACATTTTTTTCATTTGCTCCTTATTGCCAGCAAGTTGTCAAATTGAAATCAAAGGACACGCATTTCGACTTTGACCTCGTTTCTGTTTTGATCTCTCTATTTGTACAAATGTACACCTTTATAATTTTCTAGTACACCAGGTTCAGACACGTGTAGAAAAACGTTGTTTTTCACAGAAAACTCACCGAGTTCGATGTCTCGTGAACATAAAAGGCAGACCTCTGTCATACATACATAAGAAGGGTTTTCATCAGTGTCAAGTCGAGTTGTTACATTTCAAGACTCTAAATAAATTCCTTTGGCTTCATAAAAGAGACTGAAAAAAGACGATTTCGAGATAATCTCTCGTGGGCGTTCTTGATACATTCGTTATTGGGTTTCAGCTCCTCAGAACCAAAAAAGAAGAATACATTTTCGGCCAGAGTTACTCGGGGTTCAAATTAATTGCCCGCGATTCAGAGATTCAAGCTTTTAAACTGGACAACATTTCTCAGCGAGACATAAAATTGTAAGCGGAAAAATGAACTCTCTTCTCTCCAAACTTTTCGTTTTTTAGTTTAAAATTGAACAAACAGGATTAAATTTGAGGATCAAGAAAGTAGTCTTAAATTAAGTCTGCTAACAAAAACTAACAATCTAACAATATTTCAAGTTCAATTAAAGCACTCACAAAAAAAAGGAAGAAATTTAAGTATTCAACATGAAAAAACTTTTACTTAAAAATTCGAGACCGAACTTCACTCCGACATATTTTCCCAAGATTATTCCCAAAAAATATTTTAATTTAGAAGCTTATTTCATAATAAACTTTAGCAACCACTGTTACCATTTTAAAACGAATACGAGTCTGAAGAATGGAGTAACGACCCATTTCCAAAAACACTATTCACTGAATCTACGTAAATTGCAGAACTTTGGTAAACTACTGCATTTTGTTTTAAATAAAAGAACGTTTTTTGAAGGAAAAAAAAGGCTTTATAACTAACACCTCACGTATAAGAAACCGGTCGCTGTCGCGCTTGCACTGTCGATTCTTCTACCACGCTGACAATTTTCACGTGGAGATGAATTTCAAAGCCAGGGGTGGGGGAGGGGGGAGAGAATCAGGTACGTGACTGGAGAATCACATAGGCGCAGCCACGACCAATGGGCGTCCAGATCCACGAAGAAGAGTCCAATGGGGTTTCATTATTCTTCATGTTCTTTATTCAACAAAAGCTTTTCTGCTTTACCACGGGCAGACACGGGTAAAAGGTCTCTGACTCTCTGGTCTCTGTACCGACTGGTATATGTAAATGCTACGAGAAAATGCAGTCTGCTCTGTTATTAGGTATGGGTCGATAAAAGAGAATGGGCTCGTCGGTATGAGAGTAATTTTGCTCCGATTTATTGCCCCTAAAGATGGTTCAAATTCTCAAATTCAATTACAAAATAATAACTTAATAAAACAGTATAATTTAACATTTCGCGTCTCCACGTTTGAACCATTTTTATCATAAACATTCGAAAGTAAGCAAAATACTTTTTTCTCCGAATAAAAAACTTGCAGTTTCCGTCGTTTTCAAAATGAACTTAAAAATCCCATTTTTTAAAAAATCAATTTTTTTGGCTTTTTGACTTCAACTCGGGGAAATAGGGTGATTTTTTCACGAAAAAGGGGAAAATAGGGGAAAGATTATACATTTATTTTGTTATATGTCGAAAAGAACAAACAATCTTTTTATAAGAAATGTTATATTATTAAATAATTTTGTATGATTTTTTAACGATTTCTGCCATGAAAGAATTTATTTTAAAAAATTGGATATACTTAGGTCGTTGGAAATCCATTCACAGTGATATAAAAAAGTCTTGAGATAAAAATAAAATTAGTTAAATACAACATTTTTATATTTAACATCATCCCCATAAATATTTCTTTCCAAGATTCGTAATTTCTTCCTTACTATAATTAATACTGAGGGATAACAATTTGTAGTCCGACTTCCAAAATAAGTTAAGAAACAAATTTTGAAATCGGTTAATATCTTCTGCTCTCTTTTCTGAATTTACAATCTTTAAAATGTTGAGAATTAAAAAAAAATTTGCCTTATTTAAAATTTGTTGAAAATGTACAAAAACATAATTTTTGGATTGATTCGAACCTAAAGTTTCTTCAGCTTGAACCAAAGAAACATATTATTATTTTTTATTCATGGGAAACATTTTTTTTCGTGGTGTATATAACGTCCCAAAATCGCAAAAAAAAATGAAATCCCAAAAATCCTACATCGCGACCAAAGTTTTTTTCCGAAAAAGCAAAATGATAAAATTTATCTTTGGTTCAAGCTGAATAAATTTCAGGTTCAACATATTAAACTTTTTTAATATGTGCGTATATGCTTCAGTCCAAAAAACATGTTTTTGCACATTTTCAAAAAAAATTATTACTGCGAAAAAAATTTATTTTTAAATTTCGTAATTTTTTATTATTGTTCACTAGTAAAAGCTGTAAATATAACAAATTTTTCATAATTTTCGACCCAATAGGAAATATTTTGAATTTGAAATCGATAAATTATAATGATTTAACATTTTTTTCTTACTTTTGTCGAATGCCAACCCACAAGTTTTTTCCCTCAGCTCCAACGATTTGATTTGTTTTAGCATTTTTACTCAGCCGCACTCTTCAGTGCTCTTAAACTCAAATTAAAAATTGCTCAAGTTAGAATATTTAAAATTGCAGTTGATATAAATTTGAATATTCAATTTTTTAATCAGGTAGGTACATAAAGTGTTCACCTTCTATTACTTACTTAAAAACTACTACATATTTTGTAATGTTCTTGTTACCTTATTTATTCATAAATAATTTATTTAAGTGTTATAATTGCTATTATTGCGTGATTCAAATATTGTATTTTCAAATATCGTATATTTAAAGAGAAAACGGGAAGTTTTTTTAGAATAGGGGAAAAAGGGGAATTTCAAGAAAAAAGCGAAAACTAAGAAAAAAAGGGAAAGCCTGTGCACCCTGCGATTAGTAGAGTAAATAACACATTCATATTTTTCTTTGAATAAAGTTGTAAATGTTCACATGAAACATTGCATAAATCATTTATTAATTCATATCTTCAAGCTCATGGGGGGTCGAACGAATTTTGAGCAAGACAAAAATTCCAGCGGGAAAATTGTTCATAAAGGTATAAATATGTTTTCTACGGAAATCATTATTCAAAATAAATCGTCATTAAGAAATCAGGAAGGTTTTATTTCGTCCTTTTTTGGACAAAAATCGCTCGACAATTCAGTTTGCAATGGACTTTTAAATTCAATAAAACATGTCTTAAACAGTATAATACCTATTATTATAGAATCAACTTTATAATGTGTTGGAGTAAGAAAAAAATGGTCTATGTTATTAACAAATTAATGAATGAGAGACATTTTTTTGTGATTTGCAATGATTAGTTGTTTGAAATTAAAAGGTTTGCATAAAATATGAGATAACTTAATGTACAATTACGATTAGTTTAAGGCAGCTGCTCTTTTGCAACTATTTAAACAATTTATATAAAAAATTCACATGTTCCTAATGATGATTTTTTGTATAATTATTACCATAAAACAAATATTGATGCCTTTCTAAACAACTTTTCTGCTGGAAGTTTTTTCAAAATTCACTCAACCCCCCATGAGCTTCAAGATACAAGTGCATCATTTATGCAATGTTTCAGATAAACATGAATAGCTTTTGTCTGAACAAAGATGTTCATATTTTATCTACTCTAGCAATCGTAAAACACCATGAAGAATATTTCCTGTAAATTTAATAAAAAAATTCCAAGAATTTGCTGAATTACGGCGAGTTAAAGTCAAAATAAATTAAAAAATTTGGTATTTCAAAAAAAATTTTGGTCCTGAGAAAAAAAGATGCGTAATTAAATCTGATATAAAAAGATGTACTTTTAAAATTAAAATTCGAAACTAGTTTTAAATTTACCGGCGGCCAAAACCGTTCAGCGAGAAAAATGTATAATAGCTTTTATTCAATCCCGACCAGCAATTGTACATTCACCTGTTTTTGGCGATTAAGTTCTCTTAATTTTAATTATATTGGAGTTAACACTTTTTCTCTATAACAGGTTGAAAGCTCTGGAAATCCCGCACAAAATAAGCCTAAGGTAAAGCCGATTTGACCATTTTTAAAAGATGATATTGAAAAAATTGCGTAAACCTTAATGTTTTCTTAAATTTTCAATAACTTCCGAAGGAATCAACATTTTTTAACGTTCTTGGGCTCATTTTAGAGGTAAATTTGTACAAAATCGCAGTAAATTTTTAGCATAAATGAAAAAAAAAATTCAATATTCTTTTTGATAAGAGAAATATTTTTGTAAAATATATGAAACATATAATCATGAAGTCTGTATAAAAGAACCTCAAAAGAAATATTCAATACATTTTTATTATAAGTTGCTCATAGATAAGATGTTTTCAACATTTTCCCAGGCTTTGCTGCAAACTTATGTTCTTGCACTATACTATAGGAACAAAGTTAACATTTACGTTAATCAGCTGTTGCGATACTGTGGAATCACAGCTTTAAAATGAACCCAAGAACATTAAAAACTGTTGATTATTTCGTAAGTTATTGAACGTTTAAGAAAACATTGAAATTGACACTATTTTTGAAATATCTACTTTAAAAATAGACAAATTGGCTTCGAACTAAACTTATATTATACAGACTGTTGAAATCTGTTAACCTTTTAAAGAGGAAACATTTTAGCTCTGATATAATTAAAATTAAGAGAACTTAATAAATGATCAAAAAAGAGGTGGATGCTCAATTCTGACCGGGAGTGTAAATTAAAGCGTTTTCAATTTAAAATATTAAAATTTAAATGTTCAATATTGTATAATTTTCACTCTTAGAAATTTTTAAAAATTCAAACTAAAGTCGATTAATATTACAAAATGAAGCAATCAAGAACTAAAATATCCAAATTCAAGCTAGCAAAGTTCAAAACTAGACAATTTTCGATTTAATATATATCAAAAGTATGAAATGAACATTATTCTGCTTTAAAAGTTATAAATATTATAGAGGCTTCGGAGTATTTATAATCTCTAGCAGGTTGGTATTGCAACTGAAACTGCATCATATATTAAGAAAAAGTGCCCAAGGCCAATACTGGAAAAGAAAAATGTTATCAGTCCTGTCATGTTTCAACTACTTGAAACTGTATGGAGGGATACTTTAAAAAGGCTAAAAATTATCTATTTTATTAGAGAAAGGTATGCCTAACTGTAATTTTGGTAAACTTTATCTGTATGGGCTAAGAAAGTAAGGCATCATATGAGCTGTCAGCCCTTTAATAGGTCGAAAATAGTCTAGGAATATCGAATAAACATCGAGGGCCACACAGATTGAAATCTATTTGAAAACCCCCCATATATTAGAAAGTTTTCCATAAACTAAATTAGAATAAAATCGTGGTGGCTTATCAGCTAACGCCTTTCGTGGTTTTTCCTTTATAGCAGAATCAATTTGTATGATAATTGAGCAACTGGGTTGGATATCCACTAACTGATTACTAAAAAAGTTTTACGAATATTCCATTCACGAGACTTTCTCCGAATACTATATTTAAACAGTAAGAGTATTCAAATCCTGCTAGTGCTGCGTGGATTAATTTGACAAGTAAAATTAGTTCGAAGGTCAACCAATAAGTTTAGATGACGCTTATAAAACTTCTTTGAGTTTAAAGCTGACGTTCATTGTTCTTGGCTTTACTTTGTCGTTGATGAATTAATGATTGTCCGAGAGATGTCCTCATAGGAAATTGAGGCTGTCGCAGTTAAGAGAAGCAATTTAATATTTGGAGCGATATGAAGGTTGAAAGTATTCTTAGTAAAATGTAGGGTAAGTGTGGGTATTACTGCGGAAGCTCTATTTACTGCGGTTTCAAAGATAGATAATTATTTAGAATGTTTTGAATGTATATATTGCTTTGAAACAATTCAGAAAATTATTACGTGATATATTTTTAATTATCATCAATGAATCAACTCCAGTTACTATGTTTTTAACTAATTTGTTACAATTTGAATCTCGCATGCTTCCGATACTGATAGTGTTACTGCTTCGATTTGTAGGTGCGGGTCATGAATACGTTCTGAAAAACTAATTCTAATTTCGTTTCTGGAAACTAAATATTTATTGCAATATTTTGTTTAATAAATAAAATATATAATTTTTCTCAAAATGCATGCTGAAAGACAAGAAATACGTATTTCTATATATTTTTTACTAAATCAGTATTTGGCACAAGATTTGCCTTGTTGCATGTATTACTGCGGTTTTCCAGTCGCTATATGATAACCTCAAGACTAAGCATACATAGTCGCTAGTGATAATGCCTGTCAGTTTCGCAGTGTCTTTTACCTAAATGATTTTGAATTTATGTGATCAAAAAACGGTAAAACCTGAAAGAAAAAAATCTATGCCAAAAAAAGTGCGAGCAACCGGGAAAAAGATGAATGTAAGACTTCAGTATTTGAAAGAAGATGTTTTTTTCTCCCATTAGGGAGGGTTAAGAGAGGACAATCGTTTGTTGAAGTGTCTAGGAAATACAAAGTTCCTGAGTCAACTATAAGAGCAAAAAAGTGCAATAAATATGCAGACAAGAAGACTGGGCCTGCAACATTACTAAGTACCGAAGAGGATAACGATCTAGTCAGCTGGATATGTCATTGCTGTAAATCTGGGTTTCCCGTTACGAAACCCCAATTACTTGAAATTTATTAGTATATCTAAGTCATGCCTAATTTACATGGATTACAGGTTTAAATTTCCTAAATTATTTGTAACTTCACTTAAAATAAAATAGTAGTATTACAAGCGCAGTAATTGAGTTACTGCAGTAGTTGGCGCGCAGTAATTCATGCAAACCCGCAGTAATATATGCATGAAACATTTTTTTTAGATTCGCATTTTTCACGTAAATCTAATTTCTTTTCACGTTTTAACGACTGAATTCTACTAATTAAATACCAAATATTGCTTCACGAATGTATGCGTAACGAATTTCTCATTGAAAAACTTGTTTTTTATCGTCAAAAGTCGTCTTGATTTTTTGTCTGCAGTAATACCCACACTTACCCTAGTCGCATGACTTTTAAAAACCCTACTCGCATTTTTGGATCTGCTATTTTATATGATGAATGTTGGGTACAGTATTTAGAATATAGGCCATTAAACGTCAGGAATATCAGAATCTGCAAGTGTTATTCGAATTTTAATGAAACTTGGTGAAATTATAGTGCTATATAAGACACATTTTGGGCCCTAAGGATTTTTTAAATTTTCAAAAATTTTGTAGTTAATCCATATTTAATTTTTGGGTTGGATTTTTTTTGAATTATTGATATTTCTGGAACCGATAATTGAATTTTTTTGAAATTTGGTGGTATTAAAGATTAAATTATATATGTTTCAACTATAAAATTTTAAAGAAAATGTTTGAAATTTTGCCTGAAAAAAAGTTCAAACAATTCTTTGATTGAATTTTTCGTGAAATACTCCTGTTTTAATTTTTCTTAAATTAGGATATAAAGATTCCTTATAAAAGCACCTTTAATTAAAAAAAAAATTATGGACACCCTTCTAGTTGCAGAGATATTGTCATTTTAGTGAGACCATTCGCTGCGTTGCACTGTCAGTGTCGCCACTCATAAACGATTGAAGCTGCAAGTTTTCTTTTATCTTCTTGGAAAAAAATTTCATGCTCAGCGCGGCTTGGGTTTAATACTTAGGGGTGCGTGAAATGAAAAAAAGTTGATTTGTAGTGATAATTTTTATAAACAAGTTCTATTGAAAAAATACTGAATATTATAGATCTCTCATTTGTAAAGGATATTTCGGCATTAATATTACTTACTTTTATCGAGAAAGTGATACTTGATCACAAAAAGCAGTATGTGGCAATGGTGTCACACGGCAGATGTGGAACTTTCATGGGTTAACTTCGAATTTTTTCGTGAGGAATCATGAGTTTTGAGGAGATCGCATAGTAAGAAAGTGGAGAGAAAGATAGAGAGAGAGAGAGAGAGCATATATGCTTTCTTAGCGTGGCTGTAGTAGGGATATCGAAGAAGAGTCTAGAGCAACTGCGAATCGGCGCACAAAAGGGTCGTTTTTTTTCAATTCACTCAAGTTTCACTTCAAAAATATGTCTCGCTATAATTGTTAATTTTAGAAACAAATTATGTAAACAAATTCCTATTACGAACATTTGAAGTCAACAAAAAATAATGTTATCTCTGAATTGTCCTTCATTTATGTTGCCAGTGAAATTTATAAGAATTTAGCAAGGAAAGTTTGTCATTTACTATTATTTGTTAATTTAATAGACAATTGTCAGTCAGTTTTTTCTAAAGTTAACAAATAATATCGAGAGACATATTATTGTGATCAAGTATCACTTTATCGATAAAAGTAAGTAATATTCATGCGGAAATATCTTTTACAAATGAGAACCCTTTACTACTAGGTGTTTGTTAATAGAACTTGTTTATGCAAATTACTTTATTTATTAATTATTTATTAAATATAATTTATATATAATTTATAATTATAAATTATTAATTATAATTACTTTACAAATTACTAGCAAACACTTTTTTTTTCATTTCACGCACCCCCAAGTATTACAACCCATGTCACGCTGAGTATTGAGAAATTGTTTCCAAAAAGATAAAACAAAATTTGCAGCTTCTATTATTTGTGATTCGCGGCACTGACAGCACAGCGCAGCGAATGGTCTCATTAAAATGACGATATCACAGCGCAGCGAATGGTCTCACTAAAATGACGATATCTCAGGAACCAGAAGAGTCTCCATCAATTTTTGTTTGAAATAAAAGGTGATTTCATAAGGAATCTTTATATCATAATTCAACAAAATTAAAAGAAGAGTATTTTACGAAAAATTGAATAAAATTTTTTTTTTATAATTTAATGCTGTACAATTTCATCTCTAATACCTCTAAATTTCAACAAAAGTCAATTATTTTTATTTGGAATCTATGATTAAAAAAACATCTGGATAATGAGTTTTATAAAAAGCGGATATTTGTTCAACATTTGGCCAGTTTTTTCCGGGCTTCTGTCCACTGTATATTCTCTAAAGGGAAAATTCTCAATTTTTAAACAATCTTTTTTCTAATTGTTTAAAACAATTTTTCAGGATTCCTACGTTCAAGCTCGGGCTGAAACTATGCAAAATATTGAATCAACTATAGTAGAACTAGGAGGAATTTTTCAACAATTAGCGCATATGGTTAAGGAACAAGAAGAAATGGTCGAAAGGTTCGTTCATTTTCCTTCTTTCTGATTAATTTCCCTTTTTTATATTCACTGGATGTGTATCTAATACCTCATTATTAATTACAGGATAGACAGTAATATAGAGCACACGGAATTGAACGTGGAAGCTGCCCATGCTGAAATCCTAAAATACTTTCAATCTGTGACTGGCAATCGGTGGCTGATGATAAAGATATTCGCGGTCCTGATATTTTTCTTTATATTCTTTGTGGTATTCCTGGCGTAGTATCCCAAGGGCTAAGGCAATAATTTTTATCATTCAATCTTTACGTATAAATAGCGCAGAATTTTGTGAGATATGTAAATTTGATTGTGGTTGGAGGAGTGTTTTTATATTTACTAGAAAAGTTATGAACTATACATGTGAAAAGAGTAATATTTGTAATGCATTCCTTCGTACCGTCATTTGTACCGATTATTATTATTACTATTCGGTTTCCTTCGACGGTTTCTACAGTCGATTCTATGCATGCCCTATTGTGCAGAAAAGGGAAGGCGTAACTTTTCTGATATTTTTTGTTAGCTGCGCAATAAAGCATATATGCACTCGACTGTATACTAAAATTGATATATGCCTTTCTTCACGAAGTTGGGTGTAATTTTGGCTTTGCATTAAAAAACAATAAATACCTTCATGGGGCGAGGCATTCATGAATCTTACTGTATGATAACTCTCAGCATTTATGCGCAGAAAGGCGATTCCTAAAGATAACGACGCTCATGTTTTCTTGAGAGAGGCACGAAAAACTTGTAAAAATAATGATAATAAATATATAATTTTTAAATTAAAATGGTATTACGACTTGAGTTTATTTAATCCAATGTTCTCTATTGTAATAGTGAATAGTTAATACATTTAAAAAAATCATTCTAGAGTTTTTTTATTTAATTTTTTTACGAAAAGAATGTTTTTTTTTTGTAATGAGTTAACTTCTTTTTTAGTTTGAATTTCGCGCCAAATTTAAAAACGTATTTCGAATTTGGAACAATCAGGGTTACCGGTTGGTTTTAACCATTTACCGACTGGTCCTAATTACCACTAATTACCGACGTTCAGCTTGGCATAGAACCCTCTTCTTAAAAAATTATCGATTGTAAATAATGCTTTAGTGTGGAACAGAACCACCTTAGCACCCAGGCGCGCATCTACAGGGTGGCGAAACCGGTGACCCCCCCCCCCCAACAGTATAATATTTGAAAGATTGTATATAATAATCTTCAAACTCATTTATTCACTTCGTCCACATTAAAACCAGGAGAAAAGAATCGATTGAATGGAAAATATTTGAATCGGAGGATTTAAGAATGCTGATTCACGCGAATTGTGGTCTGTTAGTTTGTGAATTTTTTAATGAGTCTGATAAATTTAATCATTTCAATTGGTAACCATAAAGCCAACACCGATGCAGGCAAATCTTGTTGAATAATTGTTCAGTTTTTTAAATCGGAACGACTTTTTTAAAACCGCATACAATTTTTTTGAATTCTTTGAAATTCCCACAAATTTTTTTAATCGCTTGAAAATTTATTGGAATGCTTAGAAATACCCTAAAATAATTCAAATCCTTTGAAATCTTTTGAAATACCGTGAAATTTTTGTAGACGCTTTAAAATTCCTGGGAATCTTTGGTAATGCTCTAAAATCTGTAAAATCCTTTTAAATCCCTTAAAATTCTTGAAATCTATTGAAAATATTGCAAAATATTTGAAATCCTTTGAAACTCCTCAATTCTTGTGAATAAATTCTTTGCAATCCATAAAAATATTATCTGTTTCCCAATCATTCCGAATCCAGTCCGTTTCAGTCCGCGAAGAATCTTTTAAATACAATCCGAACCAGTCAGTTTTATTCCGAATTTCATTCTGAATGAGTTCGAATGACTCAGCAGGGGCTTATGTATAATTTCATTCCGAATTAATCGGTGTGAATTCGAACTTTTGAGAGGAGTTCATTCCGAATGAGTCCGACTGACTGCGTAGGAGTTTCTATAAAATTTCAGTCTGAATCAATCCGCATGATTCTGAATTTTGCTACAAAATTCATTCCGAATGAATCCGAATAATTGCAATTAAAAAAAAATAATTCCGATGGAATCCGCGTAAATTCGACATTTTAGATAAAATTCATTCCGATTGAATCCGCATGATTCCGAAAATCACCCCCCCCCCCTCACAGAGTAATATAAACAGATAAAATATAAAGAATAGAATATTAAAGAAAAATAAAGAATATATATACCTATATGTATAGTATGTATATATAGTATATATATAGTACACTAAAAAAAATGTCTGGTTAAATCAACCAGAATTGTGGTTAAATATGCCCTTACTATTTTTTCTGGTTGAATTAACCAGAATTTCTGATTAATTTAAACGGAATTCTGGTTAATTCAACCAAAATTCTGATTAGTCTAACCAGACAAAATAGTAAGGGCATATTTAACCAGAATTCTGGTTGATTTAACCAGACATTTTCTTGAGAGCATTCTGACAGTTGGCGGACAAGCTCGGAACCATTCGGTATGTCCTCGCGTCATAAGATGCATTCAGACGAAATGGACGTTTTATTTTGATAAGTGTGGATTTATTCGGACTTAGTTCGGAATAATGCGGAATCAGTAGTAAATGAGCTCGCGTTATTTCGCAGATTCAGACGGAATGGAAATTGTATTGCTGATAAGTGTGGCATCATTCGGAGAGAATTCGAAATAGCACGAAATAAATCGCAATGAAGTCGCGTCATTAAATGGATTCAAACGGAATGAGAATTTCATTCCGACCGATGTGGAATCATTCGGACTTAGTGAAGAATGGCACGGAATCATTCTGAATGAATTTGCGCCTTGTCACGGAGTCAGGCGGAATAGAATGTTCATTCTGATATGTGCGGAATCATTCGGAATGAGCTCGCGTCATGTGATTGATTTATACGCAATGAAAATTTTCGCTACGGAATCATTCGGACTGTGAGTGGAACAAACGGAATCATTCGGAATGATCTAGCGTATTGCGCCGGCTTCAGACGGAATGCAAATTTTATTCAGACTGATGTGGAATCATTCTGATTAAATCACGGAATCCTTCAATGCCATTCGGAATGATATTTCGGTATCAGGCGGATTCAGACGGAACGAAAATTTCTTTCAGATTTGCGCGGACTCATTCGGAATGAACCTGAGACATCAATTCATACTGAAAAAGAATTAATCGTAATTGGACGGAATCATTCGGACTGGATTTAGCCTTCAACCCGAAACTTCCACCAGGGAAATTACAGATAAATTCTTTGAAATATTTGTAAATCTTAAAAATTCTCTGAAGTCCCTTGAAATCTTCTCGAATATCCTAAAATTTCATAAATCCTTTCAAATCTTTCGAAATTGAAGGAAATTCTTTCAAATTGAAATATTTGAAATTAAATTAGTATCTTCAAATCTTTGAAATCCTACGAAATCCCTTAATTACACAGGCAAACGGAAAAAACAAAAGTCTTGTCCACCAGACGAGACAAACATCTCAATACGTTTTTGGGGACGCTGAATCCGAACCAGGGGTTGGTTTGACTCGTTCAGATCGCATTTCGTTCCTAGCATAAAAAAAGTGAAAGAAAAGTTCCAACTTTAATCACTTTTTTGAGGTTAGGAACGAAATGCGATTAAAAATTACTTTAAATCATCCCATAAAAATCCTTTGAAATGTTTAACATTCCTGAAGTCCCTTGAAATGTTTAACATTCCTGAAGTCCCTTGAAATCATTGAAAGAACCTAAAACCTTTCAAACCCTATGCAATCTTTCAAAATCTTTATGATGTTTAGGAAATTCTCTGCAATCCCAAAAATATTGCTTCAATTTCTGAAAAGCCCTTGGAATCTTTGAAATAATATTAAATCCCTTAATTTATTAATTCGTGTGCAGTCCCTTGGACTGCCGTAAAATCTTTAAAATTACTTAAAATTCATGGAAATTCTACGATTTGCCTTAAAAAATGTTGAAATCCTTTAAATCCCTGGAAATCTTTTGAACTCATTCAAAAAAATTGGATTTTACGAATAAATAATAACAAGTCCATTTTCTTAACCTAACGATATTTAGAGGAAACAACCTAGGCTTTTTCATGCAAGAAAAAAGAACCCTAAGTTCGAAAAAAAATGTGATAACATTTTTTGATGAAAATTATTTATGTATATATATATATATTTGATTATATAAAATTACTTTATTTTAGGCAGTGTCTATGGTTACGGAATTTGTAAATGCTTTAAATTTAGAAGAGTTCTAATGCTTTTAATGCTTTTAATGACAAGAAACTTCTGTTCGTTTTTAGAAGCCACTCTGAAACATAGCACCCGAATCATGATTGCTAGTATAAAATAACATTATCACTTCTCTGGATCCGCGCTTATTACCCAAATTACAATCGTGATACGCACATCACCCGCATTGTGTGATGCTCATGTTGTGCGTTCGAGAGAGTGCCCATTTCGCCATCAGGGTATGATGGGCACGTAGCTGCGAGCGTTATGACACGCATTTCGCCATCACATATGCCTTCACAAAATGTGAGCAAAATGCGACGCACGTGTGACGCACATGTGAAGGCATCATAATGGCAAAATTGTTGTCAAAAATCTTGAAAAAATAATATTCATAATATATTATTGACTTTTTTAATTTATAAAGGTTAAATTTCTAACCAAAATGAGAATAAATCTCCGTAATATTATAAAATTATATTTTAATGTTTAAATATAAATAGTGTATACATCTGAACTGTTATTATTGAAGTGAAATATCTTCGGGCGCGGTACGATATTTTTTCACGAGCAATTAACTTTATTCATTCACGTTACGCTTCAGCAAGGTAGCGGGCTGAGCGCGCGTATTCATCGAATTTATGGAATATGTAGAATTGAAGGAATTCGTGAAATTAAAGGAATTCGTGTAATTGACGAAATTTGTGGAATAGGGTTGTTTCACAATTTTAGATAAAATAATGTTTTAATACACAATTTAAATCTAAACTCAAGGTGCGTCGTGATTTTTTTTCTTCTGTTGAGTCGTTCCGCAGACAAAAATTATTAAAAATTGAAGGCAGGAAAACACTTATTCTATTTGGTGTCACGTGACTCAGAGGTTCTCATAATTATCAATGCTATACGATGTGGTTTTGATGGCAACCAACGAAACTTATGATATATAAAGAGCATAAAGAGGTTAGGCTGCGGTCTGGTGTCAATTCTGAATATTTTTGATAGCTTTATTTAATTACGTTTATTTGACAAATAAAGTTCTCTTGACGTGATATTTTGATTTTAAAAATTTGTGCAAAAAAGTATTTTTGTCTTTGACAATAACAAGAGATTCTATATCACAGTGGCGAAACATAAACTATAAGCTAGCAAGTGAAGTCTTTTGAGAATACGTAAATACATAAATGGACAAAAGAATTTTAAATATCAAATACCAAATTCACGTATTAAGAAGTTTGATCAATTATGACAAATTATAATTGTACAGTAATTGTCAGAAATAATATATTTATGAAATCTCCCGGTGTAATATTTTTCTCCCGGCTTTATCCCGGTTTTCTCCCGGTGAAAGTTTCTCCCGGCTTTCTCCTGGTTCTCCCGGGTGAGTGGCCACCCTGGACTTCCATATTAGTGATGAAATTTTTGTTTTAAAATACGAGTCAGAAGAATTATTATGAAAAAAACAGTTTTGACGGAAACAGGTGGAAAAGTCTTTGGCAGAAATCAAGCACTTACAGCATATGTTGAAATACCTGAAGCATGAAAATATTAGATTCTAATAGGTGAAGTATTTTTTTAAACTTCTGGCATCATGAATTGTTTGTATAAACGTTCTAAATGTATTAAAATTAATCAAATCTTAAAACATGATATGCGGGGCATGCTGTCTGCAAAATTTTGTGGAGATGGTAGGTAACAGTGCTTGATAACAGGTCGGTAATTTGATCGATAATGTAGACAAACTCAGATATTTATTTATGTTCTGTCTAATAAAATTCGAGTTTGTTAATAATAAAGTTAGACAGATATTGAAAATCAAAACGTGATTTGAAGTTATATTTAATAGTAATATGGTAAATACCAAGTTCACGTTTAATTGCTTTGAAATAGACTGTCATGTGCAATTCGTGATTATAATCTACAAATATAAAAATTGTCGTTATAAAGGTTATATACGTTTTTACATTCCTAATTATAATTTTCTATTAAAATATACTTGTAAGGATTCTATTTACTTAACCGTTTAATTTCATGTTTCATTCCCTTGAAAGAGACCAGCATGTACACTTTGAGATTATAATCTAAAAAGACTCAAACTCATTGTTATGAAGTTTTTTTCATTCCTAATTAAAATTTCCCATTTAAAACACATCAATGTCTGTTTTGAGTTTTGGCGCCTTTGATACCTTTCGGCGTAAACAAGATATCTGTTAAAGGCAAATGCAGATCTTTACACGCTGAATAGAATTTGCATGGAGTAAGAGGTTATAACTAGGTTTTGCAACATACTTTACTTTCATTCGTCAGAAAACATTTATTTAGTGTTGATCATGTCTCGAGTAATTTTTGTTCTTCACATTATACTTTCAAGAATTATTATATTATACGCTTTTTATTCTGCAACGTTATTCATATTCATGAAATAAACCGGCAATAATATGACGGACACAATGCCCCATGGTATGGGGTACGCTGATTAAAATGCAAGACAAACGAATTGATTATATATGAAATAATGACGTAGTTAAAAAACGGATTCAGGTAATGACATATGTAACCTGATAATGTGAGCTTCTCAACAAAAAATACAGATATCAAAATCACATCTAATTATAATTTAGAGGACATTTCATTCAAAGCCTGACACCATACCCCACTCTCCCCTATATATAATTATCCTATTTTATATTACCATAATTGTAAATAATAATCTAAAAATGTTTAAACTTATTTTCAAGGAATATAATATAATAAATTAAAGGCCGTGCCTATGTATACCGGCATTTCGGTAAGAATAGCCAAATTTTTTCGGTGCAAATAGCCTTATTCTTTCGGTACACATAAACACTGCCTAAATTAAATATTTTGACTATATTTAGGAACTATTAGCTACGATCATGGTTCTTTAAAGCAACCAATCCCAACGCAACTGAAACGTGTACGTCATCCACTTCTACTCCTTCTGTCTTAGAAGGTAAGCAAGAGCGGGAAATTTACGTGAGATAACATCGTGCAACACTGTTCCCTGGAGTCAGGTTTCTAGCCGCGGATGACCTTATGCGGTAGACGGGACAGTTGGAGGTGAAGGTTTCACCTCTGGATACTTTTTTAGAGCTACCAATCTTTGTAGAATGTTATTAGGAACTGTGTTGACGGACCAGATGAAATTATCCCAGAAGAACAGCCTTTTGCATCCGATTCGCGATGGAATGAGCCTGACGCTGGCAAGCCAAATCTTGTTGAGTTGGCTAAGATATGAAGCTTTCATAACTCCAAGACAGCCGAATATGAGAACTACAAGATGGACTTTGTAAGCTTGGTACAGCCTGCTCAGCTCGAAAAGAAGTTCTTGATATTTCGCCCGTTTTTCTTCCTCCTTTGCTGTGATATTACCATCGGCTGGTGCCGAGAATTCAATCACGTAAATGATCTTGGTCTTCAGATCTTGGAAGATAATATCATGCTTTGTAGCACTGATACGTTGAGTGATGGTGAATGAGAAATTCCAGTAGACCTTACACTGATCATTCTCCACTGTTATGTCCAGAACGTAAGGATTCTCCGATTGTATTTTTTACTTCTTAATTTAAATTTAATTTCATATTTGTACATTCCAAATCTTCCTCTTCGACCTTCTGTAAGTTTATCTGCAATTCATTTGCATTATATACTTTTATGTTAGGAACGTGCTTTAACCTAACTTTCCTGGCAAACTGTTTCTTTTATGTTTATAGCTTTTAACATCTGTCTACGGGATTGCCAGTTTTCAACTCCTAAGATTTATTATGCTTTTCTCTTATTATCCGTCAGGACTTTACTACTATTCCGTTTAAATATTCCCTTTGGGTCTTCACCTGGCTTCCCCGATGCACCCCCACTGAAAAGGGGACTGTCCTAGCCATCCCTTGCACTTAACTTACCCTATCCTCTAAATCTTCAAGCAAAAATTATCTCTTGCCTCCGTGTGCCATCTAAGTGCGATTCTAAATCAGATATTACTTGTCTTTGTACGTTCATGCACCTTATCTCACAAATTTTTACTGTCTTTAACCTAATTCTGTCTGTATATACTTTTAATCAGGTTCGAAGAACATCGCGTCAAACTAGGCTCGGTGCATAAAACATCCACAACGGACTCTAGTTCCCCCTGGGCGTATGGCAAGACGAACAATAGATCAACACCATATAAGTGCCTAAGATGGCAATATGACACTTTTAGAGCCGCATTGTGTCTCTTTTTGTACCCGTAGCGTGCGTACTTTGAGCATCCACTGAGAATATGTCCAAGTGTTTCTGGCTCTTGCTTGCACGCTCGGCACTTGGTATTGCCTACAGGTACATTCATTATGCGCTCGCGGTAAACTAAGGTGTCCGTAACGCCGTCTTGACAGGCAAAAGGAAATCCCTCAATCTCTGATCTCGATCCATCAGACTTGAAAAACATGAGCTCTTCTCTACGTACAATGCCGTAGAATTTACCATGAAAGGGCTTCTCAGCAAGTTCACTCAGTAAAGGCGTATGTTCTGCTTCCTGTAAACGACTTTTGAGCACCAAAGTTGTTAGTGATGTTAGGCCATGTGTGGTGTAGCTGGAATCAAATGGGAGGCATGGCTCCTCTGGGGTCCTATCTGCGGCACGGTATAGAAACGCCGAAGCAACGACGACTTCATGCTGTATCTAGAACCGTTATTCAATTAAGACACTCTAAGCTTAGCAAGCGTATATCCCCTTTATCTCGAGGGAGGTATATTCATAGTACGGAAGATCTAGGATGATGACATCGATGGATTGACATCATCTTACGTGTGCTTCGGTCAAGTTGCTTCAATTCATCGACGTTACATTTTAGTGCACCAAACGTATAGAGCAGTATAGGAACGGCCAGCATATTGGTCGCCTCGATCTTATTCTTTCCAGAAATTCGATAGCCGAAATTTTTCTGAGAATTTGGCGATACCTTTTTACAAGGTCCGTTTATAACACATGTACATTTTGGGTTTCCGCTTGCGGTATTCCAAGATATGTATATGTTTCTTCATCACAAAGATGTTGAATGGTACTTCCGCCAATTAGTTGAATACCCTGATCGTCACGCGATGGTGCAGTTTCTTGTCTTCCTTGGTGTAGGTGGACGCAGGCACACTTTTCCAGTCCGAAGCTCATGCCAATCGCTTCAGAGTATATATTCACCGGCTCCACAAGGATGTTAAGGTCCTCTTTCAATAAAGCAAAGAGTTTAAGGTCGTCCATGTATAAAAGGTGGTTCACCTTATATTCTCTTCTCTTCGGCGGGCCACATCGATATCCAGAGCTTTTGCCTCAGAGAACCCCCTCTTATATGTGATGTGGCTTATAGTCACTTGTTTTTTGTCAGATGTTATGACAAATCTTGTCCGCCACAAGAGCATAAGCTTTTTCATACATCTTACTATTTTTAGATGCACCTCCAGGCATTCAAGGAGCTTAATAATTAGATCTTGGTTCGTGTTATCGAATGCCTCACGGTAGTCAATCCAAGCCATGGACGGATTGCGTCGATACCTGGTCGAGCCACTGCGGGATGGGTTGTTCTCCGTTTAAGAAAGTAATAAATACACGACCCAGATGTTGGTGGGTAGAAGTGAACTTCTTCCACTAAAAGTTGTTGATTTTATCTGGTCCTGGAGCTAAAAAGTTCTTAGTTCTATCAATAACTTTCTTCACTTCTTCAGCAGTAATTAGTGGACACACTTCCTCTGGACCTTGTAACCTTTGCCTTTGGCAAAAGTTACGAAAGAGTGATATATCTGAAGTGTCTTCATTTAGCTGATATGTATCTTCATATACTTGCTCTCAGAAGACATGATACTGACGGGAAGAATGAGTAGAAAAGGTGGAATTTTCCTGAACCCACTTTACTCGCCGTTTAAGGCGCTCTTTCGCTGTTAAAAGAGATCTTATTTTTCGCGTCTAGTGCTGCTTGATGGTCAACAGTTTACACTTATTCAGCGTGTGATTCGCTTTCCTTAAGTTTCCAGCAAGAGCCCTAACTTTTGGAGTGAATTTTTTATTTGATGTTTTGTAGCTAAAAACGCACTGAATATTTGATGCATGCTATCTCGCCGTTTCAATTTTAAACTGAAACTTTTTGGTTGGCATTATCCGCTATCTACAAAGGTGATCTTGCTGGAACGGATGGTATGTTCGCTGGAGGATGTTGCTCTTCTTTTTGCAGATGAAGACCTTCATATCCGTTTTTGGGAGAAAAGGATACCTGATCTCTTGAATACTGAGGCGTTTTATGAGCATATTCTGGGTGCATATTGACCCGACGGTCATGTAACCTGTGCATGAATCCTCTACGCGCCGGTGAGCTACTTTGCCAACAGGTAAGGATGTCCCTCCTGAGTTGGCCCGACCATTTAAATCGATGTTCTCACGTTCGTCCGGGGCCATTGCCTGATCGTCGCCTCGGTTCGGTCCTATTACCACTCCCAACTGAACCATGGTCTCCATCCGAGAGAGGCCTCTTGTGGGTGGCACTGTGCGATACTGGTGACGTAACCGCATAATTCATTGCATTGGGGAGTTAGCTCAAAGCAACGTGGCTGACTGCAAGAGCCGGAGCTCTCGGGGTAGCGTGTTATTCATTTAAAGAACACGTTCATTTCGCAACACGGCTCCGACGCAGGTTGCTCATCAATCTCTCTAGCGATCTCCCCAAGTGAAGAGCCGCACAAAGTCATCATGTGAAGCTCCCCACTCAAGCCCATCAGTATCCAAGGTCTTTTGTTTCAGGCGTCATTCACTTCACTGACACTCTTCCTTATGTATTTTTTGTAAATAATTTGTGGCCACACTTTTCCGTCCTGGTATACCTCTCTAGCTTCCTTCACGTCCATGCATTTTCTCATGCAAGCTCTTGTGTTTATATGGCTTCTCATGTCTCTTCGAATTAGGGTCTCGTTCACACATTCTAACCATTCTTTTCGCGGTCTGCCTCTGGGCAAACTGCAATTTGCTTTACCTTGATACTCTTGTTTCGTTAGTCATTCATCTTTCATTATCTCAACATGTCCAAACTATCTTAATGAATTTCCTTCACATATGTCAACTAGTGTTTCCTCTGCACATCATTCTTTGAGGATTATCTCATTACTCACATTGTTCATCAGTATTTTTCCGCACATCATGTACAGTAATTTCATGTTAATCGCGTTAACTTTGCTCCTAACCTTATCTTGGTAGGTCCAGGTCTCGCTACCGTACAACACAGTCTGTATAAATAAAGAATTATGTATTGCCTAAAAAAATTATCAATAATATCAAAAGACACAATGATTGCCTATGCCGATATTGTGATTAGCATAAGCCAATAATTGTATGATGGTCCACTGAAATATGGTAAAATGCTGTCACTGGCCACCTCGTTTACCACATCAGTTTATAGATTACTGATTTTTAAAGCACAGTGATTACCCACTAAATTATAAAATGATTTACAGATATAATTTTAAGGTTAAAATACTACTACCGTGTATCTTAATTCACCAAATTGAATAAACGCAAAAGTTTTGACTTAAATCTATCGTAACTATACAAAAAAATTTGTTTTCAACAAGCAGGCACTCTTAACCTCAACTATTTTTCGTTTAAATTCCTTACTCATTCTGCATCACCGGGTTTACTTCACTCTGGTATTTAAAGGCACTGCACTGCACTAACCTAGCTTGTCAAATACGCTTCGGAATTGTATGCGCTACATCCTGCACTATTTATTAGTAGTTTTATTTCTGAATATTCTTCCATATAAACATATTTGAATGTTGTGGCCAATCATTGGAGGGTGACCAACCATTGTACCCGATCACCCTATGCAGTTGTCAACTGTTTTTTTCCATTGTGCAACGCTTTGGTCCACTTTTGAATCAAAGTATTGCACAATAGGTAAAATGAATACTTTTGGAAGCAATTGAAAAAAGTTTTGTTGTTGCTATTTTGAGCTTAAGGTGAATCTGAATATAAATTAATGAATATCACATATTTAGTACTTTCGACCCACCTACTATTCACCACTCAATAATCTTTAAAAGCGTGATCAATTTAATTAAAATGTCCGAAATAAATAATAATCAGACATTAAATTTATTTTCCCTGTATAAAGAGAATTCGAGATTAGGCTAAAGTATGTGACAGATACCGCTGATAGTTAATTTTATTATCGAGATGCTTTCAAGATTGTTTTGAATATAGCGATAACCCATTCTACTGTCAGTTAAACTTCTTGACATATATTTTTAGTAAATACTAATTGTCCACAGTCAATCGTTATCTATAGGTATTTCTTCTCATTATTTTCTCAAAAAATCACTCAAGAAAATTAGAAACTATAACTTGAAAAGAAGTGAAGAGGATGTTCGCAACAAGTTTATATAACTGCATCCTCGATACATACAGCAAATACGATTTTGAGATGAGATTGAAGTGATATAAATGGACGACACAGGTAGATATTGTATTGATTATCTTCCTCATCTATCTTCTTCTCCATTACGATATTCGCACTACCGCTAGAGTTCTCTATTATACTCATCGATTGGCTCTCCCTTATGGAATCACTAACGCGTTATAAGGCATGAAGGTATAAATATATAAAGGTACTTGCCCGATCCCGTCAACCAAGATGCACAACGAATGACTCACGTATCGGCATCTCGTTTGCAAAATGGCTATAATTTTCCAGTGAAATTTTTGTTTGCTTCCAAGAGATCTGCGAACAATTGTTGCTACTTTTTGATAAGGGCTCGATTACATCTTAATCGCTCAAATAAATTGATGGTTAGATGTTTATTCTTAGTTATGATACGCCTAAGTGTTATGGGTTACTTGGAAATAACCCTGTCATTTTTTCGAACCAGGCAACTCTTCCCCCATTAATTTCCAAGTTTTTTAGGCACATGTCGTCCCCGCGCATTTCTTCCCCACATAATGACATTAAGAGCAAGAATTCCTCTAGCAGGCCTTCCACGGGCATCTCTTCCCCAAAAAAATATTTAGTGAGAATGGTGTGGGGGGAATAGACACCCCGGTAAGACCTGCCCGCAGAAAACTTGCCCATCCATGACTTAATATTTTTCTGGGGAAGAAATGCCCGGAGAAGACTTGCTCGTTGCAGCCATAGTGCGCGTGAGTCGATGCCAATATTGTACCATGGGGAAGAGATGCTTCATAATCCCCAGCATGAGATACTCTTGTTATATGTGGGGAAGTGATACCCAGGGAAGACATGCCCACAAGAGACTTTGACATCGATGGGGAGAAGAGATGCCCTGATGATCGCTAGAAATGTAGGAAGAGTGGCCCAATCAAGGACTGCGTTAGTGGACAAGTAGAAAAGAAGAGGGGATTGTTTAATTCAATAACAAAGATTTACGAATTTAATTTAAATCATGCAGTTCTTACATAAAACAAATTTTTTTATTTTTTTATTTGTGCTAAGGAAATCATTTCCATTTTAGTTAAAATGTAATATATTCCACATATTTTTGGATTCGCATTTTGATTCATAAAATCATAAATTAATATTTCTGTTGATCAGAATATAACAGCTTTAATAATTAAATTTGTAAGGGTCAGCGCGTCTCAGACGATAAACTGCACGATTTATATTTCGGCACAGCAGATTATTTAAAGTCTTGAGTCACTCTGTTACCGGTTAACATACGAATGGAGAGAAACGAGACTTAACGTTCCTGCGAATGATTTTAGTTCTCTTTCAAGGATCTGTATTGTATTCTATTAAATATTACGTTTAAATAATTGCATTTGTCAGACGTACTTAAGAAATCAACCGTTTTAAATTCGTTAAAAAATATTCTTGTAATAGGAATTCCTTCATTTTTAAATCAATAATTATTTCACTACATATTACATGAACTGTTGAGGAAAGTTTGTGAATCCGACTAAAAGTCATAAGTATGGTAGTAATCAATAATTGACTTCCCAAAGTATAAAAAATGTATGGAAAATGAGACAATCTCATAATTCAAATATATTGAAATAGTATATATATAAAGTATCATAAATGACAGCTCGTTCGAAAAATTAAAAAGTTCGCGATTCAAATGATTTCGTGAGATAAATATGTCTTCAATATTGTTCGCGAGTGTAACGCGAAAGCGAGTTATTAAAATTTTTTAAATCTGGAATTTAAAAAAAAATTCCTACGTGTTTGTCTTCACGACATCTACTTGTAATTGAAAAATACACTGCCGGTCTAAAGTTTCCGGACACCTCTTTTTTGATAACTGACAAAGTTCTCTTAATTTGAATTAAGTCAGAGCTAAGAAATTTTCTCTCTGAAGGGTAGAATGCTCTCAAAATTCTGTATGAAATAAGCCCAGGATGAAGCCAATTTGTCTGTTTTCCGAGTCGATAATGCAAAAATAGTGTAAACTTCAATGTTTTCTTCAATGTAACTTCCGTAATAATCAATATTTTCTAATATTCTTGGGCTCATTTTAAAGCTATTTTTCTGGATTGTAGCTGTATGGAAGATATAATCATAAAGTTTTTATAAAAGTCCCTTGAAATATATATTTATTGAATGTTTTATTATTTTCTTGCCTACAGATAAGATGTTTTCACATTTTTACAACTTCCAGTTCTTGCACTCTAATAGGAAATTGTTTTAAATTTAGGCTTATAAGCTTCTACGATACTGTGGAAAAATAGCTTCAAGTTGAGCACAAGAAAATTACAAAATATTGATTATTACTGAAGTTATTGAAAATGTAAGAAAACATTGAAATTTTCAAATAACGAAACAAGTGCATCAAGGTGAAGTAAATGGCAGTGTGCCCAGAGGGAGACCGTGGAAAGAATAGTTAGAATGTTTAAATGAGACACTAATTCAAAAAGACGTAAGAAGCTATAAAAGCACAAGAGCCAGTGGAGTGAATTATATAAATATATAAAGTTATATAAATAAATAACACGGAAATTCTAGATCAATCTAAAAATACTAAAAATAATACATAATCAATAATACTAAAATACATCTTTCCCCACATGACTCCTTTGCTCACCGAGTGAATCACGCTTACCCCAAAAGCGAAATGGCTTAATGGTGTAATAATATCTACTATAGCCATACTTTTCCTGTACTTTGAACCAGTTTAAACATAATTTACATACTTCAGCTATACTTAACAGCTATATATCAGCCATACTTTGACTGAACATCATCTATACTTTATCTTTACTTTAGTTGTACTGCAGCTACACTTCTCTGATATACTTTAGCAACACTTTCTCTATACTTAGGGCATACATCGTAATACTTTAGCTATATTTGAGTTATACATATCATTTATACTGCATGCGAATATACATGAAGGATGGGATCGTCTCATTTGCCGCACTTTTACTATACTATCTGAGACATCAATCCTATACAACAATTTTTTTTACCCGGGAACTTTTTGAATACATTTTTTCCATTCAATGCAGAAAATATGTATATGAAATTTGTTGACTTTTAGAATCCTGTTGCACGGCTGCCTGTTGAATCGCAAAAGATGTGAAAACGGACAAAACTAATACTCTACCTCGTAGAACCGACGTATAATTTAGTAATAAAGACCATACGTCATTTGGACGGGTGTACTAAATCACAGGACATGGATTGGGTCTCGTCTCCACCAGATGTGACCCAGTAGTACTTTCTGCTAATTTGCTGTTCGCACCAATCTTCGCCCCTTGTCCGCAATCGAGTGAGCGCTTCTATTTAACCAACCTTCATGAGATCCTCTTCCAAATCTGCAAGATCGACTTCTCGTATGTACAACTTCATTCATTCTTTTCCGAAAATACGTTTTTTCGCTTGAAATCGTTCGATATTCATTATTTATCCAATAGAATTACTGGAAAATGAACCTCCTTCAATTATAATCTTGTTTGTTAATTTGGAATCATTAATTTTATTTTATTAAAAACTCGAATTTTAGACCAGACCAATAGTGGAACAAAACGCACTTTTTTCATTAAAAATGATCCACAGTATACTTTTTTTTGTCCGATTTTCAATTTTTTTAATATGAAAGAGTGATCTTTGTCACATATGAACGTTATATATCATCCCTATATCTGTGCCCCCCCCCCCCGCCCACAGAAGTTTTGACAGGGCGAAGAAGAAAAACGAACACGCATTTTAATTCTTTGGAATTCTAAACATTCATGATGAATTCCACTGAATTCAAGCTTGATTCTAACAAGTTTTAAAATTCATCTCCATAAAAATATGCCGGAATAGAAAAAGAAAGGACGCACCTATTGAGCACCTATCCTTATTTTGTCAAAGAGAGTACGTTATTTTGGTCACTACGGTTCTGTGGTACTCATCCTCCTGGAAAAGGTTTCAGGATTTGACCCGGGGAGAAATGTAACAATTCCCTTTTGCCTTTCTGCATATAATCCTGCGATTCATGATAACTAAATAAAGTTAAGTAATAGGTACTGCTCTCTTCGGAAGAGAAAAATATGCCGGAAGAGAATACACAACGCGTTTCAAAATATAAGCACCATTTGTATAAACAAACTGGATGAACAATTTTAAACTTCAGGTGCTTTCTTATTTTTTCGCAAACCTGTCTTACTGAAATGCATTATCGAAGATGCCCAAATACAAGATCTAGTTGACGATCAATAGTTTTCATTGTTATAAACAAATTTTAATAACAAAAGTATATTTTTGTATTCTGGCAGAGAGATTTTCACACATAATCATTATTTTTTTCGCTAATCTGCCTTAAAATGCGTTATCAGAGATAGCCAACTAAAAATTAATATTCAATTTTAACTTGTAAATGAATAGAAGAAGATTCTAAAATCGCCCAGTTCAGTTCACTGCGAAATATAATGCACTCATGTTTTTTTATTGCAAATCAGAACAAAATTCTTGGCAGCAAATCTTTTTGAACGCAAAAAGTGGATTTGTCCGACGGTGCCCCGTGTTTGCGGGTCTCATGCTTCCAATTTTCCGTACTTTTCTAGTTCTTCCTGTTATTTTCATCAGATTCCGGATGCGCCGCCGAAATAAAAAGGGGATGCTTCCCCTTCGAAACCGTGAACCATCTTTCCTCCCTCCTTCCTTGAATTCAGGAGTAAAAAAGATTAAAAGTATCGGAGGGAGAGGTCAGTTGAAGGGAGAGGGTGGGACATCGGCACGAGCCTGTTTTTTCAACAGCTGCGACCAAGTTCAAGATAAATGAGTGCAATGCCAGAAAAAAGATATACATAACGCATATACCTAATCGAAGAGAGAAAGCAAGAAAGAAAGAAAGAAAGAAAATAAGGGCAATAAGGGCAAAAAAAGCATGGGCGTGTATATGCTCTTCCTCTGGGATTCAAGTTGCACAATGGAATTATGCTCTACGGTATTGGTACGTATTCTATGGACGATATATACGCGGTGTAGCCATGGTATGTTGGATATGCCCGCTATGCCGGGGCCATGTTCTGGTTTTGATCCGTGCGCCCGATAAGATTGCCCTTTGTTACCAAGACTCGTGCCTTAGCTTGGGGTTCCGAAAGCAACAGTGAGGACTTCTCCAATCTTTTTTCCTCAGGTCTATCTTCTCTTTTTTCTCTCATGCAAAGATCCTATTACATTGTCAGCACTGTCAGCATCCTCTAATCCACCGAAATATGGAAATTAATAAGTATGATATGGGAATCAAATTTTTTACAAGGACGAGTTTACGCCCTTGAACTTCATGTTAGAGGTCCAGGGTTAAATCCTTGAGCCGGCACCTATGGAAAATCTTCTATGTACTTCTACTGCGGTTCTGGTAGTTTGGATCCCACCTTAAGCTGTAGGTCCCCCCATCATGTACTTGGCTGCAACGTAATCCTTGGATAGTGATGTAAAACAGAAACCAGGTTGCCCAATATGTCACATCAAGCACACTAGCCTCATAAGATACCTTGACTGAATTATAAAAATGTATCCGTGACTGATGATATATACCGGATCAGCCCCGAGCAGAAAGATTCGCTTAAAAATAGAACATATTTGGCCTAAAACATATTGGGCTGTAACCATCTTAAGTCTGAAGTTTTCTTTTCACTGCATCTTTATATCCCAAAAAGCTACTGCTGAAATGGGACTGAAGTATCGAACAACTTCAAAATACGCGCCTGTTGCGTACTTCATGTACCAAAAAAGTACTGCTGAAATAGGATTGAAGTACCACAGAACTTCAAAATCCGTCCTGTTTCAGCAGAATTTAACAAAAAGTACCAGAAAAGTCCCCATAATTTTTTCGTTTATTTTTATAGACACAAATATCACAAAAAATTACGAAAAAGTCTTGCTTCTTGGAAAATTATGGAAAAATGTTGTCGAGAATGCATCTATGTTTTTAATATCCTTGGAAAGGGTCCATTCTATTTTCCTGAAAATTCTTGCAACTGCTCATAGGATTTATGTCCAAAGAACAAATTTACTGAAACAGGTAGAATTTTGAATTTTTCTTTCTGCTCGAGTCCTATTTTAACAAGGCCTTTTTCGAATATAAATTCTATAAATACTTGTGAAAACTTTGAAATAAATTAGGTGGGACCATTTCAGAACTTTTTCCTTGAAAAATCAAGCAGAATGAGTACGTATTTACAAATTTTTTTGTCAAATGGAACTTTTCTAGTATTTTTGTCCGAGTAAAATTTATCCACTGGAGGTAGTGTGACGCAGGTGGTAAACTACACGAGATATATTTAATCGAAGTTGCAATGATATCACCAAGTAGATAAACGGCGATTATTCTGAAATGTATTTTAGTTTTTTTTTGCAAAAAAAAAAAATCACGATCGTAAAATAACATTGAAAGAATGCAGCGGTACGACCGTGCGCGTTAATACTCATTATGATGTGTATGCGTGAGTCGTCTATAACAGGAAGAATGTTTAAGGGACAAGACAATGAGTGTAAATAACTTTAATTGTGTAATTTACATTTTCCTTAATCACCGAACACAGACCACAAAGTATTAATTTATTAAAATTGACTTTCCTTCAGTAAAGGGGCCGATTCTCTTACTCTGTCTACGTATCTTCTTCTTGTCCAGAATGAAATTCTGCTGTAAAACTTACATTTTATTTTACAGAGAAACTTATATGCTAAGTGTCTTATTAATATTCTTAAGTGGGTAACTACATTTTCCACTAAAAAATTATTAATGAAAAAAGCGTTTATTAAATTTAAATAAATCATATTTGAAACATTGTCCATAATTTCATGTGCAATTATTCCATCTTCTTTAGAAAATTTCAAAATCCTGGATATTCATTATTAAATGCATATTTTATGATTTACTGAATGTAATTTTCGTATTTTCAGAATCTGATATGTCATAAGAAGTGGATCTTCCTTGGCGCCTGAGGAGCGAAATAAAGTAAGATGAAACATCAGGAATAACAATGACATAAGACGCGGTAACATTTTATTGCATGCTGGGTGCAATTATAAGTCCGTTTTTTGTTTATATGTGTGAGTCAGATGCCATGCGAAGTCAGCTGCCGCTAATTATTTCAAATGATACGAGCTCTTGAAGGAAGCATCAAAGACAGAAAAGTAATGCTTGCTTCATTTAATGTTCAGTGGTCAAGCTGCACATCGAAGACTCGAATGACACTTTTTCTTTCAAATACAACTGCAGAAATTTTTCTATCTCCCTCACTTACAATCAGTAATTCTTGTTTCAAAAATATAACCATTTTAAAAACAATGATAATTCCACCATTTTATCAATCTTTTGAAGGAACGTACAATAAGATGGTTTAAAAAATGCTTATTTTTTCTATTACCTCTACAAATTTTTTCCTTAGTGTCAAAATGATCTCTGTTTTAAATAACAAAATACTTGGGTGTCCCCTAAGTTGAGTTTTTGAATAAAATTCCTACTTTAAATAAAAAGCGCTTTTAATGGAATATTTTACTTTGACATGCGTGCAATGTATCCTTTTCTTAACGAAATACGTCATTCAGGTATTTGAAAGAATTTAAGACAAAATTAGCGGCCCGCAGCCCATTTGCAAATAAAATGTTTATTGAATTTAAATAACAGATCTTATACTGGATTCTTTTGTTGGATTGGATTCTGTTGAAATGTGCATATCATATGTGCCAAGTAGAGTAATGTATTAATTGTAGGAAATATTTCGACAAAATAAAGATTTAATCTCAAAAGTAAGCGTGGGGGCTGCTAAATATTATTTTTCCTTTCTGCTGAATATTACACTAGATTTGCATGATTGCAAGATTGCATGGGATTGCAGGAGATTGCATATATGTGACTGAAAATTATTCTATATTGCAAAGAAAAAATTAATTCTAGACTACTTATAATATCATATGAAAGTACACCAAAATAGAGATCTTGCACAAATAAACTTCACACAACAAAAATCTGTGAATACACTTGATATCTATAAAATCGCTTAAAATTCAATAAACATTTAAAAAAATGTTTTTTGTCAAGTTTCACTTCAATTGAACAAAGTGTTAATAACATACGAGTAATTTATTCTCTCGAGCAACACCGCGGGCACATAACTTAGAGGCGCCTTTTAGCTGGTTAGGCACGGCCATCTACGAAAGTTGGAAAATTGTATTTTTCAACATTAATTTGTTTGAATTATGTGATTATTAGTTACACTAACAATAATGATCATGAACATTTGTACTGAAGTTAGAATTCATTTTCGTCACCATTTTCTTTTTTTTAATAGAGGGCTTGAGCGAGTTTACACTAAATATTGTATTTTTATCATTCTTCACCTTAATCTAAAAAAATATATGCATGAGATCATTAGGATATTGCATCGAATAAAGATTCTTAAGAGAAGCTTTATTCTAAAGAAACTAAACGCTATATGCTTAATCTTCAGCATCGTCATCGGAAGAACTATCGTCGTTAGCTGCTTCTTTGTGCAATCTTTGAAATCTATCGGAAATCTTTGTGAAACAATTGAAGTCTTTCTTGAATCTTTCAAGTCTATTCGAAATATTTGCGAAATATTTATGAAATGTTTTTTAATCTTTGGGTAGTTATTCAAATCTTCGTGAAATATTTGAAAATGTTTGTGAAATATTTGGTAATCTTTGTGAAATCTTAGAAATCTTTGGGAAATAATTGAAATGTTTTAAATCTATCTAAAATCTTTGAAACATTTGTGAAATCTTTGGAAAATCATTGTAATCTTTGTGTAATCTTTAAAATGTAAAAGAGATCTTGGAGATATCATTGAAATATTTCTAAAATTTTTTTGAAATAATAGAAATCTTGGTGCAATCTTTGAAATCTATCGGAAATCTTTGTGAAACAATTACAGACTTTGTGGAATTTGTTAAATTTTTGGCTAATTATTCAAATCTTTGTGAAATCTTTAAAAAGCTTTGCGAAATATTTGAAATATTTGGTAATCTTTGTGAAATCTTAGAAATCTTTGGGAAATCATTGAAATCTTTGGGAAATCATTGAAATCTTTTAAATCTATCTAAAATCTTTGCTAAATCTTTGAAATCTTTGTGAAATCTTTGGACAATCATTGTAATCTTTGTGCAATCTTCAAAATCTAACAGAAATATTTGTGAAATGTTTGGGATATCATTGAAATATTTGTGAAATTTTTAAGAAATAATAGACATCTGGGTGCAATCTTTGAAATCTATCGGAAATTTTTGTGAAATATTTTTAATCTATCCGAAATCTTTGCAAAATCTTGTAAATCTTCGTGAAATCTTTGAAATCTATCGGAAATCTTTGTGAAAAAATTGAAGTCTATGTTGAATCTTTCAAGTCTATTCGAAATATTTGCGAAATATTTGTGAATTTTTTTTGTAATCTTTGGGAAACTATTCAAATATTTGTGAAATCTTTGCGAAATATTTGGTAATATTCGTGAAATTATTGATATCTTTGTGAAATCTTAGAAATCTTTGGAAAACCATTGAAATCTTTGTGCAGTCTTTGAAATCTACCGGAAACCTTGGTGAAAGAATTATAGTCTTTGTGAAATTTGTTAAATCTTTGGGTAATTATTCAAATCTTTGTGAAATCTTTGAAAATCTTTGCGAAATATTGGAAATATTTGGTAATCTTTGTGAAATCTGAGAAATCTTCAAGAAATCATGGAAATGTTTTAAATTTATCTAAAATCTTTGAAATATTTGTGAAATCTTTGGAAAATCATTGTCATCTTTGTGCAATCTTTAAAATCCAACATAAATCTTTGTGAAATCTTTGGGATATCATTGAAATATTTGTGAAATCTTTGGGAAATAATAGAAATCTTTGTGCAATCTTTGAAATCTATCGGAAATCTTTGTGAAATATTTTTAATCTATTCGAAATCTTTGCAAAATATTTTAAATCTATCGGAAATCTTTGAGAAACAATTGAAGTCTTTGTTGAATCTTTCAAGTCTATTCGAAATATTTGTGACTTTTTTTTTAATCTCTGTGAAATTATTTTAATCTTTGTGAAATCTTTGGTAATATTCGTGAAATTATTGAAATCTTTGTGAAATCTTTGGGAAATCATTAAAATCTTTGAAATGTATCTAAAATCGTTGCTAAATCTTTGTGAAATATTTGGAAATTTTGCGAAATATTTGGTAATATTTTTGAAATCTTAGAAATCTTTGGGATATCATTTAAATAATTGTGAAATCTTTTAAATATATCTGAAATCTTTTCTAAAGCTTGGAAATATTTGTGAAATTATTAAAATCTTTGTGTAATCTTTGATATCTATCAGAAATATTTGTGATACAATGGAAGTCATTGTTGAATCGTCCATTCGAAATATTTGCGAAATATTTATGAAATGTTTTTTAATCTTTGGGTAGTAATTCAAATCTTTGTGAAATCTTTTAAAATATTTGCGAAATATTTGAAATATTTGGTCATCTTTGTGAAATCTTAGAAATCTTTGGGATATCATTGAAATCTTTTGAATTTATCTAAAATCTTTGCTAAATCTTTGAAATCTCTGTGAAATTTTTGGAAAATTATTGTAATCTTTGTGCAATCTTTCAAATGTAACAGAAATCTTTGTGAAATCTTTGGGACATCATTGAAATATTTGTGAAATCTTTGGGAAATAATAGAAATCTTGGTGCAATCTTTTAAATCTATCGGAAATATTTTAAATCTTTGTGAAATCTTTGAAACCTTTGTGAAATCTTGATAAAATCTTTCTGAAATCTTTGTGAAATCTTAGAAATCTTTGGGATATCATTGAAATATTCGTGACATCTTTTAAATCTATCTAAAATCTTTGCTAAAGCTTGGAAATGTTTGGGAAATCATTAAAATCTTTGTGCAATTTTTGAAATCTATCGGAATTCTTTGTGAAATTTTTGGGATATCATTGAAATGTTTGTGAAATCTTAGGGAAATAATAGAAATCTTGGTGCAATATTTGAAATCTACCGGAAACCTTTGTGAAACAATTACAGACTTTGTGAAATTTTTTAAATCTTCGGGTAATTATTGAAAACTTTGTGAAATCTTTAAAAATCTTTGCGAAATATTTGAAATATTTGGTAATCTTTGTGAAGTCTTAGAAATCTTTAGGAAATCATTGAATTCTTTTAACTCTATCTATAATCTTTGAAATATTTGTGAAATCTTTGAAAAATCATTGTAATCTTTGTGCAATCTTTGAAATCTATCGGAAATCTTTGTGAAACAATTGAAGTCTTTCTTGAATCTTTCAAGTCTATTGGAAATATTTGCGAAATATTTATGAAATGTTTTTTAATCTTTGGGTAGTTATTCAAATCTTTGTGAAATATTTGAAAATATTTGCGAAATATTTGAAATATCTGGTAATCTTTGTGAAATCTCAGAAATCTTTGGGAAATCATTGAAATCTTTTGAATTTATCTAAAATCTTTGCTAAATCTTTGAAATCTTTGTGAAATTTTTGGAAAATTATTGTCATTTTTGTGCAATCTTTAAAATCTAACAGAAATCTTTGTGAAATGTTTGGGATATCATTGAAATATTTGTGAAATCTTTAAAAAATAATAGAAATCTTGGTGCAATCTTTGAAATCAATCGGAAATCTTAGTGAAATATTTTTAATCTATCCGAAATCTGCGAAATATTTATAATCTTTGTGAAATCTTTGAAACCTTTGTGAAATATTTATAAAATCTTTATGAAATCTTTGTGAAATCTTAGAAATCTGTGGAAAATCATGTAAATATTTGTGAAATCTTTAAAATCTTTATGAAATATTTGCTAAAGGTTGGAAATATTTGGGAAATCATTAAAATGTTTGTGCAATCTTTGAAATCTATCAGAAATCTTTCAAGTCTATTCGAAATATTTGTAACATTTTTTTTTTAATCTTTGGGAAATGATTTAAATCTTTGTGAAATCTTTGGTAATATTCGTGAAATTATTGAAATCTTTGTGAAATCTTAGAAATGTTTGGGAAATTATTGATATCTTGGTGCAATCTTTGAAATCTATCGGAAACCTTTGTGAAACAATTACAGACTTTGTCACATTTTTTTAATCTTTGGGTAATTATTCAAATTTTTTTGAAATCTTTGAAAATCTTTGCGAAATATTTGAAATATTTGGCAATCTTTGTGAAATCTTTGTGAAATCATTGTAATCTTTTAAATTTATCTAAAAACGTTGCTAAATCTTTGAAATCTTTAGAAATTTTTGCGAAATATTTGGTAATATTTTTGAAATTATTGAAATCCTTTTGCAATATTTGAAATCTATCGGAAACCTTTGTGAAACAATTACAGGCTTTGTGAAAGTTTTTAAATCTTTGGGGTAATTATTTAAATCTTTGTGAAATATTTGAAAATATTTGGGAAATATTTGGTAATCTTTGTGAAATCTTTGGGAAATTATTGAAATCTTTTGAATTTATCTAAAATCTTTGCTAAATCTTTGAAATCTTTGTGAAATTTTTGGAAAATCATTGTAATCTCTGTGCAATTTTTAAAATCTAACATAAATCTTTGTGAAATCTTTGGGATATCATTAAAATATTTGTGAAATCTTTAGAAAATAATAGAAATTTTAGTGCAATCTTTTAAATCTATCGGAAATATTTGTAAAATATTTTTAATCTATCCGAAATATTTTAAATCTTTATGAAATCTTTATAAAATCTTTCTGAAATTATAAGAAATCTTTGCGAAACCTTTGAAATCTTTGTGAAATCTTTGGCAATATGAATTTTATACCGATATTTATTATTATTTATTACTTACTATTTATTGTTTACTTATTATTTATTTTTTATGCACAATTTCTACATAGTATGATACAATTATACCATGTACAAATGGTGCCATTCAATAATATTGCCGCGTTTGATTCCAATTTTACGGAAATTAGTGGAATTTTTTTTTCAATTCCGAAAATATTTTTACCTAATTAAATATTATTTTAATATAGGAGAAGTTCAACAACTGCAGTGGGAATTGTCGCGTCGAAATGCTGAAAGAGACACTTTAAATTTGGAATTGTCCTCGCTATCGTTGAAAGTGGAAGAGTTGACTTTGAAAGTCACAGAGGTTGAAGGATTAAACGAAAATTTAAATGATGTCCGAACCAAATACGACGCACTTCTTCAAATGTATGGTGAGAAAGTTGAAGAGAATCAGGAACTTTTATTAGATTTAGAGGACGTTAAGGAAATGTACAAGACTCAAATAGATCAACTTCTTAACAGGGACGCCCAAGAGACTAAATAATTCATAATTATCTTCGGACAAGTTCAATTCAATTTCCGAATCAAGTATGTAATACATATTATGTCGGAAATTTCTGAAACGTCTTTAATGAAAAAGTCTTTCTTATAAATTTAAACAAAAAATTGTTTAAAAAACCTAAACAAAATTATATTCTAGATAATAAATTGTTTCTATAAACTTGTTTTGTTTCTAATGTTGTACTTAATATGGGATATTTAATATTTATTATAAGGAATATAAATTGTTATTATTGTAAATTCGAGCATTGGCAAAGATGGAATTTTCATGAAAACGGCGTTCCAGAGATTTCAAATAAATTATTATCTTTATAAAAATATCTCGGTGAGTGTGTAAATATTTATAATTAGCTTCGGCTTGAGTGCGTGTATTTGATATTAAAAAGTGTAGAAAATCATAGAAGAATTTGTGTAAAAATTTATACTACTTTTGCATATTTAAGTTTAATGAGTAAGGCTAGTAATAAACATTTTATCAAGAAAATGTTCAAGTTTCTCTCAAATCAAATATTTAGGTAATTCAGAATTACCTTCACTTTTAAATAAAAATTTTGTTTGTATTCAGAAATTTTAAAAATCTCGCACGTGATTTACTATATAGTAAAAATTTGTTCATTTAGTAATATATATGTTGTATCATTAAAGTTTATTGTACATAAAATTTAGTTTTTAAGTGAGATGTAGAAAGAAAATATGTCCATATTTAAGGTTCAAAGTACATTCTTTTTAGAGGTGTACAAGAAAATTAAAATTCAAACGAGTCGAGTACGAGCTTTCCGGAAAGTTCGGAAGTTTCGAGTTCTCGAAAGATTTTGGATAAAAATTTTTAGTTTTTTGCACACCCCTAATTTTTTTGAAGGAAAGCTTGAGGAAACAGGGATTTTAATGTGATATGGATTGTATTATAATTTGAAGACCTTGTAAAGTATGGTTAATAAATTGATTTCGAATCAATCACGTCTGAATGAATATAATTTTCGTATTTTTGCCTCCACTGAAACTAATAATAAAATGAAAAATAATAAATAAAGTTGAAAAGTCATTTCTTTGGTTAAAAATTTAACTATTATGGTGAAAATCCTTTTTTTTTTGTTTCACCATTGAACTGTTTTGTAGAAAACTAGTTTTTTTTTCAAATAATTTCCTAGTAGAAATTTAATTTTTTTTTTTTAATGAAACTGTTTCGTTGAAAATTATTCTATTTTAGTTAAGCATTCAACTATTTTGTTAAAATTCTTTTTTTTGGTTTGAATTCAACTGTTTTTTATAAATTAAAATAGTTTTTGGTTAATGTTAAAAATTCATTTTTAAAAATAAATTTTTTTTTAACTTAAAATTTAACTTTTCCATTTTTTGTTAAAACTTCGTCTTTTCTAGTTGAAAATACCACTACTTGGTGGAGAATTGATATATATTTTTGAAAATTCGTCTTTTGTTAGAAAAGTAATCTTTTTGATCGTAAATTTATTCCTTTGATTGAAAATTGTTTTTTTTTTATTGGAAAATTCATGTATTTTGTTAAAAATTTCATCTTTTTTGGTAAAAAAAATAATCTTGGTTGAAAAATTCATGTTTTTGATTGAAGATTCATCATTTTAGTTAAAAATTAATTTCTTTGGTTGAAAATTTAACTATTTTGTAGGTAAATTGTTTTTTTATTGAAATTAATGGACATTTTAACTGAAAATTTAACATTTTCATTTTTTGTTTAAAGTTTGTCCTTTTCAGTGGAAAATTCCACTATTTCGTGGAGAATTTATTTATTTATTTTTTTGAAAATTCGTCTTTTTTGTTGAAGAAGTAATTTGTTTGGTTGAAAATTTAACTATTTTGTGGAAAATTCATTTATTTGGTTGAAAATTCGTCTTTTTGGGCAAAAATTTAATCTTCTTAATTGAAAATTTATCTGTTTGGTTTAAAATTGAACTATTTTGTTAGAAATTCGCCTTTTTGGTAGAAGATTGATCCTCTTGGTTAAAAAATCAACTAGTTGGTTAAAAATTCATTTCTTTGAATGAAAATGTAACTATTATGTTGATAATTCATATATTTGGTTAAAAATTCGTCTTTTTGGCAAAAATTTTATCTTCTTATTTGAAAATTTATATTCTTCTTTGGAAATGTAACTAATTTTTTTGACATTCGACTTTTTTGTTAGAAAAGTTGTCTTTTTGGGGAAAAATTTAATCTTCTTTGTTGAAAATTTATCTGTGGTTGAAAATATTATTATTAAAATATTAACCTTCTTGGTTTATTTAGTTCTTATGTTGTACTCATATTCTTTATTTATTCTCACATTTATATTTAACCATTTTGTTAAAAAATTCGGGTTTTTAATAAAAATTAATTTGTTTAAATTAAAAAGTTGAATTGTTCGATTTTTGTTGAAAATTTTCTTTTTTAATTGAAAGCTCCACTATTTCGTTGTAATTTGTTGATAATTCCTGTATTTTATTGAAAATTTGTCTTTTTGGCAAAAATTTAATCTTTTTGGTTCATTCAGTCCTTATTTTGTCTTCATATTCTTTATTTATTCTCATATTTATATTTAACAATTTGGTTAAAAATTTTGTTGTTGTTGTGAAAATTAATTTTTTGAATGGAAATTTAACTATTGCATTTTCTGTTGAATAATTCGTCTTTTTCAGCTGAAAATTCAACTATTTGGGTAAAAATTAGTTTTTTGGGTTAAGTATTAATCATTTTAGTTGAAAATTGATTTCTTTGGATGATAATTTATCTATTTTGTTGATAATTCATGTATTTGGTTTTAATTCAACTGTTTTTTTTTAATAAATTAAAATCTTTTCTGGTTAAAATATCAAATAGTATATTTTTCGTTGAGAATTAATCTTTTTTTCTTGGAAGTTCTTTTTTTTTGTGTTAAAAATTTATCGTTTTTAGTTTAAAATTCATTTTTTTAGGTCAAAGTTAAACTTTTCCATATTTTCTTCAAACTTCGTCTTTTCTAGTTCAAAGTATCACTATTCGGTGGAGAATTTATATATTTTGTTGAAAATTCGTCTTTTTTGTTAGAAAAATAATTTTTTTTTCTTGAAAATTTATTCCTTTGGGTGAAAAATTCGTTTTTTATTGAAAAATAATGTTTTAACTGATAATTTAATTATTTCATTTCTTGTTGAAAATTTCTATTTTGGAATGGAAAATTCGCCTATTTTTTTGGTTGAAAAGCTTATTTTCTTGTTTGAAGCTTCATCATTTTAGTTAAAAATTCATTTCTTTGATTGAAAATTTAACTTTTTTGTTAGAGAAGTAATTTTTTTGGTTGAACATTTTCCTTTGGTTGAAAATTCGACTGTTTTGTTGAAAATTCGTTTTTTATTCAAAAATTAATGTTTTAAACTGAATATTCAACTATTCCATTTTTTGTTGAAAATTTTTATTTTTTAGTGGGAAATTCCAGTATTTTTTTTTGGTTGAAGATTCATCATTTTAGCTGAAAATTGATGACTAGTGTAAAATTAAACTATTTTGTTGAACATTCGTTTTTATTTTGGTTGCAAACATCATGTATTTTTTTAACTTCTTTGGTAGAAAATTAATCTTCTTGGTTGAAAATTAATCTTTTTAGTTGAAAATTGAACTACTTTGTCGAAAGTTAAAGAAAAAAAATTTTTAGTTGAAAATATAATATTCCATTTTCGGTTAAAAATTCGCCTTCTTTGGTAGAAAACTAATCTTCTTGGTTCAAAATTCATCATATCGATCGAAAATTCAACTATTTGATTAAAAATGAATTTTCTTGATTCAAGAGTCATAAATTTAGTTTATAATTCATATCTTTAGTTAAAACATTTTTTGGTGGAAAAATCTTGTATCTTATTGAAAAAACGACATTTTTTGGTAGAAAATTGATCTTTTTGATTAAAAATTTATTCATTGTTTTGTATTAAAAATTAATTTTTTTAACTGAAAATTTAACTATTCCATGTTTTGTTAAAACTTTGTCTTTTTTGGCGTAGTACAGAAAAATTTATGTATTTTGCTGAAAATTCGTCATTTTTGTGAGAAAAGTAATCTTCTCGGTTGAAAATTAAACTATTTGGTGAGAAATTAATTTCTTTGGTTCAAAATTTAACAACTTTGTTAATAATTCATCTGTTGGTTTGAAAATTTAACTATTTGGGTAAAAATTAATTTTTTTGGTTAAATATTCATCATTTTAAAAGAAACTTTATTCCTTTGGATGAAAATTTAACTATTTTGTTGATAATTCATGTATTTGGTTGAAAATCCGTCTCTTTGGTCACAAATTTAATCTTCTTAGTTGAAAATTTATCTGTTTGTTTGGAATTTTACTATTTGGTTAAAAATTATTTTTTTTTTCAGAAAATTAATCTTCTTGGTTGAAAATACATATTTTTAGTTATAAATTCAACTACTTGGTTGCAAATCGAACTTTATTAAAAATTAATTTTCTTTTTTAGTTGAACATTCATCATTTTAGTTGAAAATTTGACTTTTTTGAGCACCCCTAATTTAAAAAAAAAAAAAGTTAGAGGAAACAGGGATTATAATGTGACATGGATTGTATTATAATTTGAAGACCTTGTAAAGTATGGTTAATAAATTTATTTCGAATCAATCATGTCTGAATGAATATAATTTTCGCACTGTTGCCTCCACAGAAACTAATAATAAACTAATAAATATAGGGTTCCACCATATCCCTATTTTCACAATAGAATGGAAAAATATCTTTTTCCCGTCGAGTCGCCAACAAAAAGAAAATGCTGGTACATTACTTTGCTTAACCAAGGCTATGAAGAAAAGATGCGAGTCTGCATTTACGGAATGAGACAAAATAAATTTATTTCACGTGAATCACAATTGTACCAAATTTTGACAGTATTAATGTTGACTTATATTAAAGGGAAAGAAAATAATAATTGCAACTACATAAATCTTTTGAATGCATGAAAGCCAGAATTTGGATAGTGTTTCTTATGACATTTATACCAATCAACTAAAAACAGGAGATTTTTTTTTCTTATATGATTTCAAGTTTCCTTCCCTTGGGCAAACAATTTTTTAATTAAAAGTACATTAATATCCTACTACGGCTATTGTAGACTGTCGAGCTGTTCAGGCCTGTATTTCGCTCACGACTATAGGATTGAAAGCCACTGAACAGCAGGTCTAAACCTATGTTAACGTAAAAAAAAACCGATTGAGCGAATTTGGAAACGCCGAAAAATCTTTGACAGTAAACTGGAATACATACTTAGGAATAAAATTGGTAATTTTTACTTCAGACTAATCTAACGTTTGAGATTTTGATATCCGCTTGGAATGGAAAGAGCAGCTTTATCAAAATTATCTCCATGAGCGATGAGCCACCATTCTTGCTGATTTGCAGGCATTTCCAATTTTCAATGGACAAACATTTTGCTGAGCAACAAATCTCTCTTGGCAATTAGAACATACTTCGCTAAAAACTGATTGCTAAGTGTTTTTTTTTTGTTTTTTTTAATATTATTTTATTTTTTTATTCTAATGATCTTTTCACGCAATGTCAAGGTTTAAAAAAAAATCGTTGGTGCAGGTTTAAATTGATTATTCAATGTGGACATTCTATAAACGGATTTTTTCTAACGTCAAGTGCTTTAAAATTTGCAACAATTAAACAAGTGTTGTAAGCAGATTGTTATCAAAGCTAGTTCTAAAAAACTAGAGGATTAAAAAGAAAAAAAAATTTCAAAAACATTTTGCACGATCAGAATTTTGGTAAGCAGGCAAATCAGCAATTCGGCGGCACTCATCGTGTATAAAAAGAATCAGGTGTCCACCCTGATGTGACGACACAACTAGCAAAATATGCTATCGTTACGAAACCAGTTTCGTCGAACAATCATCGCCGCTATGCTCATCTCCTTATTTATCGTTAACATTCCATGACTACCTTAGTATACGCATGGCAAATTCTACAACCCCCTAAAAAAAAATTATTGAAAAAACCTTTCGATTGTGCTGTTGAACATACACCATTGCTTTCAATATTATGAGATATTTTTTCCTTGAATCAAGGAAATTCAGAAGTGCTTGTTGGTTACAAAATGATAAGTGATCAAATAACTCTGTGCGCATATCGATACCTGAATGTTAAAAATACTTCTCCCGGAGTTTACATCTAAAAATTACCACTCTGGTCGTTTCAATGATCCTTGGTTATTTTTCATATTTCAATTCCTTGGAATTCACATTGAATTCCTTTGTAATCACATTGAATTCTTTTTAATTCACATTCAATTCCTTTCAATTTAATCTGAATAAACAATGAATTCCTTTGAAATCTTTTGAATTCACATTGAATTCCTTTGAATTCACATTAAATTCCTTTCAATTTAATCTGAATCCACAATGAATTCCTTTTAATTTAATTTGAATTCACTATGAATTCCATTGGATTTACTTTGAATTCCTCTGAATTTACTTTGAAATCCTTTGAATTTACATTGAATTCCTTTACATTTTTCTAAATTCACTGAATTCCTCTAAATTCCTTGAAGTCCTGAAATTCCGGAACTTTAAAATAATACACGGAATACAGAATTCAAAATAATGCATATTAATTTAGATAAATAGAGAATTCAAGAAATTTAGAAAAATTCAAGCAATTGAGAAAATTCAAGGAGTTCTGGGAATTCAGGAAATTAAACGAATTTCGAGAATTCTACATTCCCTGAAATCTGGTAAATTACTTGAATTTCTGGAATTCCGGAACTTCAAAATAATGCAGAATTGAAGGAATTAAGAGAATTTGAGGAATCAGGAGAATTCCGAAATTTCAAAATAATGCATGGAATTCAGATAAATGCAGAATTCATGGAATTTAGAAGAATCCAAGAAATTAAGAGAATTTGAGGAATTAGGAGAATTCAGAGATTTCAAAATAATGCATGGAATTCAGATAAATGCAGAATTCAAGAAATTTAGATGAATCGAAGAAATTAAGAGAATTTAAGAAGTTCTGGGAATTCGGAGAATTCAGGGAATTGAAGGAATTTAGAGAATCCTTCTAAATTCTCTAAAGTCTTGTAAATTACTTAAGCTTCTCGGATTCCACAACTACAAAATAATGCATGGAATTCAGATAAATGCAGAAATCGAAGAATTAAGTTAATTCAAGGAGTTCTGACAATTCAGGGAATTTCGAGAATTCTTCCAAATTCCCTGAATTCTTGTAAATTCCTTGAAGTTCTGAAATTTCAAAACTTCAAAATAATGTCTGGAATTCAGATAAATGCAGAATTCAAGGAATTTAGAAGAATCCAAGGAATTAAGAGAATTTAAGGAGTTCTGGGAATTCAGAGAATCCAGGAAATTGGGGGGAATTTAGAGAATCCTTATAAATTCCCTGAATTCTTGTAAATTCTTAGAAATTCTGGAATTCAGAAACTTATAAATAATAATGCATGGAATTCAGATAAATGCTAAATTTAAGGAACTTAGAAGAATACAAGGAATTAAGAGAATTTAAGGAGTTCTGGGAATTCAGAGAATCCAGGGAATTCGAAGGAATTAAGAGAATTCTTCTAAACTCCCTAAAGTCTTGTAAATTCCTTGAAGTTCTGGAATTCCAGAAAATTCAAAATAAAGCATGGAATTCAGATAAATGCAGAATTCAAGGAATTAAGAGAATTCGGGGAATTCCAAGACTTCAAGGAGTTTAAAGAATTGAAGGAATTCAGAGACCGAATCCATTTCAAATCAGATAGACAGTGCAACTTCAAGTCATATTTGACCTTTTTTGAGAAAAAAGTGATTTTCGCGAAGTTATCAGTATTTGAAAATTTATATTTTAAAGAAGACGATAAACCTCACCAGAATCTGGAAAGAAAATGAAAATATCTCAATTTTGTCCAAATTTATCGATGTTTGAAGAAAAAATTTGTGTTTTTTTTTATGGAAAAAAAGTTTAAAACTCAAATATTCATAAATTGGCAGAAATTCAGAGAGTTCAAGGAATCTATAGAATTCAAGGACTTCGTGGAATTGAAGGAGCTCGTAGAATTTAAAGAATTCGTGGAATTTAACGAATTCGTAGAATTTAAAGAATTCGCAGAATTTAAAGAATTCGTAGAATTGAAGGAACTCGTAGAATTTAAAGAATTCGTAGAATTGAAGGAACTCGTAGAATTGAAGGAACTCGTAGAATTTAAAGAATTCGTACAATTTAAAGAATTCGTAGAATTTAAAGAATTCGTAGAATTGAAGGAACTCGTAGAATTGAACGAATTCGTAGAATTTAAAGAATTCGTATAATTGAAGGAAATCGTAGAATTCATAGAATTTAAGGAATTCCGAGAATGCAAGGCTATTAGAATTCACGGATATCAGAGAATCCAGAGAATTATGGAAATACGGTGAATTCAGAAGATTTTAAGGAAGTTATAAGAATTCAAAAGAGTTTAAGTGCATTGCATGTAATTCAAAGGAATTCAAGTGAATACAAAGGAATTCCAGTGAATTCAAAGGAATTCAAGTAAATTAAAAGAAATTTAAGTAAATTCAAAGGAATTCAAGTGAATTTAAAGGAATTCAAGAGAATTCAAAGGAATTCAAAGAAATTCAAAAGAATTAAAATGAGTTCAAAATAAATCTAAACAATATGCTAAACCAGAGAGTATCAATGACTAAACCTGTCTGCTGTTTACCGCGTTTGTCGTTTTCGACTTGACACTCCGAGAAAGGTTCTTTTACCATCGAGGTATCGATCTGACCTTGAATCCAATTAACATAATCATTTTCTCGATTGAAAAAAAACACCTCTGCTTTAACTAATTTTTTTTTCTTTCTATTCTTTTTTTTCCCACATTTTTCGCACGTTGCCAAGGCGTGAGTTCCAAGTAGTTTCGAGCCATTGCCAGAGAGCATAATTATTATTCTCGTGATGGATCGACTGACAATATTTGCGATAAACTGGCGATGTCGACTACACACTGTTCGCAAATCGCAGATGAGGAGCTCGCAAGCGTTTGCTTATCAAGATGAAAGAGCTGCGCAGGCAGACAGGGTTCTCCTGGCGCGTCAACCGTTTGTTTTTTTTGTTCAGATAATCATAGAATCGCTACCTCAGAGCGGCTTGGTCGGCTCGTGAGAAGATGTTTCATTGTTTGCATCTTGGGAGCTCGGTTAATCTGGAATCAACCCGTATTTATAGTGGCTCTTCTCCTAGGCAGGTGAAGAAAGCTTTTTAGCACCCGGTCCGACTGTAGTTTGCCATTTGCCATTTGCCATTAGCCAATTGCCTCTACGACAAAGAGCAGTAGTTGGTACGGGATTGAGTACCATGTGAGATATGAGTTAAACCAACGGCGTGCTCGCGCCGCTTTCCGTTCGCTCAGACCCATGGAGTCCAACCTTCGTACAGAAGGGCCAGGTTGTCGGAGCTTTGTGCCTCGCGGATCACGTACTCCACCTGTTCGGCCGTCGTGTACTTGCGCGATGGGTTTGGATCGCGACCTTCCAATTTCATCCGTACGCGTCGCCAAACATTCAAGGCGTACGCATTCCTCTCTTGCACAGCTGAAAATAATAAACAAACCAATTAAATTACAGTCAGATGGTAGATGGTAAATTCTAGGGCCTGAAAGCATTTTTTCAACTCAGGGTGCCCACTATTTTTTTAATTTTCGTCTCCCGGTGAATATTCGTCATTTCTCCCGGTTTAGAGAAAAAATCAACTCTCTTTACGAAACAGTTTTTTCATATATACAGGGCTCGGACTCACTTTAGGCATCAAGAATAGTGTAAATAGTATCACATTTTAAATATTATTGTCAAAAAAGTGCCATAAAATTTTTCAAGTATTAAAAATGAACTTTAATGTTTATTTAAAATGTTATTTTTTAGTCTATAAATTATCAACATTCCTATTTATTTATCGCATGCTGAATTAATAGAATCCATTAAGAAAATCCAACTATTTTTGGTTGAAAGTTCATTGATCTCGATTGAAAAGTCTATTATTAAATTTTTCGTTAAAAAGTCATCCTTTTATTCACAAATTTTATTATTTGGTTCAAAATTGAATTATTTGAACAGATGAATTTGGAACCAAGAAGATTAAATGTATATCAAACCAGATAAATTTAGACAAAAAATAGAATAGTTAAATATTCATTTGTAAAAAAATTAATTTTCATAAAAAAAACTAATTTTCAACAAAAGAAATAAATTTTCAATCGACAAGATTAATTTTGTACCAAAAAAAATGAATTTCTAACAACAAAATTTGACTTTTTTAAATGAATATTCAACCAAACATCAAAGAGTTAAATTTTCAGTTAAAGAAATTAATTTACAACAACATTTTGTTTAAACTCGTTGAATTTTCAACCAAAAAAGGTTTTTCAGTCGCTATTTACAATTAGCGAAAATATTGAAAATTTAATCAAATCGTTATATTGTGACAAAAATCCTGTAACCAGTGAAAAATTGACAGAATAATTCGAGCAAGAACTGATTTAAATACCCTGTAAATTACAGATGTTTCCGTTTTTCTTTCTAGGATGTATTCAGCTTAAAAAATAATAGTTTGTAATAGAACTAGCAAAAATTAACCATTTGTGATAAGTGTTGTTTTTCAAAATGCTTATTCAAATGTAAATAATGCAATGCAAATATAGAACAATGGTGATTTTCCATTTATTGTAAAAATACCATTTTGACTGTTATTTAACAACAAAGTTAATTGTCCTCATATTAAATATAAATTGCAGGCCTCGAACTTGTCAAAATAGTGCCATAAAATTTTTCAAGTATTAAAAATGAACTTTAATGTTTATTTAAAATGTTATTTTTTAGTCTATAAATTATGACGAAACTGCGCAATTTAAAATAAATGCGTGTAGGGGGTTTAAATTAAGTGAACTTTAAAATAAGCGGTCTTTAAGATATACGGAAGTTAACTGTATTTTCATTTTTCATTTTGTGTCAGAATTTTCGCAGGATCCCTCCAAAATTTATCAGCTTCACAGTGCAAAGTGAAAATAAATTCTTCTTGCAATTATTAGAAATCAGAGAAAGCTCCAATGTCTTTGACAACTTAAAATCGATCATTAGACTTGAAACTGAGCAGAATTTTTTTGTTTAGTTGTTCTGCAGATTTGAAGTTCATCTTCCATACATTGGCCAAGGCGCCAATTGGCAAAGTCTAGAGTTTTGAGATTCTATCATGGGGATCTGTAGATCATAAATCAGCTTGTTGTTCCAAGTCGATATCTTCGAATTGCTGATTCTGATTATATTCTCATAATTTTGAAGTCAAGTTCAAAAGGAACAACGTCCTTGCTATATTGCTTAAAGTTTTTTAAAGGGTTTATCACATTATTTTGTTTAAAGTTGGAAGGATGTATTTTTCCTGTTCTACACTGAGAAAAAAAATCAAGCTTTGAATCGATGGAAACACCCCATGCTTCAAAATCTTGAAAAAATTATTATGTTAAAGGGGGGAATCATGCTTCTGAAGCATGCAAAGTGTTCATGCTCGAAACGTAAGGCGTTCATGCTTTTTCAGCACGAACCTCATCCTTTAGAGGCATGTGTAGCACAGGGCAGAAGCATGAAATAGCTCACCGTCCGAAGGTAAGACTTTCACGGTTCTAAACTGTGAAACTCTTGCCTTGAGTGTCCAGGCCGCGATAGCAGGGAGGGTGAACGCACGAGATTCACAGTTTCAAACGGTGGAGTTCATGGGTTTGAAGCTTGGACTCATTGCAAGCGTTTAAAGGTTGGACTACGTGCTTGCAGAAGACAAAGCCCATGCGGCTGAAGCATGGATGCCCTCCTTTTACCTCGTGAATAGATTTCTAGCCTTTAAAAGATGAATTCATCGATATAACTTGTGAAATTCTTGCTTTGAAAGCATGTAAAAATTACAAGCTCCAAAAGCATGAAGGTTCATCCTTTTAAAGCTTGATTTTTCTCTCAGTGTAGAAAGCAGTACCGCCAATTACACAATGTTCATTTCTGTCATACATTCGTGAAAAAGTACAGTCCAACCTCCGAATAAGACCGCGCTCGGGCTTGTAGGGGAATATAATTCCGAGAAATGAGTTACCCCCACCAGCCGTCCGAAATCGCCACGAAAAATTCTTGGATCAACCTCCGAATAGGACCGCTTGTACTCGATGCATTTCACGTGCAAATTGTGGCCACCTAACATAGGTCTTATTCGGAGGTTCGCCCCCGATTCCATGATGCGCGCAGTAGTGGGGGCAACTTTCGAACGAAGATTAGGAGAAGCGGTGTTATTCGGAGAGGGCCTATCCAGAGGTTGCACTGTATGTTAGTCCGTGAAATATTTGTAGCTCGATACAAAGAGTATTTAAAACTGTCAGTGACCCTTTCGAATTCAGCTTAAAATGTCGAGGAAAATGTTGAAGTTATTATCAGAGTAGAATTCATTCGGAATGTTTAAAGTATCATGAGTAGAGTTCTTGTTTCTTTCGATTTCCAGGCTTTCAAGAATAGTTATTTGCTTTAAAAGAATTCGTTCCTTCAAATTATAATAATAGTTGCATAATTTGTTGAGTTCTCGACATAGAGGAAGTTCGCATTCAAATTCCGTGTGGAACATTAAAATGTTCTGCAGATCGATGAATGTAAGAATTCTCCACCTTTTTTGGTAGGTGGAAATCGGCCCCATACCTCGAAAATAAATTCCGCACATTTCTACGAAATTTTATATTGTGTAGGCTACCTGCGATGTCGGCAGAGGTGCAGAATGTCAGACGGAATCTATAATCTAATGTTTCAACTATTTATTTGTGTCCTTATCTTCAAATAATTTATTTATAATAGATACAGTCTAATAATGAATTCAAGAGTGATAGCTTGAATTTATGATATTTGTCAATGTTGTCAGAGTAAATTCAGTCGTTTATAATAATCGATATATTCAAAGGTATTATTTGTTCGAAAAAACGGGTTTTGAGGGAAGAAAGTATAGTCATATACTTTCAAGATTATTATTATTATTGTTGATATCGATTAAATTTTAAAAGCAAGAAGATTATTTTTCATTACAAAATTTGATACCTACAAAAACTGTATTTTTTACCCAACTTTTTAATGGAACTTTAGTGAATAATAGCTTAATTTGTTGAAAAGAAACCGTCTGCAATAAAAACTTGCACACATTCAATTTCATAAGGTACATCAATTATCATTAAATACTGTTACAACCTATTCCTTATACATTAAAAAAATTATTTTTCAATCATTTTTATGATGACAGGCAAGAAAATATGATAGAGATGTCACAGATTCTAAAAGCCCTTAATTGGATTAAAATTAGACAAAGATCTGTTAGTCGGATTTATGCAGACTTATCTTGAAATTTGGGTACCAATCGGTTAAAAAGTGTAGGCTGTAGGTGTGACTAATTATTAAAAACATCAATCTTTCTTCATGAAAAGTAATAAATCTAAAAAATTATTAGATTTATAGACACCTGAAAAATCGACGAAGAATTCTATCCAACCGACTTATCTCGAAATTGGAGTACCAATCGGTTAAATACTGTAGGCTCTACTCAGAGAAACTTTTGGTTGTGAAATTTGATACTTTAATATTTATTTTTACAATAAGACAATACCAAGTCAGATTATAGCATCAATATTTTAAGATTTACTGTTGTGAATATTAAGCTGTGAAGTCACAAAGTATATTGAAATATAATAAGAAATGCCCAAATAATTATACTTATACCGAAAGAAAGTTTCTATAACAATCACCGCAGGGTCCCACTGGAAGCAACAGCCATATATGAAAATGACAGTGACTCCCAGTAGAACCGCGGTAAATCACACTAATGTCCACGGCTCACGACCGTGAAATGGGTGGCCACAGGGCACGACGAAATCACAACGACAGGCCGTCGAAAGCCTCTTGTGTCTTGAGGACACAGAGTGACCTATGGATGACAGTTTTCTGCACCCATCTCGCAAATACCTTGGCATGTTTTTAGCACGTGGGTATGGCTTTGAGGTTGAGAACCAGTAATTTTATCACACCTCCGAAAGCACCGATCTCAAGGACAATTACTTTAACTGAATATTTTGAGTACAGTCGCTGCGGCTCCCTTTAAAGATCTTGATACCTCTGCTCCTTTTATTTCTCCTTGGCAATGATGTTGTAGTCGGCCAAAGCCTAGAATCCGATCACGACTATAGTTCGTTTCTCGAAGTTCTGAAGAACAAAGTCAGGCGAATGGTAAATCCCATTCATGGCTACGCCTAACAACCGTGAGATGGGTGGTCACAGGACACAACGAAATTACAGCGACAGGCCGGCGAAACCCTCGTGTGTTTCTAGGACACGAAGCGACCCAAGGATGACAGCTTTCTGCATCCATCTCGAAAGTGTCTTGGCATATTTTTGACACGCGGGTATGGCTCTAATGTTACGAACCAGTGATAGTTTTGCACCTCCGAGAGCACCTATCAGAAGGACAATCACTTGTACCGAATATTTTCGGTACAGTCGTTGCAGTGATCTTGTAGTTTTGGACAATTGACTATCTACTTTCGTATACTTTCTACGGATGACCTTTTCATTGTTATGAGATAAAGCCAGTTACAATAACTGAAATTATGAAGGCATGGCTCAATTAAATTTTATTTAGCTGAATCAATTTTCGGTATAACGGGGTCCCAGCCTACCCGTCGTTATTTCACCTTTTCTCCAACTTGGCTAATTTTAATAACTAGATACTGTCGAAAAATTGGAAAGAATCGATAGTGAGCAAAAATTCAATTAAGACTAGGGTTCGAACCCCGTCCGCTGGTGTTTTCACGCGCCAGGTCCACTGGACTGGTAGACGCTCGAATTTCCCTCTACTATCGACTTTTTGCTTCTCTTACGACGCCGGTGGGTAGGGATCATATAAAATGGTGGGATTTAATTTGTTATTAAATTCCGCAATGTTACATCTTACACAATTTTTAGAAACGAAAAAAAGTGTATACAAATCGGTTAATATTTTCATTGATAATGGAAATATTTTAGTGCATGCAAAATTACAAGAACTGTAAACTGGGATTGAAGATATTAACCGATTTTTTATATCTTTTTTTAATTTCCTCGTAATTATCTAATGAAGCTCATGCAGCCTGTTAAAATTCAATTTATAAATATTCTACCAAATTTCAAATTTTTTAACCGGATCTATTCCTCTAACAATCAGGTATCCCCCTTAGGTTCCTGTATTGTGAAAAATTGTAGGGTGGCAGCCCTGCTGATTCCTACAAAGTGCGAAAAAAGTTTGGGTACCGCTGAGCTAGAGTACCCGAGCGGAAATCGAATGACCTGGGTTCAATTCTCAGCGAAGCGAAACAGGATCTTTTTTTACAGAAAATGTTACAATTAATTTATTCAAGTTTTTGGAATGAATCAGGCATGTAAAATTGATAGGTTATTTTTCCATTGCTCCGTTGCGTTTAATATATTTATAACACTAGTATTATATCCGTGCAAAAACACTAGCATAGAATACTGGGCATATTGATTACGTAACTCCGTCTAACTTTCATTAAATAGTTACAGAACTGTTATTACACTAAATAATGCTGTTATCAAATTTGTACATATTTTTTAAAGAACGTTTATAATATCGTTCTAGAATTTCTACTGAACGGGTGAAATATTTTTCGAGAAATGTTACAGAATAGTTACTCTCCCTAGGGATCGCGGGACCTTGCAGCTGGTGGGAGGGCTTAAGGGTCTCATCAGACTCTAGATCTGAAAGAGGTGAATCAGAGGAGCTGCATCACGAGGTTCAGCTACTCTGGGGAACTGACGGACTCTAGTCTGTGGGACCTAAACTAAGGAGCGATCCTAGCAGAGGGCAATAGCAAAGCCTCCTGGAATATCAAGGAGTGAGTTCTCATGCTCTCAAGCCACGATGTGATCGCCGTGTCAAGGACTTAATGGCACCAGGGTTCATAAATCCTTGAACACCCTGGCGCGCCGCCCTCAATCAAGGCAGGCAGGCCGGAGTCACAAAGAAGGTGTCTTAACGGAGACTTAGAAACACCCAGAAAAATCCCATAGTATGTATTTATGCTCAAAAAAGTAATAAAAGAATTGAGGGCTCCAATCCGGGACACTCATCTAACCTACCGCCAAAGGTGGGCGGCTCCTCAGGGGTCAGCCTACTAGAAGCGGTGCAAACTTCTGATATCGATGACAATAATCTTATTGCCACGGTGGAGCAACAGCTAATGGGGCTCGCCATAAGGAAGAGGAAATGTAGCGGTGCACAGAGAAGGAGAGCCTGCTCAGCGCGGCTTGCAAACAGAAGCAAAGGCACCTCACAGGTGACCATGGCTGCAGAAACAGCATCTGGAGCAACTCCTCAGGCTGGTCCCACAGGCAAGAGGAGGAAGAAATCCAAAGACACTCTCCCGAACAGAGAGTTAAAACGGTAGAAGGCTCTGGAAAAACAGGGCCTCACTTTGGCGCAGATGGCTAACAACGTGGAGAGATCTCTAGAGTTTGGGCTCAAGAAGGGACTAAACCTGGAGATCAAGGGGACGGAGAGTCTCCAAAGATACCGCAGAGCGACCGTACTGATTTCCGGCACCTTCGAGGATCCGTCGACCGTTCTGAGGCGCCTAAGCTTTCAGGACCCCACTCTACAAACTGATTCGTGAAGGTGCATTGCAACAGGCAGGGAGCCAGTCTAAAGGGGAAGGGCTGCATTCTAGTTGTAGATAGAGTTGTAGGTATAGTTACCTTCCGCGTGACGCATTTGAGCTTCGTAGGGGGACCAGTAGGTTCCGGAGACGCCTCGAATTAGCCTATCAATGGCTGAGACTGGAATTTCCATGATACCGATTAATTTGCACCACAGCGAAAGCACCTCGGCGGTTATAACCAGGCGTGTGCCAGTGATTGCCCTAATCCAAGAGCCCTGGTTATACAGGGAAAGGATTAGTGGCTTGGGAAGGTGTGGCTACATGTATGAGGGGCTGCGCGAAAAGGCACGAAGGGCATGGATATCCGTCAAGGGTATGGATGCGATTGTGATTCCTAAGCTCTGCTCCAGGGATCTCACCGTTATTCAGGTGAGACTCAGGCGTGGAAGCGGAGAAAAGCTAGATGTGTTTATCGCCTCGGTTTATTTCCGGGCGATGCTGAGGGGCCTTCGCCTCCTGGAGAAGTGAAGGCTCTAATTCAGCACTGCCAGGAGAACAGGATTCCTCTGCTGTTAGACTGTGACGCAAAATCCCACCATACAGTGTGAGGGAGCACAAAAATCAACGGTAGAGGAAGAGATTTAATTGAATACCTAGCGGGCACTGAGCTGGAGATTGTAAATCGTGATGATACTCCCAAATTTCAGATTAAAATCAGAAGTGAGGTTCTTGATTTGACTGTATGCTCGGAAGAACTGAGGAGAAATATATAGGGCTAAAGAGTCAAAGATAAGAAACCCCAGGAATAAACTTTGGGACTCATATAAAGAGGAACTCAAACGCAGGCCGGTGAAATTCCCCACAGTCTACTGTACCATAGCTGATTTAGAGCACGCCGCGGATTTTCTGCAAAGGGCTCTGTCTACATCATATGAAAACAAATGCCCTACAAGTATAATTAAGTATAAAGTATAAAGTATAATCAAGTAATAAATATAAGAAATTATAAAAAGGAATATTGTAGGGGTTTCTTCGAGGAATCAAAGAATCTGGGAAGAATCTGGGAAGGACGGCAATACTGCTTTTAGCCTCTTGGCTGCACAGAGGGCAGCACACCTTTCAGGCAGGCTGTTCGGTAGAAACTGCGCCCCATGCTGTTGTGGCGAAATTAGAGCAGCAGCTGGAACGAGAGGCTTCAAGATGTGGCGTGCCAGAACAGCTAGTAAGCTGCACAGGAAGCATGCTACGCCGTTGGCGCCTCAAAACCAGATGGGACGAAGGCTTAGTCAGGGGGATAGCGCCGAGCAGATGCTCATAGGGGGGTGTATTGTCATCCCTCCTTTGGTGCATTGCAGTAGACGGTCTCCTTCATAGGCCAAATAAGGAAGGGTATTATACCCACGGATAAGCGGATGACATTTTGTGGTGAGAGGCTGGTGACCTAAAACTCGTTTAAATATGTGTGGGTAAACCTAGATAGCAAACTGAACTGGGCGTAGCGTCTTGAGACCCAATGTAGGAAGTTTGTCATGACATTTTGTATGTGCAGAAGAGCCTTTGGTTTGACGTGGGTCTGGGGCCTAAAATGCTTGCATGACTCTACTCCGCTGTCCTTAAATCAAGGCTTCTATACGCGGCCGTGGTCTTCTGGCCACGGGTGAAGCTTAACCATAATCCTTTCGCGTGGGCGGTCAAGTGACCGCCTTTTTGGAATTTCGAATGTCGCGCTCGCCAGTGAGCTTTGGGTGAAACGGGATGGGCATGTGTGCTTTAGTTATACTTACGAGCGCTATTTCCGGCCAAAAGTTCCTTTTTTTTCCTTTTTTTTTGTGCCACATACTCGTAAGTTGATTATATTGTAGTTTCAAGTTACAAGTCTTAAGTTATGTGCTTTTTTTCAAGTTCCAATTATACTTGAGTATATTCTAGTTCTATTCCAGTTTAGTTGAATGAAATTATATTCTTGTCGACAAAAAGTTGAAAAAAAAAATTTTTTCAAGCAAGAATCTTTATTATGCTGATGACTGACTATATGTTGTTTAAATAATGAATTTTGATAAAGAAGATGTTTGTCGAGTTGCATCAGAGTTTCTTTGTTTACATGGCAGTAAACAATTAACAAAAAGTAGAGAAAACAGCATGATAATTATGAAAAAACGTGGGCGGTCAACTGACCGCCCGCACGATCGCCCGTACGATCGCCCGTGTATAAGCCCGCATATAAACTAAACTAAACTATACAATAGTTACTTTATCAGGGATGACATTTTTAGTCAATGGTTAGTTACTTGTTACTACAGCCCAATATAGAACGTGATATGGAAGGGTCCAATTGCACATATTGGGCATAGACTTCTGCCGTCAATTTAAAATTTTAAGCGATGCTTTTTCCCACGTACTTTGGACCCGACTTTAAATAAGGCCAAATGAGCACCTGCGGAATTCATACTAGAGCATTCGTCCACACATACAATAAACAGCCTTTAACACTAACGATACTTTGCAAAACTTATACTAACGCTAAATGACGCACATAATAGCATAAACGTAGATGGACATGCGCACATCCAAGAATGAAATAAAGGGTAGAAGTTAAAAAGAGAGCAAGCAATAATGTGCAATTTTTGTTAATTGTCGTGCACGCTGGATGGCCTTTATTAAATAAGACAAGTAGCCGCTATCGTTGTTAACATTTCCCACACCTTAGGTCCTCCAAGTGATGGAGGCACCTCGTACGAACTTTCCCTGTGGATGAGATCAGGGTTGGGTGCATTGTGACTTTCTTATTCCTCCACTCGTTCAGGGTCTCCTTGTTCAGCGTTCCGGTTGTTTATGTCTGACTAGGAGGTCTGCCAGAATAGTCATATCCCAGTAGAGGAGACGATGTTAATTCTATAAGGCTTTTACTCGGGATATTCGTAAGGACGCGTACATATCTCTAGCAAGAGAAGATTTAATTCTATTAGCATAGTAATTGTAAATATATTCCTGCAAAGCAGGCATTGTACATCCATCAATGAGGAGCTTGATTCTCTAATTTGGATGTCTACAGAGGCGGCACTTATCAATAAGCGACTCAATACCGCAGCAATACAGATAGGTTGCCGATGTTTTGGCAATCGGTAGCTGCAAGCTTTAATGGGCGATACGGGTCTACTCTAAAGATGGAGTTGTAGAGCGGGATATTCGTCCTAGCAGCTGTTTAACCTGGGAGTCACACAGTGTGGACATTTTCATGTGGATGGTTCTGTATTGAGTGCCTTGAGTTCTGTTTTCGATCACGCAACTAACCTAAAGGAGGATGTTAGGAGAGGGATGGCAAAGGTGTTATTCCCTCTGGTGATATTTCTGCCTTTTTTACTGCAAACTGGAGTGGTCTCCTTTCCTGTAATATATCGAGGTATCTATAGGAGTTCTCACCCATTATCGACTGAATCAGTTTCCAATCGAGTCCATATCATCTCACATGCGGTAAGTCTCTCTGCTGCACGTCACACCCGCGGCATGCCACATCCGCGGCATGTTACATCTGCGGCATGTCTCATCTGCGGCATGTCACATCTGCGGCATGTCACATCTGCGGCATGTCACAATTGCGGCATCTACCAAGCGGCTTCTCTCCCGCGCGACATTTCTCACAGTGAAATTGACATTTTTGCGGCATCTTTCTCAATTCTGTAATGATAGAAAAAGCATCAGAAAGGTGGCATTTGAGTGGTAAACGTTTCTGCAAAACATATCTCCTCTTTTATATATGGCTCTTCTACTAAATAATAACATTTAAACTCAAATCCAATTTTATTATAGCTCAATTTATACAGTTTTATTGTTCTATATTCTTTTTATGGTTATAACAAATAAAGGTCAAGGCTTTAACTGTCTTTGCAGACCGAAGTAGCGGCTGAGCTTTTAATTTTTCGTGGATTTTGTAGCTGATGACCAGTAAAGCAGGAATTTTTTGAGAGAAATCCTACAATGATAGAAATATACGGCTTGTGAAATTTCTGTCTTCACACAAAATTAAAGCGATGTAATTTTCTCTAACCATAAAATTATATCTTTTTATTCCTGGCCTTTGAATGAATAGAACGAATAATTTGCAACAAAAATTGATTTGTATCGTTTTTAACAGAAGTTTTAATGTTTTGTAAATATTTTTCTCGAGAGTAAGGAAGTGGAACGAAACTTATATTTTTATTCAAAGAACTTTATGGTTCATTATTATTCCTTAAAGCATACACCAAAACCGGAATGCTTTGAATGTCTATCTTATTTATTATTCAGTAATAATAATTTACAAATCAATTAAAGTATAGAAATTAGGGTATTTCGTCCCTTCATATAGATTTCAATATCCAAGAAACTTGTGGATTGCAAAAGTCAACTTTTTTCAAATTGGCTTGAAGCTTGTATTGGGCGAGAGATACTGCTGGAGAGACTTTCCGCAGTTTTTCCATATTTACAACTACTTAGCAAAGTTTCTTGAGCGAGAGGTACCCTTAGGGAGACTTGTCGCAGTTTTGCCATCTTCAGAATTACTTAGAAAATTTGCTTGGAGGAGAGATGCTGCTGGGGAGACTTGCCGCAGTGTTGCCATATTTAGAACAACTTAAAAAATTTGTTTGTTAGAGGCATGCCGCTGTCGAGACTTACCGCTGTTTCTTCATCTTTAGAACTACTTAGAAAATGTTCTTGGGAGAGAGATGCCGCTCGGGAGACTTGCCGCATTTTTTCCATCTTTGCAACTACACTCGAAGTCCAAAGATACGAGAATCTCGGGAATCGGAAACTCCAAAGATACGAGCGTCAAAGGGGCTCCCACTCCTGCGACATTTAGATTTCGAGGACAGTGCGTGAGAACGCACACAGGTCTACTATTCGTATGCAATTCGTAGTGAACAAACGTCGAATTCAAAGCATCACGCATTCGCGCGCGCCTCACGCTCGAATAGGGTGGGAGTGGAGGGGAAAAAATTCAGCTCGTACCTTTGGAGTCGGGACGCTCATATCTGTGGAGTGCTTGTATTTTTGGAGCTCGTACTTTGGAGTTCGAGTGTACTTAGAAAATTTTCTTGGACGAGAGATGCAGCTGGACAGACTTGCCGCAGTTTTGACATCTCTTTAGAACTACTTAGAAAATGTTCTTGGGCGAGAGATGCAGCTGGACAGACTTGCCGCAGTTTTGCCATCTCTTTAGAACTACTAAGAAAATGTTCTTGGGAGAGAGATGCCGCTCGGGAGACTTGCCTCAAGTACTGAATAACCCATACTTCTTCGGAGAAGATGCTTTTTGGATACCTGGTGCATGGATTGGCAGTCGTATCCTCGGGGAACGTTGGTATTCTACTGGTTTAAGTGTTATTTTACAAGTTTAGGCATAAATAATCACCGTGCATGATATAAATATAAAGATAACAAAAATATCGAATATTGCTATCATAAATTAGTCCTTATTTTACACGTAACTTATATATGTTTAATTTATAACTACAAAAACAGATGTTTATATCGCCTTAATATTTGATAAATGTGGATATAATTAAAAAAATTAATGAAATCTGATATTGTATTTAAATTTTCCAACAAGACAATTGGGCGAAAGGCGATCAGCGCTGCAGTTTCGCATTTTTCCCCGCTGAGTCAAATTGTGAACTATAATCATAGTAATCGTGTCATACTCCTGTCTGAAACGTAGCTCCCTCGAGGAATACTTTGTTTTCAAAGATCACAGCCAAACTGAGTCCAAAATTAGTTTGTAGACATTTTTGTCGAATTTCCGCATGCAATTTATATACGGAATTGCCACATAAAATTTCCGTAAAACGCTTTTCGTAGAATTTTGTTAATGTGTGTCTAACCTTGAAATGTTATTTTGTTCCCTATTTACGGCTTAAGGCTAGGTAAGGGTACCACCTGATACCTGGCCGCTTACCGACCTTTTCTATTGTCCTGCGCTAGGCCTACCATACCCTCGAGCTCGATGCTCGCCAAAACGATGTAGTGCTCAAACGAAGGCTATCATTTTAGGGTGCGATGGAACCTTCAAATTATTGAATTTCTAATTAACTGTGTGCCACACCAACATGAAGTTCGAGCCGGAGGCCACTTGTAAATTTGAACATACGTTTTGTTGTTTTTTTATTTTTTTATTAAAGAAATGTATTAAATGAAGCATGCGTCTGTTTTCTTATTATTTTTTATTAAAGAAATGTATTAAATGAAACATGCGTCTCTTTGTTTTCTTATTAAAGATATTTGTAGCCATTTCCTAAAATATAGATTATTCAGCGTGGTAATTCCCAATACATACATAGAGTCCAGTTATTAATTTAAACATACGTAAATTTTTTGACAACAATTTTCAGCTAATCATTCAAGTTCTTATGATCTCAGTTTTTATCCGTTAATTGAATGTTTATAAAAATTCATTGGTGTATTTTAGAATTTTCTTTGGTGTATCTTTTTTTACAATAAATGGCCAAACTTGAAACATGTCTTAAGTGTCTTAAAATTGTACCCATTATCGTATTAAATTCACTCATTTTTATGAAACATATAATGCGTTTTTATAGGATTGATTTTATTCATTTAATAATTTAATTCGCATATCAAAAAGAGGCCAAACTGAAAAAATTGTGATATATTGTCTGTAGTAGGTAAATAATAAAAGTTAATATAAGTTCCATTTACCTTCACTTGGCTTAAGAATACAATTTTTTCTTTTGCGTCATCAGAAAGAACGTGATATTCGCTCTTGGGGTCAAGAGTTTGCCTTATCTGAACTATGATATGCAGTATATTGGTCTTTAATGATTAACGCAATTTTACGTCTAATAATGTTAAGGATTTCCCTGAATTTATCCCCTCCATTAACAAATATAATCCACTATCTTTACTTTATTTTGCTCAGTCTAATAAATTCTTCAATTTAAGCAGATGCATAATTAGTGGTCAACAAAGAATGTTTGCTCTCTTTTAAAAACTGTTAATTATTAAACGTGCCATTTATAACTTTAAATTCTGATACATTTTGAACTCTGGACTGCTGTCATCAAATAAAAATGAAGAATTTCTGTATAATCATGTAAGTACGTGTTACATATTATTATAATTGAATACATTTTTTCGGTCACCTTATTCCTTTTATCCTAATTTAGGCATGGAAATGCTTTATCGTTGATTTTCAAGTTACTAATTTTGAACTTTAGATTACCATGAGTAAATTTAAAAAAGCGTAGTACAAAATTTGCAAATGATTTTTTTTAATGACTTAGTTTTAAGATCTTATCTTAAGAATACTGACTTCAATTTTAACCTAAACGCGGAAATTGACATTGAATTTTTTTTATACAGAAATATAATTTTTAGTTTGTTTAATCGCAGAGTTTTAGAAAAATCGTGAATGTTATTTTTGTTTCTTAAGCTGCATAATATGCCTCATTTTTACATTTTTTCCAGCATAGAAAAACTTTCTTATGTTTAAGTTTCTAGATTTGTTTCTTATTTTCAGGTCTCCATAAAAAATGAAATTTCTCCTATATGAACTCGAATAAAAAATCGGCAATTTTTTTTTTAATTAGACATCTTATGCAGCTCAAGAAATAGAAATAACATTCACAATTTTTTCAAAACTCTGCCATTAAAAAATTTTTTTATTCTATTTTGACTCCGACCAACCTCAAGATATAATTCGATTAATTTCAAATTTTATACACGTTATAAGGGACCCAAAAGGAAACTTTTCAGTGCTGAAACGTTTTCAATTGATAAAATTTGTGTTTTTCGATCCAGCCTAGTGTTCATGGAATGAGATATGTCATTTTTAGAGTGGTTTTCTGTACTGAATCTAAATATATCCACTTCTTTTCTCAGCACCGCAGGTTTTTGAGATTTTTTGGGTCAAATTTTCTGTTCTAAAAAACAAAAATCATATGGTAAAAGGGCGTAAAAATTATTTGAAACAGAAAAAAATCAGCTGACTAAAAAATTAACGATATTCAGATAAACATATAGTTTTTTGTTTACGTGTGTAAACAAGTTTTATAAAAGAATTACATAAATGGAACACGGCGTTTTATGAATGTTTTTGTAAAGGGGCTGTTTAAAAATCGTCATGCTATTTTGAATACTTTTTCCAACCCTCCCCTTCTTCGTCACAAATCATCATACAAAGCTTGACCTCCCCCCTCCCATTGTGACGTGAAAAATATGAAAACCACCGTTTTAAGTTGTTTGATAAAAGCCTAAAATAAAACACAAAACATGTGAAAATAATATATTGACAGATTTCACAGACTTCGCATTGGTCGAATTTTTAAGCAAAAAAGAATTAACTTCAACCATAAACAGTTGTATTTTCATCCATATAGTTGAATTTTTAAGACAAAACGACGAATTCTATAGAAGATAGTTAAATTTTCAATCGAAAAGACCGAATTTTCTATCCGAAAAGGACAAATATTCAACAAATTAGTTGAATTTTTAACAAAATAATTAAATTTTCAATAAAATAGTTGAATTTTTAACAAAGTAATTAAATTTTCAACTACAATGATGATTCCCCATGATAAAAAATAATTGTTAACAAAGAAGTTCAACTTTCAACCAATAGTTGAAATTCAAATTAAAAACGGTTAATTCTCAACGAAAAATATAGTAAATAGTTGATATTTCAACCAAGAAAAGATTTTAATTTTGAATTTTAAAACTATTTAAAAAATATTATTGCACTTTCAACAAAAAGCATCAAATATCTACCAAAAGAGTTCAACTGGGATGATTTTTCTACAAAAAAGTTGAATTTTCAACCCGAAAATATGAATTTTGTACCAAAAACTTAATTTTCAACCTAACAGTTTAATTTTTTACCAAAGAGATATATCTTCAAGAAATGTAATGAATTTTTGACAAATTAGCTCAACTTTCAACCAAGCAGTTAAATTCTCAATCAACAAGGGTAATTTCCTACCTAAAGAGACGAATTTACAACCAAATACATACATTTTTAATCAAAGTGTTCAATTTTTAACTAAAGATTGTTATTCATATTTATATTTTCGCTGTGCGAATTCAATTTCTGCGTTACTCTCTCTCTCTCCCCTACGTCAAAGAATTGACTTGAAATAATTTGAATGCTTCTAAAGGTTATGCATTTTCTTGAAATATTTAGAATACGCGTTAAATTAATTCGAATTGCTTAGAGTCTTGAATTCTGCAGCATTCTCTCGATTTCTTATAATTCACTTGTAATCTTTTCAATTCTTTTGCAGATTTTTGAATTCTCTTGAGAAATTTAGGATATAATTTTATTTATTTTCAATTTTCTGAATTCTTCTGAAAACATGGAATTCTTTTCAACTATTTCCAAATTCATCAAATTTGGTCGATGGTGAACTACGACTGAATTAAGATTGACTCGTTTTTTCAAATCTGCAGAATTCTGAGAAATCGAGAGAATTGCAGAATTTAAAAGATGTGAAGGAATTTACAATAATTCAATCTGAATTCTTAAGATTTTAGAAGAATAAAACAAAGTTTTAAGAAATTCAAAATATTTCAATTGAGTTCAAAGACTTCTACAGAATTCTACAGAATTAAATAAAAGCGAGGGCATCATAATTCAGTAGTAGTTCACCGTCAACGAAAGCTGATGAATTTGAAATTATTTAAAAAGAATTTAATGTTTTCAGAAGAATTTAGGGAATTCAAAATATTTGATTGAATTCCACATTAATCAGGGATGTTAACTGTTTATTTGCAATAATGTACAAATTACACTGGTTTACAAAAAAAAAAGGTGAGGACTATTTGACAAGACCACTTTATCCTTATGTATTTTGACGCGCAAATGTGTCTTTTTTGTGCATTTCGAAATTCAAGATTTTTTTCTGTCTGAAATCGGATTCGGAAATTATTTTCTTCTCTCCCCATCGACTTCCTTATATCACTTTATAATCTTGAAAACACTTAAAAACTGCCAAGATATAAATAATGCCCAACACACCGCGAGGATGCGAAGAAAAATTAGTTCTAGTTTTGGTTATTTTTCGTCAGAGAAAACAAATGCCGGTCGCCATCTAAATTGCCACCCCGGTTGAAAACAATTAGGAACATTACGAATGGAAACATAACCTCTGCACACAATAGAAAATAATTGAAATCGATTAACAAATGGTACACCGATTAGCAACGATTGAAAACGATGGAAGTTTTGACAACTGTGAGTCATTCTGAATCGTGTTCAATTGATTATTTCTAGAAGGGTGTGTAAGGACAACAGCAGTAAAAGACGAACTCCAAACTACACCACGCACCTAATTTTCTACCTGCTACATATTGCATATTGTATCCGCATATTGTACCTGCTAAGTATAGACCAAATGGAAAAATGTCCTCTGTTCGCGAGTTAATGTTAAACTGACAGATAATCGTAAAATTCACAAAATCGTAGATATTTTTAACTAACACAAGCTCAAAAATAGTTATTTCTGAACCGGATAAGCGGTAAAAAATGCATATTTTATTCAAGTACAATATCTGCTCAGCGTAGACCAAATGAAAAATGTCCTGTGTTCGCGCGTTCATGTTAAAGTGACACTGATAACCGTATAGTTTAGTATGTCTAATATTTCGTGAATTTTCCGATTATTATCTGTCACTTTAACATAAATGCGCGAACTCAGAACATTTTTCCATGGGGTCTATACTAAGCATGTGAATATAATATGCATTTTTTATTGCTTATCCAGATCAGAAACTACCACTTTTGAGCTTGGATTAGTTAAAAAAAGGTATAATATTTTGCCAATTTTATGATTATCCTTCACTTTAACATGATAGTGCGAAAACAGTACATTTTTCCATTGGGTCTATACTAAGTAGAAATGTATGGGGATCCAATGTCAATTTTTTACCGCATTTCCGGATTAGAAAAAAAAAACATTTTTGAGCTTGTAATAGGTAAAAATATCTAATATTTCGTGAATTTTAAGATGGTTAATTCTGAGCAGGTATATATGAGGATATAATATGCATTTTCTAACGCTTATCCGGATCATAAATAACCATTCTCGAGCTTGTAATAGTTAAAAATATCTACGATTTTGTGTATTTCACGATAAACAGGACATTCTTCCGTTTGGTTTATCCTTAGCAGGTATATATACCGATACAATATGCATTTTTTACCGCTTATCCGGATCAGAAAGAACTATTTTTGAGATTATAGGGGAGAGTCGGGTAGTACCGGACACTCAAGCTTTTTTGGTAATAATTCAGCTGATAGTGATGAAAGTATTAATATAGAAGGTTAGTTATAATCTCAGGGCTTCTAGCAACAATTTGCAATTAGATGTATGAGAAGCAAAATTGTTATAAAAGAAAAAAATGCAATGGAAATGAGGCCTAAAAAAGGTTAAGAAAAAATGCTGTTGGGCAGCCCCGGACACCGAGATTTTCGTAGATTTATTTTTAAATTTAGGCATTTTTTAAAGGAGCAAGTATAATTTTATTAAAAACATTACTTTAAAACTACAAGAACCCTTAAACAGAAAACAAATATTCACCGAAAGTAAAAAAAATCAGTACAGATGTAGGTTATTACAGTCTTAATTCATTTAAGTTATTAGTGTCTATTTATCAGTTGACAATTTTTGACAAAAAACAAAATAAAATCAAGCATGGAAAAATCTGTCCGGATGTACCCCCCTTGAAATGTCTGGGGCTACCCGACGGTGACATTTTTCAGTAAAACTGCTATTAATAAGCAAATACGAGAAATAATTAAACAAAAATTGCGGATCACATAGTTCAAAAGTGAATTTATGTGCCCCAATAAAAATCAGCCTAATATTCTTTTTAGTTATTCAAATATTTGATCATAAAGTTGGTTTATATTTCACAAAATGCACTTGTTTTCTAGAAACGAAATATTTAGACCGGATTATTTTTTAAGCTAATGAGAGATACGAGTCCATATTTTCAACATTACGCTTCAAGACAATTCTGAAATATAAAAAAGGTTGATTTGTCTACGGAGATAGTACAGTTTCTTGAAAGTCATGAGTATCCGGGGCTACCCGATGTCTGGGGCTACCCGACTCTCCGTTAATAGTTAAAAATACCTAATATCTCGTGAATTTTACGATTATTGGTCACTCTAACGTGAACGCGCGAACACAGGACATTTTTCCATTGGGTTTATACTAAGCAGGTATATATGAATATGTGGATCCAATATGCAATTTTTTCGGCTTACCCGGGCCAGAAATAATCATTTTTGAATATTTGTCTATAAGAAATCTATTATTATTCCCTATTTTGACATATAACGACCTTGCTCGAAATGAAGACATTTTTTTTAAAACTCTCATTTTTCGGGAGTTATTTTGGCACCTACCAGAAACTTTTTAGCCCTAACCAAAAACGAAAGCAAAATATGTAATTTTTTCGATATGCCCTACTGCAGAAGTTCCCTTTATACCTGCGTCTAGGCTACCAAGTAGGCCCGATGAAAGGAATTAAAAATTGTATAATTTTGAAATTACTGCGGCGAAAGTTAGAAATTCAGAATCTACGGGTTTCGACAATTTCAGATATCTAACTTTTTTTTAAGTTTAAAAAAGGAATGAATATAATGTACCTTGTTAATGGAATGAGATACGCCAAAATAGTCAACATTTTTTCATTCATCTCCAGAATAGTATATTAGTCTATAATTTATCATTTTAAAGTATATATAATGAGAAAATACCTCAATTAAAAACAGTGTTAATAATTTGGAGAAAATGTTGAAAAGGGATTCGGGTTGCTGGCGGCCAACTACTGTAAATCACTCTGCCCGCTCGGTGCGTGACGAATACAACAGACACTGAAACGGCACTAGCGGCCCAGTGCCGGTTGCCAGAGTCATTTCAGTGCCGTTTTATCGGCAGGGCATCACTGAGTCATTAATTTCACGATTTTCTTACCAGTTTTGGTTTTGTTAGCTTTTTACCAGAAATCGGTACCTTTAATAGGAAATCATTGGATAAAAATAAGATAGCAAATTTTTGAACGATTTTGGGAAATGCTCCCGTTTTTCACCGAAAATTGGTGTAGATTTCGGAGAAGATTTACAATTTTGAAACAACCCCAGATAGAAAAATGCCCGCAGACTGCAAACGATCTGCCGGCCCGCAGTCCGATCGATCGGACCGACTTGCCGGCAGATATGCACCGCAATGTGCACACCATTGATGGCTATATAGCCAGCCCGACAGGCGGGATCGACGCGGTCCAGCGAACTGCATGACCGACGGTCCGGTAAAATGCCGGCTGAGTGTGCGAGTAGATTAAAATTTTAGAAATCTTTTGTTATGAAAATTAAATAAAAATTTTTTCCTCCAAATATCACGAAATAATTTATTTTTAAAAGCATGAGTATAACACAAAAAAATTAATTTTTCAAGGTTCATTTTTTTACAGTAAAAAGATCATTTTCACGAGACATGCCTCAAAAATCTGATTTTAGGGTTAAAACCCCGTTGCATTTTCAACTAAATATTTGAATTTTTAGAAGACAGCTCAAATCTTAACAAAAAAGGTGAATTTTAAATCTACAAGGACGAATTTTTTGTCTACATTTTTCAACGAAACAAGACAAATTTTCAAAGCAGGCAAACAATTAAAAAACAGTAACTCGCCAAAAAAAAGTGAACGCTAAACGAACAAAACGAATGAAAGCACTTTTCACTCACGTCGTCGATCCGAGCCAAAATTCACGAGTGAACGCCATCACACACGGCAAGAACAGCTGATCCAAAATGCGCATGCGCGTTTGCGATCTCAATCTACTCGCACTATAAACCTGCACTGGTCGGGCACGTCGCAGGCCCGTCAAATTCTTTAGGCGTTCAAAAAACAAGTAATTCTTTCCGGAAAACTTCTTTTCTTTATTGAATTTATGGGGTAATTTTAATTTTTCAGCAAGTTGAAAGCATAATTTGATAAATTCCTCTTTGTTCAAAGGCATTAGCCTATTTGCCAAATCTTTGACATGCTCTGCTAATATTTCTTCATGTTCGAATGAGAAAGTTTTGTGAAAATGTCCCATGACAGGCGTAAAAGTGACCTCATTATTTTTTTAATAGCACTAATTCTGTCATTCAATGTAGTTCTTGATATCTGATAACGATCTGCGGCTTGACGTGCACTCATTTCATTACTGAGCACCTTTTCCACAGCTTTGTGCATATTGTCAGGATCCCAAGTGCCTTTCTTTTTCTTTACCTCTCCATCATTTTCATTGCTTGGCTTCATAATGTACCTATAAGCAAGTAAATGTAGTCAATAATCAACTTTTGATAGTGACCGGTATTCGAGGAAAATTTTGTGGTCGGTACTGTAGGAAACGGATTATATTATTATTCACAATAGTGGCAGATAATGGACGCGCAAAGGGTTCTCAAAGCATAATTTTTTAAAAGCTACATAATTTAGCAATACATACCAGGTTTTACATTATTATAACTCATCCGCAAAATGTCATAAATCACTAATAAAACTTTTGTTGTGTAACTAACGTCCACGATGCAGAATAGTAATGTTTGCACTGACACTCAACCAATCGCGAAAGTTCAGCCGCGAGAGGGACTAATACTCGTGATTACGTAGTATGCAAACGGCAGCCTCCCTAGTAGGCTGCAGAAGGACAATACGGCCAGGCTAGGGTGGACGGAGCGATACCACTGAGGTAGTCAGTTAGAAGATGCACAGATTCGAAGCGCTTTCCTGGTGTCTTATGTAAGGATATGCGTGTGTGTTCATTACTCGAAATATACCAGCGACCATCGAATGTGATTCCCCCGTAGGTGCCTCAAGCGGAAGAAGATGGCTGACTCATTTGCGAGTCATCTTAAAATCGACTAGTAACCCCCCAAGGCCAGTCCCCTCGACATGGGGACTCTACATTGGTACGTAACCCGCCTCTTCTGAGGGCACCTACAATTTTAGGGGAGTTTCGAACCATCAAAGCCCCGGCAGAAGTACATAGAAAAATTTCCATTGGTACCGGCTCAGGGATCGAAGTTGACTCGACCTTACCAGGTTTCTGTCCGCCAATTAGAAGCAGAAATAATATTCATTATAGCTTCTCAAGTCCATAAACGGTACATGTCTAAGCCTGTACGGCTGATACCTCGCAATAAAAAAAGTGAAAAAATGTTTAAGTTAAGAAGTGGAAGTTTACCTGACCTTTTCCGGTTTCCGTCCGCCAAGAAAAACCATGCACAAAGTAGTGTTAATGGGTAACAGCGGATTCCCTATAAGAAGGCTTGAAATGCCGGATCGACTCGGGACTCTATCCGGGCCTATCGGGGAAACTTCCGGGTTTTGTAACCATGTTGTATGCGGGACTTATAGGGGGCAACGGAAAATATTTATCTGGGTATTATCGAGTTCTAGCTGGGATGTAGACGGCACGAAATTTCGCTATCCTGGTCTATGTGGGACTTATACGGGACGCCGGCAAAGATTTATCGGGTTCCTATCCAGTCCTAGCCAGAATCTATTCGATACAAAATTTCGCTTTATCCGGGTCTATCTAGGACTTATACGGGACGCTGGCAAAGATTTACCCGGTCCTAGGCGGGATCTATTCGGTAAAAAATTTCGCTGTATTCGGGCCTATCTGGAACTTATTCGGGACGCTGGGAAAAAGATTTTACGCCGATATCTGAAAAACTAAGGCCCATTGTACCGAAAGAAAAAATGCGCACCTAATGGATTTTGATGCACATTCACCCCGTAAAGCTCCAGTGGTTCGCAACTTAGAACCAGAAATAATATTTATTTTCGCTTCTTAAGTCCATAAACGGTACATGCCTGGGCCTGTCCAGCTGCTATCTCGTATTAAAAAAAGTGAAACCAATTTTTAAGGTAAGAAGTGGAAGCTGACCCTACCTTATCCGTTTTCTGTCTGATAATTAGAAACAGGATAATTAGAGCCAAGCAAAACCATGCATAAAGCAAAGTTAATGGGTAACAGCGAATCCCCTATGAGAAGGCTTGCATTGAAAAGTATTCGGAAATTTCCAGTTCAATGGTGACACGACAATTATTGAATCCTTTTGGATATCGTTTTTGTCTTCTTGTTTTAAATCCCCACAGCAGTAGAAGTTATCTCTTAAACTGAATCCCCTTTTGTACCCAGCGGCGACAATATTAGTCTAAATACTTTTGGAGACCCCAAAACAACCATTAAATAATACATTCTTAATCCCTTTTAAATGCGCACATTTCGCTGTTCTTATTTACTGTTTTCCGAATAATAATATTGTAAGAAGCATTTAAAAACACATTATTGGTCATTTTACATTGTCAAGATTAATTGCTACACAGGTAGCTGTGAAGAAAACTAACTTTTTGAATTGTTTATCATGATTTAAATAGTTAAATATAAGTTATTTACTAGCTTAGGCATATTCAGGAATGTAAAATATGCAAAACAGTAGCATATTAATTAATTAAGACAGTTGGTCTGAAACTCTAACCTTGAAATTCAATAACTCACTTTATTAAATAACTATACTAGCATTAAATAATTATTGAATACGAAGCGCTACTCCTTTTTTAAATAGTTAGCTTTGTAGCTATACGATATTTGATTCGTGTACCCTGGCGGACCGGTCGAACGCAAGCATTACGCTACAGCGTAATGATAAGGTAATGCTAAAGTAATGCTAAAGTAATATGGCATTATAATTAATAAAAGAAACAAAAGAAATATGTAAACTGTTGCAATTATAATAATACGTTAAAATTTACGATAAATGGTCATGACGTAATTGCAACAAGTTTCTTTTTCAGCGTTAAAAAATGAAAAAAATAATGAGACTTTCATTGCACCTTTATGAAAATATATGACAGGAAAAAAATGACAGGCCTGCCATTTTTGTCCTGACATTTTTCCCCTGTAGTTTTTTCGCGACCACAGGAAAACGACAGGGAAAACGACAGGCAAAACGACAGCCGAAAATGACTGGCCCTAATTGGCCATAATTTATAATAATATCGTCTGAACATTATATTCAAGTTTAGCGCTTTGTAAGGATAAGAAAGCTTTAAAATGGCAAATCGCACTCATTCCACAATTGATGTGTTGGAAGAGAATTCTGAAATGGACGCAGGCTAGAAAAAGGTGTTTCATCATGAAAATTCCCATAATAGTTTTCTTTTGCTAATTATTTTTTAAGCTTTACAGGAAAGTTCCAGTAGTTCACTAATAAATCTGCAAGGCATCGTTACTTTATAATGTTTAGACGATATTATTATAAATTATGGCCAATTAGGGCCAGTCATTTTCGGCTGTGGTTTTCCTGTGGTCGCGAAAAAACTACAGGGAAAAAATGACAGCGAAAAAATGACAGGAAAAAAATGACAGGCCTGTCATTTTTTTCCTGTCATATATTTTCCTAAGGAGAACATCCATTCATTACGTAAAAATGATCTTCGAAAGTTTTGATCCCCTCCCGCCTATTGTAAGGATTCGTAAGATTTATATCCTTCCCCTATTTACGTAAGATTTCATATTTTTTACTCAATATATCAAATATATGACAATGATGTTCACTGTGAACAATGTAGCGAGCGAATTAAAAATATTAAAAATATTTCCAGTGATTAAAAAGTATTTCAACAGGTTTCAATGGATTAAAAGTTTCAAGGTTTCAAGGGATCAAAGGATACTCAGAGGTTCAACAGATTTCGAATGTTTTAAAAAGATTTCAAGAGTTTCAAGAAATTATCTAGCACAGTTTTACACAGAATCACAATTTTTTCAAGGGATTTTGAGTTTAACCAGATTTCCAGATATTGCACTGGATTTGAAATAATTTTTAGAGATACCGAAGGAATTCGATGGATTTTAAGAAATTAAGAACGATTTCCTAAGATTTAAATGGATTTCAAGAGATTTCTTGGAATTTTATGATATTTTGAAATATTTCAAAGTAATTCTAGGGATTTTCAAATATTTCATGTAATAAGGAAGTATTTTCACGAATTTTGAAGGATATCTGGGGATTTTATTGGAATTTCGAAGATTTAAAGGAATTTACAGGGATTTTAGAGGATTTCAAAAGATTAAAAAAAATTTCAAAGAATTTTGAGGGATCTTAAATTATTTATGCGAGTTGAAGAGGTTTCGATGATTTCACTGGATTTAAAAAGATTTTAAGGTATTTTAACGGATTTTAAGAGATTTGGAGGGGTTTCGATGATTTCACGGAATTTCAAATGATTCTAAGAGATTTTCAAAGAGTTCAGAAAATATACACGGATTTTAGAGGATTTTGTAAGATTTCGGAAAATTTAACGTAACTTAGAACGATTTCCGAATAATATGAAGGACTTCGAGTGGTTTCGAGGAATTTTAATGGCTTTTAAAAGATTTGATTTTAATATATAGTAAGGGGTTTCAAAAAATTCGGGAAGATTCTCACGAATTTCAAAGATTGCAATGCATTTTAATGAGATTTCAAAGATATCAAGGGATCTCGTGAAAATTCGAAATATTTTACACATATTCAAGGAATTTCATGGCTTATGAACGATTATTAGTGTTTTTGGAGATTTCAAGCCATTTCAAGGATTTTTTGAATTTTAAAGAGTTTTAAGAGATTTCAAAATATGTTACAGGATTCCAAAGGATATTGAAAGATTTAATGTGATATCGAAGTATTTTTACGAATTTTGAAGGATACCATGAGATTTAATGAGGTTTCGAAAACTTGAATTAAATTTTAGAGGATTTTGTAAATTTTCAAAAGATAAAAAGGAGTTTCAAAAGATTTTCGAATATTATAAAGCATTTTAAGGGATTTCGAGGAATTTTAATGGCTTTCAAAAGATTTGAATGCATTTTAAAATACGTACTAAGGGATTTCTAGAGATTTGAAAAGATTCCGACGGATTTGGAAGATTTTAATGAATTTCAAAGGGATCTCAAAGCTATCAAGAGATCTCGTAAGGCTTCGAAATATTTCGCAGATTTTCAAGCATTCTCACGGATTTTTAAGAATTATGAGGGATTTTGAGGGGACTTTGAGCGAGTTTTAGGATTTTTAGAGTTTTTAAGGTGTTTTAACCCTTGTTTGGCACAGGGGATCGTATACGACCCTAGACGTTTAAAATGGCAAAATTAGAGTATTTAAACATAAGGGCAGCGGGTTGACAGTAACATATATTGATAATTCGGATATTAAACTAACTTCCAGGGAATAGAGCATAAGGCTTAGTCGGTTCATCTCTATACAACGGTCGCTCAAACTCGCCTGGGGTCGTTCACGACCCCGGTGTGCCAAATACGTTGGAAAATCAAAATTTGGAATGAATTTTTTTTGCATATATTTTGATTGTAAGTTAAAAAATAAGGTTGGAACATCATATTTTGCAAAGTAATATTTTTTTAACCCATTAACGACCAAGAACTACAATTTTTCAACTTATATTCAAGTCTCACACTCATGACTGAAAAAGAGAAATTTCCAAACGAAAACCATGTTTCCTTGTAGTTTTGGGTATGCTCTTCAAGAATCGTGGTCAGAATGGAGTTTGGTCCAGTAGAAAATCCAATATGGCGCCAAATTTGGAGAAAAGTACCAAAAAATAGGACATTTTTATTTTTCATAATTTTTTTTTTGAATCAAAAGAGTATTGGGACTCGATCCTAACTATGATCAACGGTGATAGTTATATGATATCAACGGAATAGTTGAACTGCAAGATATAACTTGTCTCACCGATCTCGAATAGCCATACTCTTCGCAAAATGGCGGATCTATACTCTTCGTACACAGTTTTGCGAAAATCCTATAGTTTCCAAAATTTCATGTCCGCCCTATTGGGTCCGCTATTTTGAATTTAAAAAATACAATGCCAAGTCGATAATCAGCGACCCTGAAAACCCCCGAGTACAGAGTTGTGCGAAAATCGTAGAGTTTCCAAAATTTTATGTGCGTCATATTGGGTCCCCCATTTTGAATTTCAAAAATTCTATGTCAAATTCATAATCAGCGACCCCGAAAACCCCAAGTACAGAGCTGTGCGAACATCGCACAGTTTCGAAAATTGCATGTCCACCATATTGGATCCGCCATTTTGCTAAGAGTATGGCTATTCGAGATCGGTGATACAAGTTTTTTCTTGCAGTTCATCTATTCTGATCACTGTTGATCATAGTTAGGATCGAGTCCCAATAATCTTTTGGCTCGAAAAAAATTATGAAAAAAATATCCCATTTTTTGGTACTTTTCTCCAAATTGGGTGCCATATTGGATTTCCTGCTTGAACAAAATCCAGTCTGACCACGATTCTTGAAGAGCATACCCAAAACTACAAGGAAACATGGTTTTTGTTTGGAAATTTCTCTTTTTCAGTCATGAGTGTGAGACTTGAACATAAGTTGAAAAATTGTAGTTCTTGGTCGTCAATGGGTTAATATATATAACATATCCACCTCATATCTACATATCTACCTCTATCTCTCTGTCTCTCTTTCCCTTTCCCCTTTCTTCTCTTCTCTCGGGCAGCAGCAGCTGCTACCCTTCGGGCTTTTAATGTTTTTCGCCTTTTTCTTTATAATCAATTTATGTTATTTTGGCAAAAACACGTAGTTCAATTTTTCACGGAATTCCCACTTTCATTTCCTGGAAGAAATACCTTTTTTTGTAGAATTTTTTTCACACTCATTTTTCTCTTGTACCACTACAATAGGAGAAGCTTCAGTTAAATTTTTAGCTAATTCTATCAAGGAAAACAAAAGTTATTAATTTTTTTAATGAAAATTGGCATTTTTCAACTTTATGCAGTTTCAACCATTTTTTTTGTTTATTCAGATTTAATAATCAGCTATTTAACTGATATGATATTTTGTAATAAGTATTCAAAAAGATACGAACAAATTTTCAAGTAAAAATATTTAATACTTTATTATTTATAACAATTTTTTCACGCTGGGGTCATCGACGACCCCATATGCCAAGTACGTTACCCCAGGGAGGTGTGCCAAACAAGGGGTAACTTAAAACTAATTCATTCATTTGGAATTATAAGAAATTTAATAATTCTATTTGAATTGCTTAAGTCGAGAGTGCATAAAAGCTTCGATTTCTTCGTATGTGACGTGCGCCGAAGAAAGGGGGCTTACTCTGCAAACTGAGATTTTTCAGGGCGAGCGTCGAAGTCGACCCGATAGACACGACTTTTAGGAGACAGGGAAGACCCACGAAAGCTTCCCTTTCCACTTACCACTACCTTCTCACGCATGTTGCGGTGCCGCTACCGCGTTTTCCTTTCCTTCCTATCGCTAAATTTAATTATGTTTTAAAACATAAATCATCAGAACTCAGCTAAATATTATTGAAAATATTTGAAATTTCGTATACAGACGCAGTATACCCTAGCGCTATCTACAAAATCAAGAAAACAATTGAAGCTGCCTATTGTTCAATAATAATTATTTGCGAATTCTGACCGGTCGTTAAGCATGTTTTTTAGTTTAGGGGGGAAAAAGTATCAAGGGAACTTCAGAGTTGAAATAACTTACAGTGAGACATTTGTTTCTTACTATTAAAGGAAGATTTTTAGATCGATTCATTGAAAATTGACGGAAGTATCCATTATGTAAAAAAACACGCGACGCCCTTCACGATTGCACTGTGACGGGACGGGGTATAAATGAGACGCGGAGATGTATTAGTGAGTGGTGGGAGGTGTTTCACGGGATCTCGAGCTCTCAAGCAAAAACCCAATTTCTCGAATACCTAAGAACTCAGTTGTTAGCTATAATAACGCTCGGAATTTTTTTTCGATGGTTTCATTGAAAAGAGCAATTCAAAAACTATCGAAAAGTGCAAAAACCTCGATTTCGATTTTTTTGAGTAAGCCCTCTTTCTTCGGCGCACGTCACATATATGGAAAATAAAAATCATTGTTTTCTTCAAAACAATAACTTCTTTAAATTAATAAAACAACAAACAAAAAATCTTTGAAACACCAAAAGAAAATTTTATTAATTTCATTTCTTTCTCCTACATCGAGAGTGCTTAAAAGCTTCGATTTATTATAAATAAGACTAATTGAATCCTTACTGTATTACAGAAAATTGCATCTTGTCTAATGCGACCATTTGTCCATTTCTTCGCAGGATAGTTCTGTATTCAAGCAATGTGTCCTGCGAAGGTAAATATCCTGCAAAATGTCCTGTAAAGGATGATTTTTTGCAAAACGTCTCGAATAAGGGATTTTTTCTACGTCGAGGCTTCTGAATTTCTCTCTAGGTTCTCGACCAATCAAATTTAAGATTAGAACATTGCGAGTAAAATAATATATTTGAATAAATGTGTTTCATGACTCAAGACTTTTTTAGTGTATACATATTGAGCCTGACCCCCCCCCCCAATCCTTAATCCTACTATCAGCATCCTGCATTTGAGCGTTTCAAATATGGTCACTTTAATCTTGTCTAATACAATAACAATACAACGCCAAATATATCTCTTTAGAAATTTACTGTCCAGAATCTATCAACCGGCTTTCCAAATAGAGGGAAGAAAACTCACCGAATTTTGTCCAGATTTGACCCTTGGTTACACATTCATTCAGTGCGACGTTGTCGAGTTTACGGCTGTGACCTCTCTTTAAAATTCTGAGTTTCGGGTCACTGTTACTGTGAAATTCGTTAAATATGCTAGTTTCTTTGTGGACCTCAGACCAGAATTGTCCTTTTATGATCACATAGTGAGACTTATTCTACATTTAAAAAAATTTTTAAATCTGTTTTTAAGAAACTATGAAGATAAACAAGTTTTTCAATTTGTGTCAGTGTTGTTATATTATATGTGATAACTTAGCAACGTCCAAACCAAGCTTCAGTTCGTGCAGTTGTAACAAGAATAATATGCAAGGATAGAAATATAGGAAGAAAAGGAAGAAAATTGTTAGACATAGTAGGCTAAAAAAGACACGATTCGTGTCAGTGTCATATTTAGAATATTCGAAATTTATACGGATGGTATTTAAATTTTGTAATAAATACATTCCAAAAGTGTAATGAATCACTTATCTGACGTCATCTTTGTTATATTTTTAATTAAAAATCGCTTGGTGGTGTTTCCTTTAATGTTGCCGACAAACGGATTGTTTAAACATTTTACAACTACGTCATTAGTATGGGAGCATGTCTTCGATTTTTTAATAACAAGTTTGGCGTAAACAATTGAATGGTTGATAAAATTAGAGACTGAGCAACGTTACACTTACATTTGTCGCCCAATTATATCCATCTAATTCTATATAATATTATTAATGATAACAACGGAAAGTCTTTAATTGCAAATAATGAAAATCGACAAATTTCAAATTTGAAGTGCTTAACATTGAAGAATTTATTATTGTATATCCCAAAACTAAAAAAAGAAACGTTTGAAATTACATTGCTTCAAAATGCAACTTTTAATAATGGCATAATTTACCAATGTTTACTTTTATAATTTAAGAATTTTTATTTTCAACTCTTTAAAATTGTGAAAATTTTAATTGTTTATCTTTGAAATGAAAGATTTCCTCAATTAAAATATTTATAATTGAAAATTATAAAATTTTTTGTTTAGCAATAACAAACTCTGCAATTTTAATGATTAAAATTCGAAATTTCATCAATCTGGAAGATTTAAAATTGAAAACTGTTTACATTTGATCTTCAAAATTAAGCAATTTTTATCTATACATTTTTAAAAATGAAACATTTTCCAATTGTGAATATCCAAAATTAAAGAGTTTGAAATTGGAAATCGTCAAATTGAAGAATTTTCCATTTTAGGTCTTCATAATTGAACTGCCGAAAAAACTCTTCCAAATTACATACTTTCCAAATGACATTCTTGAAAATTGAATAATTTGCAAATCCAAATGCTGAACATTCAAAAATTGTTAACTTTAACTTTTCAGAATTGAAGAATTTTGAATTGCAAATATTTGAAAATTGAAAGCATTTAAACTGCTAATCGTCATGATTGAAGGATTTGAATTATACATCTTCAAGATTATGGAAATTTAAATTGTAAATCTACAACATTCAATTTTTAAAATTCACAATTCAAAAACTATTCAATTTTTCAGTTCTTTAATTAAAAATGCTGCCATTTTAATGACTCACATTTAAAATTTTTCATAAAAATATGTACTTTTGTAAGTTCAAATTCGAAACTTATTTCAAAGGTCTCCAGAGGCCAACGCCGTTCAGCGAGAACAATATTTTACTGGCGTTTAAGCAATAAAATTTGGATCTTGTTCTAAATCCCAAAATTTTTGTTTTAATTGAAAAAAAAATTACAATATACTAACGTGGAGGTTCTTGACTATTCGGCGGTTGCCTTCGATATTGACGTCGTTCACTTCCAGCTGTAAGATATAATATAGGGATTTTTATTACAGAATTTTTCAACGAACCTTTTTGCTATTGATCCAAAATGAAGATCACCCAAATATAATACCAAAGTCAGCTCATATTAACAAAATCATCAAGAGTCAAAATTTTGATTAGGTAAATATATTTTTAGAATTTTGACACCCTGAATTATGAATTTTAGAACATTAGGTTATTTTTATTTATTATTGCTCATTAACAAATATGCAAACATAAAGCTTCGAACGTTATTTGGAGATTAGATTTTATCAAAAGTGAACATATCAACTGATAAAGGTTGAAAATAAATTTTTTCATGCGTCTTCGATATGAACCGATCAATTAAAAAAGGTAAAAAAATTGTTAAAAATGATTTGTCATTATATCCTTGTCACGTCTATAATTCATAAAAAAATCCAGAAAGCACTTCCTGGCGATTATCCATTTCGCGGCATTCCCCACGATGTTAAAAGGAACAAGGCGCAGAGAAGAAATATGTTCAATTGAATTTTCTACAAGAATATGTATACTTTTGTAAGTTAAAATTTGAAACTTGATTCAAAGGTCTCTATGCGACAACGCCGTTCAGCGAGAACAATAACATATTGGCAGTTGAGAAATAAAATTTGGATTTTGTTTTATATCCTTACAATTATTTGTTCTTTGAAAAAAATTACAATATACTAACGTGGATTGGTAGAAGTTGAAGCATTGTTATCGGCATCTCGTCGTATTGGATTTATCTGATGGCTTCGTACTCGGCGATTGACCGGTGTTTGCCCATGACTTCCGTCTGTAAGATATAATATAGGAATTTTTACTAAGAAAGTCTTTCAATGAACCTTGAAATTTTGCTATTGGTCTAAAATAAAGAAAGCCCACATGCAACCCCAAAATCAGTTTATATTATTAAAACCATGAAGGGTCAAAATTTTTATGAAATAAATATAAATATATTGATAATAGATTTAATACTTTCACGATGATTCATGATGATCAATTTAAATTTAAAGCTTTTTCGGGTTTCAATCGTGTGCAAAACTACGAAACTTGCCGACGTTTCGTGAACATTGCTAATAAAAATTGATATGTAACATCTTGCTAAATAAAGCGTGATTCAGAAAAAAGAATTCTTCCTCTGATCTCTCTAGAAGCTCAGTGGTTAGAGCACCTGACCGAAAATCAGTTGACCTGGTGTTCGAATTCCAGCGGAGTGAAAGGAGAAGATCTTTTTTCTGAATAAAATTTATTTAAAATATAAATTTTCAATCAAAAATGGAATAATTACATTTTCAGTAGAAAAAAGTAGTTTTCTACCAAAAAACCCAAAGGACAAATTTTCAACTGAAATGATGAAGCTTGAAAAAAATCAATTTTCAACAAAGGAGTTCAAAATTCAACCATGTAATTGAATTCTCAACCAAAATGATGATTTTTTAACCAAGAAGATTAATGATCTAAAAAGGGACGAATTTTCAACTGAAATGGATAAATTTTCAACCAAATGATTGAATTTTTAACTAAAAAATATAATTTTCCAACAAAAAATGGGACAGTTGAATTTTCAGTTAATAAAATTAATTTTCAACCTAGAATGAATCGAATTTTTAACAAAATAGTTAGATTTTTCACCCAAGAGATGAATCTTTAACAACAAAAAAATGAGTTTCGAACAAAGTTGTTCAACTTTCAACGATGTAGTTGAATTTTTGACCAAACAATTTTTTAAAAACAAGATCCTTTAAAAAACGTGATAGCGATTAAAAAACGAATTTTGCATTTTTTGCAAAATTAAAATCTTCCTCTCGAAAAAAAATAATAAATTAAAAATTATTTGAATTTTTCAACGAAAATAATTGTTCGATGCTTTTTGTGCTTTAAACTGATTAAATTATAATTACCTGATTAATCTTGCTCACAATAATTAATTACATAAAGATATAATTTTAATTTTTTTTTTAATTAAGTAGTGTATATGGATTATTCCTTCAAGGTTATGTAGTTGACTATCGGCTATAATTTTCATAATGAACGCTCATTAATATTTAAAATACCACTATTCCAATTATATATATTTTTCAAATATTTCTTATGTGAAATGAGTATCTGAATATAATTTTGAAAATTACATGTACATATGTCTTATTTTTTTCTGAAATTAGTTAAAAAGGTTATTAGGAAATCAAAAATTCAGAAATTAAAGTTCAAATTGAAAAAATATACATAGAGTAGAAATTATTTGAATGTTTCCATGAAAATAATTTTTTATTGCTTGTTACGTTTTGAACTGATTAATCAATTATCTGTGGAATTATCTTTCTCAAAATATTACATCACATAAAGATTGAATTTTAATTTTTTCTCAATTAAGCAACATAAATTAATTATTTGCTTCAAGGTTAGGAAGCTGAATATTTGCTGTAATATTTATAATATATATATAATAAAAGTTAAAATTAAAAAAAATATAGAGTAAACATTATTTCAATGTTGGAATGAAAATTATGATTTAATGCTTTTAATGGTATGAACAGATTAATTAATTATTGGCTCATTCATATTTTTCACAATATTAAATTAAAAGAAGATTAAATTCAAATGTTTTGATTAAGTACATACATTGATTATTTACGTAAAGGTCATGTAATTGAATATTTACTATAGCTTGTATAATGAAAGTTCCTTAACGTTTAAGGTACCTCTATTTCAATTATATTATTTTTGTAAATTTTTGTCATTAATTTTTTCACAATATTAAATTACATAAAGATTGAATTTTAATTCTTTTATATCAGGCAACATAAATTAATTATTTATTTTAAGATGATATAATTGAATATTGGATTTAATTCGTATAATAAAAGTTTACTTATATTTAACCTATCTCTGTTACAATTATATGATTTTTTTAAATGTTCATGATGTTATGAAATGAGTATCTGAATTCAATTCTTAAAATTATATGTACATGTGCTTTCATTTTCTCTGGAATTAATTTAAAAGGTTATTATTAATTAAAATTTCGATAAGAATACAAACAAATTTTAATGTATCTCTAAAGTAGTATAGCTAGGCGGGTTCGGCATCACTACTACGCAGTTGAAGCTGCCATCGACAGATGGCGCCACCAGTCAGTTTTCAAAGTTGGTAATTGAATTTTCGACTCGGCCAATAAGGATGGTCTCTGGTTTACCGACCCAACCCACTAGAAACTTTTATAAAGGTGGCGCATGTGGGATTTTCCAAGTTCTGGAACTTTCTAGAATTTTGATTTTCTAGAAAGATCAAAGTGGATATATTGCCTCTTAGATTTTTACTCGTTTAACTTCCTGGATCACCTTAGTCGTTAAACAGTGATCGAAATGTGTAGAAAGCTGGAACGAATTCGTGCTTCGCTTAACGAGATAGATCCCTGAAATAGCAACCACGAATCAAATTCTGGGGATTCTCGGAAAATAATCGAACCTTCTAAAAGTTCTTCTAGACGGTTCCACACACTAGCTGCCAACTGAAGAAGGGGCTACTGCTTTCGGGATTCCTCGTATCGAAGTATCCAGAAACTTATACTGAGGTGTGTAGAGTGGGGTTGATGTCTAATAAAAGCCGGACTGAAGCGAAGCGCAGTCATTCCGCTTCCGAACTAAATGTAAGGAACATCTAAAGTGAATAGTGAATCGTGATCAAATATAAACATTAGTGACATGAACAGTATCCGGAAGAGTGAAAAGAAGAAGAAAAGAAAGTTAAAAAACTTTAATAATAACTTCTTGAGCAGATGTTAAGATGCTGCTCGACAAGCGTGTAAAGGTTGTTCCCATTATCGAGGAAGCTTTAAACCTGATTTCGTCATCGTAACGAATGTATAATGTGTCTAAAGACTGTTCGAAGGGAACTTTATAGAAAAACCCCATCACTAACCATAAATCAAAAACGGAAGTGCCTAAATATAATCGAAAAATTAGCATGTCTTAAGGCTCGTTTTGATTTGCTCGGTAAAAAAGGAAGTGGTCAGCAAAACAAAAGAACAAAACGCGATGACATCAGCAATCGAGTCACATAGATTGATGTCGATAAAGCGTTTGATATCAAAATAAAAACGTGTGTTGTAGCCAACCTAGTCAACAAAGACGTTCTCGCATTCCTGGATGATGCCGAACGAATATTTATTACTAAGGTAGGCAAGGCATTACACGAACACAGGGCTTCAAAAGTGAACGCTGTGCTCCTTACATACTACTTAAAGGTCGGTAAGGAGACACCCGATGATAAGACTTTTAAATCCAAAAATGAAGAGATGGACTATACAACAAATATGAAACTCTTGTTTAAAAACTATGCGAGATACCCGATCTTACAAGAAATGGAAGATTTTGATGAAAAAGCCTCAGGATGGACCTTAAACAGCGAGTGTTTCAAATGGGCTATACTGTCAGCCATGTATCCACCTGAGAGCGAAGGTAGCACTAATCGTGTATCCAGCTATACTCAATACAAAAATAAATTAGATTTTTCTAGAATCAACTTCCCAGTCGAACTAAGAGATGTGAAAAGATTGGAAAAAAATGACATATCAGTGAACGTGTATGGCCTGATGAACAACAAGAAGAATGAATTTACGGTCGTTCCATTGAATCTTACATTGCAAAAGAGGAATATCCATGTGAATCTTCTCCGAGTAGAAGAAGATTACATGAAAGAAGATGGTGATGAAGAAGAAGATGATCAGGATAGCTGGAATCAGTCATTTAATTTTCATTATGTATGGGTAAAAAATCTTTCTAGATTAGTGAGCAGACAACTATCTGCAAAGAAAAACAGAAGATATATTTGTGATCGATGTCTACACTACTTTTCATCTGGACGAAAGTTGATGGCTCATACTGAAGATTGTCAAAAATTAAAAGCCTGCAAAATTGTATTACTAAACCCTGGAAATGATATGATCGAATTTAAAAATTTTAAGCATCGAGAGAAAGTTCCTTTCATAATTTATGCCGACTGTGAGTCCCTGTTAAAACCCGTGGAGGAGCAGGAAAAAAGATTAAACACTGAGGTCTTCCAAAAGCATGAGGTTTGTGATATCGGATATGACCTCAAGTGCAGCTATAATGTTTCAGTGTCTTTATATGAGCCCTGCACTGAAGATGTGAAACCCGCAAAGTAGTTTGCTCTTGAATTACTGAAGATAGCAAACACTTGTGATGAAATACTTTCATCTACTGTTCGTATGCAGAGACGGACCCCAGAACAACAGAAAGTCTTCATTGAATCTACAATCTGTCACATCTGCGGAAAGGCTCTACATCCACCGATGAAAAAAGTGCGTGACCATTGCCATCTGACAGGTATTTACCGCGGTCCGGCGCACAAACATTGTAACTTAGAATATCAAGATTCGCGGACCATACCTGTTATGTTGCACAACTTAAATGGGTGTAATGCTCATTTTATCGTTCGGGACGTTGCTACGCAATTTGACGGTAAAATTAAAGTATTAGCATTAAATAAAGAAAAGTATATTTCATTTAAAAAATATGTTCAGAAAACTCGAATCAAATTCAGGTTCATAGACTCATTTCGATTCATGGCCTCGTCCTTGGAAAAATTAGCGGCGTACCTGACAAACTATGAAATTCTAAATACAGTATTTTCTGGTATCGAAATAGATCAAATTGACCTTCTCATGAGGAAAGGTGTTCTTCCTTACGAATACCTTGACTCGAGAGACAAACTAAAAGAACGTCAGCTCCCACCAAAACAAAAATTCTACAGCACTTTGAATGACTCATCAATCTCTGATGAGGATTACGCACACGCACAACAGGTATGGTTTGCGTTCAATCTGAAAAATCTCGGCGAATATGTAAAACTGTACATGAAGACAGATGTACTGCTTTTGGCTGATGTCTTCGAAAGTTTTCGAGAACAATGTCTCAAGGCTTATGATCTTGATCCAGCAAACTACTACACCACTCTTGGCTTGACTTGGGACGCCATGCTCAAATATACAAAAGTAAGATCAGAACTCCTCACCGACGTTGATATGTTGCTGATGATTGAGAATGAAAAGAAGGTTGGAGTGAGCCAATGCCCAAACAGATATGCCATTGCCAACAATAAGTATATGAGAGTTTTTAACGAGAATGGGGAGATAATCTACGTGATGTAGTTTGATGCAAACAACCTGTATAGTTCAGCAATGGGACAACCACTCCTTTATGGTTATTTCGAAACACGAAAATCTAGAACACAATATGGAATCAGATCCAGACTTCACAATGTTGAAACCATCAAACAAATAAAAATTGCGTTGAGTCCTTATGCCGATAAGCGATTATTATTAAAAAATAGTACTGATACTCTTACATGGGGTCATTACAAAATTATGGATATCGATAATGAAGATGGTGATGATGATGATGACGAAGACGATGACGTCCTTAGCGATAGTGATATGGAACTTTTGGATCTTCTTGTGAAAGATTAGTTGTAAACAGTGCTTTGGAGGTTTTCTTATTGTAATTATTTTGAAAATAGTTGTTATCATGATTCAACTAAAAAAAAAGACAATATTTAAGCGTACGAATTGCTTTTTTATTTATCAAAACCTTACATCTAGTTAGTACAAGCGTAGACTTAATATAAATTTAACACATGAGCTTAGTACTCATTTCTTCATCGTTGGTTTAAAAGTAATTCATCGTTGATTCATCGTTGGTTCAATATTGACTCATCGTTGGTTCAACATTGGTTCAACATTGATTCATCGTTGGTTTGATATTGCTTTATCAGTGGTTCAACATTGATTCATCGTTGGTTTGACATTGCTTTATCGCTGGTTCAACATTGGTTCATCATTGGCTCACTATCGATTCACAATCGATTCAACGTTGATTCAACGTTGCTTTAACATTGCTTTAACATTGCTTCAACGTTGATTGAACATTGCATTGACGTTGATTCAACATTGCACAAAAGTTGATTCAACATTGCACAAAGTTGATTACATATCTGATTTATCTATCCAGCTGTTGGGCGAACTGTCAAAACCTAACCACTTTATAAATATTTTGCTACCCCGTTTCTTGATTACTTTTTCCACAAGGTATACGTCTGGATGTTCAACTTTGAGAAGTTCTTGCTTATAAAATCCACCAGCAATGGGTTGTTCTTGATAGTCTTTAAGCCTGTACGTCACTGGATTCGTGGGCATAACTTGATCCACAGTGAATATCTCTGTTGTCCAGTTGGAGGTGTATCCTTTCTCAAAAACGTGCTTGTGCTTACTGATTCGAACTTTGTCACCAACTTTGAACTTTGGCCTTCTCCTCGATATATATTTTGCAGATTTTTTAAGCGTTCAATCAGCTTCTCTTCATCCTTGGTAGTGACATCTTTTGACTTCATACCGATTGATCGATGTTTGGTATTGTTGTACTTGGAGATGAGAGTAGGCAAAAAGTCTATCCACTTATAGTTGCCTCTCAAGCTAAATTGTGGCCACCAGACTGAAGCCTTCAGATTACTATGCATTGAGTAGAGATTTATGCCATATCGTTGCGTAAGTTCTTTAAAATGTGAATTATAAAATTCTTTGCCTTAATCGGTGTGTAAGTTTTTTGGCACACGATCCTGCTCAAGTATAGATTGCATTCCTGAAGTGACGTCTGGTCCACTTTTGCTTTTAACTGGAACCACCCAAGCGTACTTGGAGAAAATATCTATAACGGTAAGTAAATACTTGTAGCCATTATCTCACGTGCATCGGGGAGCCTTTCCACTAAATCTGCTTGCCACGTCTCATCTATACCATGCGTTTGCACGCGACAAAGTGGATAATTGTTTCTAGCAGATTCATGCAGTTCTGTGACTACTGCCGATTTCTCCTTGTCCATTTTCGAGTGCATTTAATCGATCGTCCAACCGAGCAATGAGTTCAGTGTTACGGATTGACAAATTTTGTTGAGTGTCAATCTGCAGGTTTTTCAGTTTTTCTTTGATTGATTCTTCGAGTAAACGTATCATCAAATTATTATTGTCAATCTCTGTTCGCATAGATGATGTGAGTTGGTACACTGCACGTATCTCGTGACGTACAGGTGACGTCCAAACACGTCGATACTCATCGTAATACTTACGAAAGCGTTATGACTACCTTCCTAATATATGATTTCACCTTCCCGCAGTTCCTCAATGATTGATATAATTTCATTGTTGTGATTCGGGTCGCCTGCTGCCTTAGATGCTAGGAGTAGACAAAGACGATCAACTACTTCGTTCGGATCGTCCCAGCAGACATAGACAGTCTTTACATTTTTTCTTGCTACCATATACTGTGGCAGGGAGCCTTCACCTTTAGACGATTGTCTGCGTGATACGTTGAACATTTTTGAAATAAAGTTCTTGTGCTTGTTATTGTTGCTAGTGCGAATAGATTTACTGGGACTTTATCGCTTCTTGTGTGCATTTCTAGCAATCAAAATTTCCTTGTAATTGTTTCGATCGTCAGTGCTTATGTGGGATTCTTCTGGATTTTGTTTAAACAACAGTTCAAGCAGACCAACGGTTTCCAGATACTGTTTACCACCAACATTGATATATTGTCCCTCAAAACTAATGGGTTGATCAACTATCATGAGGCGGCCGTCATTGAGCTTACGCACAGAATAAACCATATCCAAATACTGCTTCCTATTTTGTTGCAGCATCCAGAGAAATTTTTTTGTTAAATACTCGTAATTATCAGTAGCCTCAGTCACGACATCTTCTTGGAGCATAGTTGTATCTTGATCTCCTTCAGCATCAGCAGTCATAAAGGAAGCATTATATTCCTCCTTCTGCTCATCTTCCTCATCTTTTTCCTTTACGAGCTCATTTTGTTTCACTTCCTTCTTGACTGAAGGGTTCTATATGTCAACCAGTTTCTGCAGTGGCATGACAATTGGTTTAAACGTTTCACTTATTATCTTTTCAGTGACTTCTTTACCCATTTTGAGCATTTGATATTTACGCCGAATCGCCTCACTAGCTTCAGCAATTTGACGGAGCACCTCCTTCTCCTTGTGAAACTTTGACATGTTGATGTGTTGATGTCTCAATCTATAATGACATCATTTCCACTACATGGCATATATTTATATAGAGAGAAAACAGACAAAACCTTTTCTGTATCTTCCCTTATTAAGCTCACTACCCTTATCAATGACAACAAATCCATACTTGTCAGTATGCCAACATGTTGAACATAAGTCTCCAAATTGTAAATAATTCATGTCAGTGTTCCCATGGTCGTCATACACATCTCTTAAATTCTTTTCATCCTGCTTAAAAGGTATCAACAGATTGGCGTTATCTCGAACCAGATGTTTAGGTATTCGAGCGTAAGTTTGACGTAAGTAAAAACTGTCAATATAAGCGTGTCTGCCCATACATAAAAAGGCTCGAATATTGTCTTGCTTCTCACAGGCAACATCATCCAATATAATTATCGAATTTGGTTGAGCTTCACTTGCTGGTATTAATTCTTCATGCTCACTTAAGGGAAAATACTCAACTCCATCTACATCATTCAACACCCGTTCCAAGAATTTGTACTTTGGTTGCTTGAGGGATTTCGAGTAGACGTAGATACATTCAGATTTCAATCCGTTTGGGTGTAAGATTAGGGCAAGTAATGTATTTGTCTTGCCGCAATTTGATGGTCCATAAAACACTGCGCGAATACTGTCTGGCAGAAGGCTACTATGTCGTTTCACCCTATCCTTTTTTGATTGGACTAGGGTATCAATGTTATATGCCGGAAGTTTAGTAGGTTGTGTCTTGAGCCGCATTTTGATCTAAACTGTTGTAAAAGCTATAAATACATCCCTCATATAGCTTCCACGTCAGTTGCGTGTTTGAGTTGCACTTACCTGGCTACCAATACTGTGGTTCCGGTACTAAGCTAGCCAAACGACTTGCTAGAGGTGATCCCGGTATCAATCCTCTAGACGCTGCGTGTAAAGAACACGACATTGCATACTCGCGAAATCGTGAAAACGTTCAAGCGAGAAACGCTGCAGATCGTGTACAACTAGTTAAGCCTGGCAGCGCACTTTTGCTAAAGACGCTGGAATTAGCGAGAAAGCGGCAGCACTAACAATAACTAACGTGATGAATGCCAAAGCGAAACTCGGTATGGGGTTGAAGAAGACACTCAGTTCAAAGAAGAGGAAACCTAGTGTGAAATCACATTGCGATATCACCCGCGAGGGCCATCGCAATGCTTTGTTTCAATTAGACAGTCGGATTCCCCTAGTCCGTGCCAGTTCTGAGCTGAGCGTTGAATAGCGGCCGAAGAGGACAACCACGACGGCGGAACCGTCACGGAAGCCTCCTCAGAGCCAATCCTTCTTCCAAAGTTACGGATCCAATTTGCCGAATTCCCTTACCTACATTAGTCTATCGACCAGAGGCTCTTCACCTTAGAGACCTGCTGCGGATATAGGTAAGGACCAGCGCGACACCTCCACGTGGCCCTTTTCTGGATTTTCAAGGTCCGAGGGGAATATCTGGACACCGCCGCAACTGCGGTGCTCTTCGCGTTCCAAACCCCATCTCTCTGCTACAGGTTTCCAGGGAACTCGAACGCTTATACAGAAAATAAAACTCTTCTCGGATCCCCCGACGGCGTCTCCAGGTCATTTTGGGTTACCCCGACTAATACTCTTGTGAGAGCCCGAGTTGTATTTGGTTCCGCTGCCGGGTTTCGGAATAGGAACCGAATTCCCTTTCGCCCGACGGGTGTGTGTCATCAGTGTCACCGTGACTATACACCGTCATCGACATAGGATTTCTCCTAGGGCTTAGGATCGACTGACTCGTGTGCAACCGCTGTCTACACGAAACCCTTCCCCTCTTCAGCTCCCAGGGCCTCGCTGGAGTATTTGCTACTACCACCAAGATACTGCGACGAGTTCTCAAGCAGCACGCAAGGAGCTAACACCTCAGAACGTGCTTTTTCTGATACAGCTTGGTCTGAAGATGAGTCTATAGCTCACTATGAGATTCATGCACATCAGCCTTATGCCTCATTATCATTTTACAACAGTGATGAAATTCGAATTGCTGTCCAGCATCAAGATTTGTGTGTACTGCCCAGCAAGAGTTCACTGCATGTGTTTGGAAGACTAACAAGACCTGATGGAGTTACAGCTGTTACTAGTACAGCACTAGTGAGCAATGCCACCTGTTATCTGTTTGATTAAATTCGTTATGAACTCAATGGTATTAAGATTGATCGCTGCAAGAATGTCGGTCTCATCAGTGCCATAAAGGGCTACATCTCACCTAGCGCTGGACAAAGTTATTTTATGGAGAATGCAGGATGGCTCGACATCCCGGAAGGAACAAAAAGTCTTACTAATGATGAGGGTAACTTTGATGTCACTATACTACTCAGTATGATCCTAGGATTTGCTGAAGGCTATCGAAAGATCGTTGTTAATACAAGGCATGAACTTATCTTGACAAGATCACGCAGTGACTTAAATGCCATTGTTCAGGCACGACACAGCGCCAGAAAACGAAGAGCAATTTAAGATCTCGATTTATAAAGTACAGTGGATGATACCATATGTAATGGTTTGAGATCAGCAAACGATACAGTTGCTGAACATTATTGGAAAAGATATTCTCACCACCATGAGTTTTCGTTCATGGGAATTGTATCAATACTCTCTGCTCCCCACCACCTCAAGACATATATGGACTGTGAAAACGTCAAGTCAGTTGGAAAAACCACGCTACATTATACTGGGTTTCCAGACAGGCAGAAAGGATAGGCTTGCCAGATGTGCTAATCGCTTCGATCACTGCAATATAACCAATGTCAAGTTATTCCTTAATTCACAGTGCTATCCATATGGTGATTTAAATCTGGACTTTGGTCATAATCAGTTTGCACTACTGTATGAAATGTATGCAAACTTTCAGGCAGCCTACTACGGTAAAGAATCTGAACCAATGTTGAATAAAAGTGATTTCAAAGAATACGCTCCTCTCAGTGTCATTGATTGCTCAAAACAAAATGAGTTTCTCAAACAGACCTTCGTGGACGTTCATTTGAAATTAGAACCTGCAGATCATTTTCCCGTTGAGACTGCAGCCTACTGTCTAATTTTACATGACCGTATGATTCAGTACCAACCTCTCAGTGGTAGCGTGAAGAAGTTGATTTAAGATGATATGGTGGGGGTAATGACAGAAGTGGGGGGTGATATCAGTGGTGGTGGGGAGAAAAGGTATAAAATACAGATGATTTCAGCAATAGAGATCAGTTTTCATCGATATGGAGTTCATCGTGGACGTACAAGGCTTCAAGAAGCCTATCAACCAGTTTGCCTTCAAGAAGTAATCTATAATTTCTCTCCAGCAAGACGCTCAACCTGTGGTCTACCTGTTTGAACCACCCTACTACTGGGACTCGCTGCCTGCCAAATACAAGATTGAAAATTTATGGTTGACACCCAGTTATTATGGCTTGGAATGGACTTCCGGTGACATACCCTACGAAGAAGTGAGGCTTATAAGTCGAGATACACTAGGTGGCGCTAGTGCAGTCTACGTCAAAGGATTGGAAAAGAACAAATGGTTGGACTAGTACGTGCAAAATGTGAATAATCTGGAAGATCTGGGCTGCCCTCCGTTGAAAAAATTGTGCAGCACAGTTTTAACAAGATGCAATCACCACCTTCAATGCTGGAATGAAAATTGTGCAGTTCAAAATGCTCTAGCTCTCAAGACCTGGTTCTTGACTCCTCGGGATTAGCCAATTATCAGGCATTACGCTGAAAGTAAAATCGACTACAATGATAATGATGAAGATATGACTGAAAGTAAAACCAAATACAATGATGATGATGATGATGAAGATATAGCTGAAAGTAAAACCGTCTACGATGATGATGAAGATATGACTGAAATCTTTAATACTTTAGATACTTCCTTGAGCAACACAACGCTCAAAGACTTTCAAAACCATTGTGAATTTATGTTTTTACTACGTTTACTTTAATCATATTGTAAGTTAAGATTTTCTCTTGTAAATTAGGCTTAGTCTTTTTCTTGAATAAACCAAATATTTAATTTGATATTGAGTGAAGATTTATTTAGAACCATTCAGTTGGTTAAGAATTAGCTAAGAATGAGTTGAAGTGATTTTAAGATTTATTTGGTATCTTTCCTTCTGTCTTTAAATGTTACAAACATCGTTGGGTAGAAATCTAAATCCAAATATCGCTTACTGTCAGCGGTGAACAATCACAAAAGTCGCTGGGCTGCATTTAAAACGTTGGACTTTATTCAAGCATCGTTGGATTGATATCAAATTTCAGCGCTGGACACACATCGCTGGGTTGCATTTTCAACTTTCACACAATCTTGTTTCTTCGAGCGTCAGATGTTAGAGTGGGCGATCGTTATAATTAACTGCGTCCAATCCTCTACAACTAGAAATATCGAGAAAACGCGTCATACGTCAAACCTTCTAGAAATTTCGATTTATAGAAAATCGTTAGAGATTACGTTAAAATTTTTGTGGAAGGTTCGAGACAATGAATTTTAAATATATATCATAATAGGTGGAAATTGAAACTTTCGATTGATATTTCCCGGAATATCGTTAGAGATTACATTTAATATCGATGGTTCTAGGAATTTAATGCAGGCAACAGCTCTAGAAAAGGAAAATTCTAGAAAGATCCAGAACTTGAAGAATCCCACATGCGCCACATTTATAAAAGTTTCTTATGGGTTCGGTCAGTAAAACAGGGACCATCCTTATTGGCCGAGTCGAGAGTCTGCGTCAGGGATCTACCTTACCGACAGTTCAATTACCGACTTTGGGAACTGACCAGTGGTGCCATCTGCCGGCGGCAGCTTCAAATACGTAGTAGTGATGCCGAAGCCGCCTAGCTATACTACTCGCTAAAAATAATTATATCACGCTTTTCATGTCCTGAAGTCATTAATTAATTATTAGCTGATTAATTTTTTGCACAATATTAAATTACATAAAGATTAAATTCTAATTTTTTCAATTGAGTAACATAGATTGATTATCTACTCTAAGTTTATGTAATTTAATATTGGCTATAATTTGTATAATAAAATTTTTTTATTTTTAAAATACCTTTATTCAAATTGTGGAATGTTTGTAAGTTTTTGTGACGTTGTGAAATGAGTATCTGAATTCAATTGTTAAAATTATGTTTTATATTGTTCTGAAATTAGTTTAAGATGTTATTAATAATTATAATTTTTACAAAATTCGAAAGAAGAAGTTATTTGAATGTTTTATTGAGAATAATTGTTAATTGATTTTTATGTTTCAAACTGATTAATCAATTACTGACTCATTAATTTTTTCACAATATTAAACCTGCCCATCAAAATTCTTGGTTGAATGTTAATAAATAATTCTATAAACAAATTATATAAACAAATTCACATCGCAGACATTTATAGGCAGAAACGAATCGTCTTTTCTTCTAGTCTTGTTGTAATTATATTACCAGTGATGTTTTTCGAAAAAATTTCACCAACAATCGATATTTTCTTATTCTATAAACAAATTATATAAACGAATGCACATATTAGGCCTTTTTCAGCAAAAAGAAATCACTTTTTCTCCTGATCTTGCTGAAAATACATTCCGAATGATTTTTTTTAAAGAAATTTTGCGATACATTGGTATTTGTTCATCTTACGAACAAATTATATAAACAAATTCACTTGTAAGGCATTTTTAAGCGAAAAAAAATAGTTTTTTCTTCCAATCTTGTTGAAATTATATGGCCAATGATGCTCTATAGTCACTATTTGATGATTTTTTAAACAAATTTAAATTTATTTTATGAACAAATGAGGCAAAAAAATGCACATTCTAGGCGTTTATAAGCAGATGAAGTCGTTCTTTCATCTAGTCGTGTTAAAATTATATAGTGAATTATGTAGAGGTCAATTTACCGACGGTAAATAAAAAAAGAAACTTCATAATTGAAGAATGTGGCGCTGAAGTAAAAGTGAGGCGAATATAATTGAACCACGAAGATTGTGAATCAGAAGCGTCTAAAACGCGAAATAAGTAACATATCAACGGACAGTGATACACTATTAAGACTAAGAGTCAGGTAAGCGAAAATTGATTTCAAAGAGAAATAGGAAATACTTGACATCGGGGTAGCCGAATAAAAAAAAATAATTTTGTTTTCAGTAGACTGACTTTTTTTTGGACGTGGATTTTTGGTCGAGTTTGAATAGTTGTGGAATGTATAAGGCAAAAAAATTAGCATTCTATCGGACTTTCATTCACTCACACATATATATTTTTTTCCTTTCATCACATATGATTTAACGCTAATCTTGCGACGAAGCAAGTTTCTCGTTTATCGTCCCAGGCGGAAATATTATATATAGTTTATATATAGTGTGAAGTATTATATATAATATTCATTTGATTTATATAAAAAATGTATAAAACAAATTAATATTATATATAATACTTTACTCTATATATAAACTCTATATAATATTTCCGCCTGGGGTCGATCCTCAGCTTGCATTTTTTTGTAGTTTGTGAAATCTCCTTCCTTTAGTTGTCCTTAGTTTGTAGCATTGAAAAATTTTTTAATTTTTTTAGTTTTTGGACTAGCCAGCTTTTTGTCTCCTTGTTTTCATTATATACGTATGTCAATAGCCAATAGCTATAGAAAAAATAAATCATAAAATAAAAGTCATTAAAAATCAATTTTGAAGTTTCATGAGCAAACCTACAATTGGTAAACAGTGAACTTGGTACTCACCAAATTTAATTCTTATACAATAAATTTAGATTCATTAGACTGATATCAATTTCTATGTTCAGAATACTTCCCTATGAAAGTGATTCTTCAAAATGATGTTCTTTCACAAAATTTCGTGATGAAATGCAATTCGTAAAATTTATAAACAAATTATATAAAAAACACATTGTAGGCGTTAATGAGCAGAAAAAAACATTTTTTTCTTGTATTCTTGTTGAAATTATGCTGTCCATGTTTTTCACATTAACTTTTTACGAAAGATAGAATATATAAAATAGATCAACAATTTAAATGAACAAATGCACATTGTATACATTGCAATAAGTAGAAGAATCGGGATGACTCTCACATATGACTATTTGTATACGCTTACATTATTTGTCATAAAATTAGATGTAATTTTGAAACCAAATTTCATCAGAAAATAGCAATGGCTACATCATATAGTAGCTGAAATATACTTGCCTTCTTATGAATCACTTATTTTAAGTTTGTTTCAAATTATCTCATTAATAATACAGTGAACCCCGGAGATATGATCTTTTTTGGGGCTGACCTTAGACCTAACTCCACAGAGCAACTTTTCCTCTAAAGTTTTTTAGTCAGTTGATGAAGAGTCCAGCAATAACTTGAGGACTTCAGTGTGATTGTGCATTACCATAGCTAAATCCTTATTATCTGAGTAAAGCTGATCAAGTTCTTTATTGATTGCTTTAAGGTCACTGTTGCTCATGGTTCTAAATAAGCTTTTAGATATTTCTCTCTCAGCATTGATCAATCCTCTTTTGGTTCGTCGAATACCCATTACCTGTTGGAATAGCTCTTCTCTTTGGCGTAGTCGTTCATACCGTTCACCTACCATTCTTATCTCGTAATCTTCGGCGCAGCTAGAATCACAGGCTTATTTTAACTATTCAATTTTTGGTTAATAATTCATCTTGTTTAGTTGAAAATTCGTCTTTTTTGGTTGAATTCAATTGTTTTTAATTAAAAATTAATTTTTGTTGGTTGAGATATCAATTACTATATTTTTCTTTTGGAATGAAAATTTAATTACTTAGTTGAAAGTTAAACTCCTTTTTTTTTCTTCTAATTTTTCGGTTCAAGATTCATCTCTGTTTGAAAAATTAGGTATTTTGTTGAAAATTAGTTTTTTCTTTGTCTGAAAATTAATTTTTTACTGCTAATTTAATTATTCCAGTTAAAAATTTTTACTATTTTTGAATATTAATTTTTTTTTAACTGAAAATGTAACTTCCAGTTGAATATTCCATCATTTTAACTAAAAATTCATCTGTTTGGTTGAACATTAATTTTTTTAATTAAAAATTTATCTTCTTGGTTCAAAAATTCATCCTTCTGTTTGTAAATTCAATAGTTTGTTTGCAATTATTTGTCTCTCTTGAATAAAAGATTTTTCTAATGAAAAATTCAACTCATGTTGAAAATTCGTATTTTATGGTTGAAATGTCAATTACTAGCTTTTCCGTTCAGAACTCATCTTTTTTTGGAATAAAAATTCAATTACTTGGTTGAAAGTGAAACTCTTTTGTTAAAAATTAATTTTTTATGTTAAGGATTCATAATTTTAATTGAAAAATTAGCTATTTTGTTGATAATTCGTTTCTTCTTTGTATGAAAATTAATTTTTTACTGCAAATTTAATTATTCAAGTTGAAAATTTCACTATTTTCTTGAAAATTAATGTTTTTAAACGGAAAATGTAACTATTTCAGTTGAATATTCCATTATTTCAGTTGAAAGTTCATTTCTTTGGTTGAACATTAATTTTTTTAACTAAAAATTTAACTATTCAATTTTTGTTTTGAGCACTGATTTTTTTCTTAGATGAAAAGTCGTCTTCTTTTGGTAGAAATTAATCTTCTTGGATGAAAAATCAATTATTTGGTTGAAAATTCAATTGTTCTAGCTCAAGATTCACAATTTTAGTTAAAAATTCATCACTTTGATTGAAAATGTAACTATTTTTTTGAAAATTAGTTTATTTTCTTCTGTTGAAAATTATTTTGTTTTATCTGAAAATGCTTACCATTTTAGTTGAAAATTCATATCTTTGGTTGAACAACGATTTTTTCAACTATTCAATTTTTGGTTGATAATTTCTCTGTTTTAGTTGAATTCAACTGTTTTGATTAAAAATTAAAATCTTTTTTGTAGAAATATCATTTACTACATTTTTTGTTCAGAATTCATTTTTTTTGGAATATAAATTTAATTACCTGGTTTAAATTTGTTAAAAATTAATTTTTTCGGTAAAAGATTCATCATTTGAATTGAAAAATTAGCTATTTTGTTGAAAATTCGTTTCTTCTTCGTCTGAAAATTAATTTTTTACTGCAAATTTAATTATTCCAGTTGAAAATTTCACTATTTTTTTTAATTAATTTTTTAAACTGAAAAATCCAATATTCCATTTTTGGTTGGAAATTAATATTTTTTAGTTAAAAGTTTAAATATTTGGTTGAAATTTTGTCTTTTTTAGTTGAAAATTCAACTATTTCGTTGAAAATTTATGTATTTTGTTGAAAAATCGTATTTTTTTACCGAAAATTAATCTTATTGTTTGAAAATTCGTTTATTTACTTGAAAAGTTAAGTATTTCAGTTAAATATTTATCACTTTAGTTGAAAATTCATCAATTTGGTTCAAAATTAATGTTTTAAACTGAAAATATAACTATTCCATTTTTGGTTGAAAATTGATCTTTTATTTTACTTAAAAATTCAACTATTTGGTTGAAATTTGGTCTTTTTTGTTAAAAATTCCACTATTTCGTTGAATATTCATATATTCATGTACAAAAATCGTGTTTTTTGGCAGATATTAATGTTACTATTTCAAAATTCATCTTTTTGGATGAAAATTCAAGTATTTCATTTAAATATTCAAAATAGTATTCCAGTTGAAGATTCATCATTTTAGTTAAAAATTCATCACTTTAGATAAAAATCTGTGTTTTTTTTTTCGTGAAATATTAATTTATTTCACTGAAAATTTAAATTCTAATTTTCGTTGAAAACTTATATTTTCTAGTTTAAAAATCAACTGTTTGGTTGAAAATTTATCTTTTTAGTTGAAAAATCAACTATTTTTTTTAGAATTCACGTATTTTGTTGAAAAATCGTCTTCTTTGATCAAAAATTAATCTGTTTGGTTAAAAATTCATCTATCTTCTTGAAAATGTAATACCTTTACATGAAAAGTTAGGAATTTAAAGCGGTTTAAATTGAATTTAATAGAATATCCACATTAACTTAAACCAAATATGCAACAAATTTTAAGTATATGAAGATAAACTGAATTTTTTTTTGAATTATTATTCAAATTCGTGAACTTTAGAGACGAATTCAAGAAATGATTAATTATGTTTTTAGTATTATTTAATTGATCGATTGTGCTAATATACTTAAGAATATCTTGTTATATAATTTGTCAAAGCTTTCTAAATTAACCATATTAATTGAATCCCTAGAAACTAAAAAAAATGATTTATAATAAACTAAAAAAAATGATTTATAATAAACTCACGAAGCTGTCTACATACTCCGTCGATTTAAAAAAAATCGTAATATGTTGAATGGACACCATGGATTGAAACTTTATAAACTATTTTCAATTTTAAAATAAATTTAAATTGATAGATTTATAATTAAACGATTTTATTCAATTTCAAATCCTATTCAAATATTACTTCTGTCTAATATATTCCACTTTTAACACATTCAATTAAAAATTATTTATTTAAAAACAGAACAATTTTTTAATATTTTAAAATATTTGACTTTTCATTTAAAATTAGCAATTATAAATCAAATATTAAATACTGTAGAATTTAAATCTGAATAGTTTTATTTAGCCTTCTTATTTAAAAAGAGTTCAATGAAAAAATTGTAATCGTTTAATTTTTAATGTTTTTAACTTTCAATTGCTTAAAATGATATAATTTTCAACATTTACAAATTTATTCTTCAAATTAGAGTTTTGAAAAAAAATAGCAGAGATTTAAATTTTTTAACAAGAATTCTTTAAACTGTTCGGTTTGGAAAAGTTAAAAATTTTAGATTTGATTTTGATTTAAAATAAAAAAATTCGTAGCTGTAAGAGTTCGAATTTTTTAATTTCTGAACAACAACCTGGACTGTATATTTTCAAATAAAGAATTAACTTACTTTTAATTAGTTAAATTTCAGTAATCGGGAACTAATGAATTCCAAGCGATTGATAATTTAAAAGTTTTTTCTTTATTAAAAAAAAATAACTAATATTAATCTTACCCTAAAATTATAGATGGAATGCAGAATCCTGGAGTCTCGAGATCTATTGCTACAAATTGCGATGCGAAAATTCTTTCCAAAATTTCTTTTATTTCAATTTTAGTAGTTTCCACTTCCCGGTATGTTATTTTTTTAATATTAAGTCCATCGTGATATTCTATAGCAAATTTCTCCAGTTCAGCATTTTCGCAAATCGAACTCAAAGAAGTAACATTTTGAGTCTCCACATCTTCAGAGTATTTAATCCTTTTAGCACTCAAATCTAAAATGAAGAGAAAAAAATGATAAAACCGTACTTCGTAATTTAATATTTCGCAAAAACTAAATTTTGTATTACAGGAAACAATTTTTTGGTATCTGAAATTCAAATTGAAGCGCCATTATACCTACGCGAAACCTTGAAAGTTTCGTTGGACGAGCTGGAAAAGGGATTGTTTTTCCACCAATCACAGACCGTCGCCAGTTTTCGGTCATTTTTATTTCGCGCAAGTTTAGGGTTTAGGCATTTCGTTACAAAAACCACAAACAAATCAAACATATTTAAAAATCTTAAAAATCAATTTATCCCGGATGCAAATTAAATAGATCAATTTTTTGTTGACATTATATTTAGTTATTTCAATTTGTTTTACAATTGGAAGTAACATTATTGATTTACTTACCCATTTTTTGAGACCTCTTCACCAACCTATTATTTCGTAAAATAAACTGATGATTCGATTATCTTATTTATTTTTACATCCTGCTGTATGACAGATAGACTATTATTTTTACCAAAAAAAAAGGTAAAACATCATTTGATATTATTTTTTAAATCCGTAAACGGTGTAAACACGCAGTGTTTTGCGACGCAAATTTGAGGTTAGTTTTCCGCGTTTTCAGCTCCATCTATAATAGATTCCAGTTCAATTTCATAAACGAAGTGCCTAAACTTACGCGAAACAAAAATGGCCTAAAACTGGCGACAGTCTGTGATTGGTGGAAAACATTCCCTTTTCCAACTCGTCCAATGAAACTTTCAAGGTTTCGCCGCAGCCTTTCATAAATTATAAGATGGCTGCGGCTATACCTACGCGAAACCTTGACTTTCATTGGACGAGCTGGAAAAGGGATTGTTTTCCACCAATCACATTCCGTCGCCAGTTTTCGGCCATTTTTATTTCGCGTAAGTTTAGGCACTTCGTTATAAGATTCCGAAATTCCTTAAATCTTGTAACATTTTTAACATATAATATTTTATAAACGAAATAAAACAATTTCAGATTAAAATTGACTAATTTTAACCAAAAATGATTACTTTTTTTTCTACCTTTTCCACACAAAAAGTTGAATCTTCAATACAAAATGACGAATTTGGAACAATACTTATATGAATTTGTTTAAAATTTTCATATGGTTTCGATTTTAATATTATAGTTCAGATAGAAATTTATTATTAAATAGGATATAGTTAGTTATAACCTATTTTATAATTTTTAATAGTTTTTAGGTAAACTAAAAAATTGTCAAACTCTAAATTTGTTTATGAAAATTATTTGAATAAATAATCATTGTTGTAAATGTTCAAAGTATCGTAGGAAAAAGTTGTTTGGAATACATTCTAACAAATTCAGCCTATTCTTTGATAAATGTTCAAACTCTCAATTTGCTCATTAAAATTGTTTAAATAATTAATAAATCTTTGAAATTTAAAACGCATAATAGAAAAAAATGATCGGAAATATATTTATAGTTAATTATGTAAAAAATTGACCCTATTCGTTGAAAAATATAAAAATTCTGAATTTGTTTATGAAAGTTGTTTAAATAATTAATAATTCTTGCAAATTAACAAAACATAGTAAAAATTTATCGGAAAGACAATCATAAATGAATAAAAAATCTTGGAAATTTGCAGAGAATTATACAAAAAAAGTCATTGGAAAGACATTCCTAGTTAATTTTGTAATAAAATCGATCCTATTCATTGCAAAATAGCCAAACTGAATTTTACAAATTGTTTAAATAATTCTTGTAAATTTACAAAGCATCATAGAGCAGAAAATTATAAAAAAGTCAGCGGAAAGATATTCTTACTTAATTCTGTAAAAAATGCAGCCTATTCGTTGAAAAATAGCAAAACTATTAATTTTTTAATCGAAATTGTTTAAATAATAATTCTTATAAATTTATAAGGCAACATAGAAAAGTCATCGGAAAGATATTCTCAATTTATCCCATAAACAAATTGTGCCTATTCCTTGAAAAGCAGCCAAACTCTTAATATGTTAATGAAAATTGTTTAAATAATTAATAATTATTATAAATGTGCGAAGTATCATAGAAAAGTCATCGGAAAGACTTTCTTAGTTGACACCGTAAACAAATTGAGCCTATTTCTTGAAAAATAGCAAAACTATTAATTTTTCAATTAAAATTGTTTAAATAATTAATAATTCTGGTAAATTTACCAAGCCAAATAGAAGAGTGTAATCGAAAAGATATTCTTAGTTGACTCCATAAACAAATTGTGCCTATTCCTTGGCAAATAGCTAAACTCTGAATATCTTTATGAAAATGGTTTAAATAATATAATAATTTTTAGTTAAAAAAGTTAATTTTCATCCAAGAAGAAACGAATTTTCAACAAAATAGTTACATTTTCAACCAGAGATGAACTTTGAACTAAACAAATAAATTTTCAATAGTTCAACTTTTACCCAAGTATTTCAAATTTCAATTAAAAATGATCAATTTTTAACAGAATATTTAAACTTTAAACTAAACTGCAACTTTCAACCAAACAGTTCAGTTTTCAACAAAAAAGATTTTAATTTTAAATAAAAAACAGTTGCATTCAACCAAAAAAGATGAATTTACAACAAAAATAGTTGAATCATCAATCAAAGAAGATTAACATTGAACCGAACAGTGTTGCATTTTTATTTAAAAAATATGAAATTTCTACTAAAACAGATGACTTCACAAAATTGTTGAATTTTCAACCAAATAATATAATTTTTACCTAAAATAACAATTCTCAGGAGGAAGCAACTGAAAAAATATAACGCAAATAAAACTTAAATTACTTTTCTAACACAAGAGTCATCTTCGATCCAAAAATAACGATTTTCAAAAACAAAAAAGACATTTCAAAAAAATAGATGAATTTTTAAACAAATTGTTGAATTTTCAACCTACAAAGATGAATTTTCGACTAAATAGTCAAACTTTCAAGCCAGAGACGATTTTTTTAGAAGAAAGTGGAATTTTTAACAAAATAAGTAAACTTTAAACAACATAGTGGAATTTTCAACCTACAAAGATGAATTCTTAACCAAAAATGTAATAGCTGATATTTCAACCAAAAGAGATGAATTTTCCAATGAAAAAGCTAAATTTTCAACGAATAAAGATTTTTCAGTGAAGAAAGAAAAGATGTCATCCAAATTGTTGAACATTCAAGCCAAAAGACGAATTTTCTGTAAAATAGTTTAATTTTTCAATCCGAAAATATGAATTTTTAACCAAATAGTTGAGTTTTCAACAAATTGATAAAATCCCTTGAATATTGAACTAAATTTATTAAAGTTCTGTAGAAGAAACCTTAAAATGCGTCTTTTTTGGTTAAATGTAACTTTTTTTTTGAATAGACATATTTTTTTGAAATATTAAATATTTCATCATATTTTCGGACTGAAAATTCGTTTTTTTTAAATTAAAAATGTAACTATTTCTTTTTTGATTAGATTATATTTTTTATTGAAAATTGAATTATTTATTTTTTGGTAAGATTATATTTTTTGTCGAAAATTCGTCCTTTTTGGCAGAAAATGAATCCTCTCGGATGGAAATTTAACTGCTTGATTGAAAATATATTTATTTTGTTACAAAATACGTTTTTTGTGTAGAAAATCAATGATTTTTGTAAAAAATACAACTGCTTGGTTGAAAATTAGTCTACTTAAGTCAAGGGTTCAAATATTTTGTTGAAAATGTGTTTTTGGTTAAATGTAACATTTTTTTTTTAATTTTAAATAAAAATATTTCATTTTTCATTAAAAATTCACATTTTCAGGTTGAAAATTCGTTTGTTAAATATTCATTTTTTTTTTTACTAAAAATTAATCAATTTGGCTGAAAATTCAACTGTCAATGAAATTTAATTTATTTTATAAAGTTTTCTAGAAATTCTTGGAAACCTTTTTTTCATCTGAAGATCAAATTTTAACCAAAAATGTAAGTTACACTTTCAGTTCAAAACAATTAATTAAAAAAAAAAAAAACGAATTTTCAACCAGAGATAAACCTTGTAAAAAAAAATTTCAAAGCTGTTCTACTTTTTCCCCAAGTAGTTTCTTTTTCAATTAAAAAGGATCCATTTTCAACAAAATATTTCAACTTTCAACCAAAGACATTATTTGTTAAATTTTCAACTGAAGAGATTATTTGTTAAATTTTCAACAACAAAATTCAACCAAATAGATCAATTTTCAACTAAAATGATGTATTTTCAACAACAACAAAATTATTTTTTTAACAAAGCGGTTCAATCTTCAACAAAAATAGACGAATTTTCAACAAAATGGTTGAATCCTCAATCAAAGAAGATTAATTTTCAACCTAACAGTTGCATTTTTATCAAAAAAATATGAACTTTCTATTAGAACAGATGAATTTTTCAACCAAATAATACAATTTTGAACTGAAAACATAATTGTTATGAAGAAACTGAAAAAAATACAAAGCAAATAAATTACTAACAAGAATATTAAATCTGATCCCTAACTTTTACAAGACTATTTGTTCTCCAAATTCCCGACTTTTTTCAGATTTCCAGGCTAATTTCAAAAGTTTTATTTTCTTGCCCGGTTTAGATATAAAAAGAAAAAAAATGTACATAAAAATGATTGAAATTATCCAATTTTTCAATCCGAATGATTTAATTTAAAACAGGAATAGGCCCTAAGTTGCACAATTTTTCATTAAAGTTAACAATATTGATGTTCACATCACAATTGATAACTGCAGAACACTATATTAGAATGAAAGCTGTAATTTTCGTCCTAAATAAAAGAAGAAACTCAATCTCTTTAATTCTAATGCAATATTTATTCATATCTCTTTAACTCGGCCCTAAATGAACTTTCGATCCACTGCCCTTGAAGCTTCACAAACAATTAATATTATGTTTATATCAATAAAGATCTTCACCGAAGCAGTCAATCAAAGACCTGGTCTGCTATTCCTTAAGCGTAAAATTACATTTCTTAAAAATACACCAGGACTTCAGTCCTACAATTAAATTTTAAAGCATAGCAAGAAATATTGAGAAAAAAATGTCAGAGTGAATAGGGAGAGTGCACCAGTGATTAATTCAAATGTTTCTTATATCTAAAATACACGTAGGAGCGGAAATTAAAAGATCGTTGTTACAGAACCTCTTTCAAAAGTAAAAACGTATTAACGATCTCCTGGATCACTCACCCTTCATAGTGCGTTAAAAAGACGTATGGGATTCAACTCTGATTCTTTCTTTCTTTCTTTATAAGAAAAAAGTTGTCTCAACAATAAGGAAACAACATACAGAAATTATACAATTCAAGAATTTTTTATCTGGGCATGTATGTCATATTACAAGTAATTTTCAGAAAAGGGCGTATTGAAATTAAACCTCAATTCTTTCACGCATAACGCTTGTGTCGGAAAAGAAGATTTAAATCAGAAAAAAATAAACAAAAATCTTTAAAGAAAGTGAAGTGAGAAATACAACTTAAATACGAAATAAGCGGGAAATCGTCATGGGTGCAATCTACTTCTCCTCGCACCACTCGTTCTCTTTGCGCACTTGTTCCTCCTCGGCGTTGGAGAAATCATTTTTGATGTTGAAAGTCTTGCGAATTTCATCGGGCGTCTTTCCTTTGATCATGTTCGCAACAGTCTTACATGTGACATCGAGCAAACCCTTGATGTCCAAGTAATTTGCGGCCAAAATCAGTTCAAAAAGAGTTCCCTGGTCAACCTGAACAAAAATTACATTGTTTTTAAATCCAATACTTTTAAAGTTTAACAGGCCTCGGTCTCACTTCAGAGATCAAAAATAGTGTAAATAGTGTCACAAAATTTTTCCAGTATTAACCTTATGTGTAGTTCGAATTTGAAAGTATATATTCCAAAATCCAAAAATGTGCAATGGAAAATTAACTTTAGTTTTTAAGCGAAATTTCCACTTTTCCAACCTAATATGTTTAAAGTATTAAAAAAGAACTTCAATGTTTATTGCTTCCTCATCGAGGAAGCTTTGTGATGGTCAAATTTTCCAAATTTATTATTAAACTGCTCAAGCTTTAAAAAATATTAAAATAGTAACCATACTTCTCTCGAAAAAGTAACCGTAAAGTAACAACAATTTGGCAAAAAAGGAACCAAAAAGAAAGATTTTCTACCAAAAAAAGACGAGGTTTCCACTATAATTATGAATCTTCAACAAAAAAATGTATGTTTAAGAAAGCAGTTAAACTTTTAATAAAATGGTTGAATTTTTGTAACTAAAAAAGATGAATTCTTAACTAAAAATGGAATAGTTAATAAAATTACCAAAAAATATTTCAATTTCATTAATAAAGACGGGTTTTTCACAAAATAGGTTCTTTTTCAACCAAATTGTTGATTTTTTAAGTCAAAAACACCAATTTTTACAAAACAGTTTAACTTTCAGCGAAGTAGCTTTATTTTTTCAACCAAAATGATTAATTTTCAAACAAGAAGATTAATTGTTTCCCAAAACAGACGAATTTTCAACAAAATACATGAATTTTCATCAAAATAGTTCAATTTTCACCAAAACAGTTAAATTTTAAACTAAAAAAGATTAGTTTTCAACCAAAAATGGAATATTTATATTTTTAGTGGAAAAAATTAATTTCCAACAAAACTGATGAACTTTCAACTAAAATTATGAATCTTCAACTGTAATAATTGAATTTTCTACCAAAAAATACGATTTAAAAAAAAATACAAGCATTTTTAACGAAATAGTTGAATTTTCAACTGAAAAATACTATTTTTCCACTAAAAAATACAATTTTTCAACTAAATAGTTGAATAGTAAAATTTTTTAGTAAAAAATTTAATGTTCAACCAAAGAGATGAATTTTTAAATACAATTATGGAATATTCAACTGGAAGAGTTAAATTTTCAACAAAAAAAAAGATAAAATTTTAAACTAAAATAATTAACCTTCAACTGTAATAGTTGAATTTTAAACCAAAAAGATGAATTTTCAACCAAAATTATGAATCTTGAACGGGAATAGTTAGAACTTCAGTTAAAAAAAAATTAATTTGTAACAAAACTCAATTTTCAACCAGAGATGAATTTTCAATTAAAATGATGAATTTTCAACCAAAAAATTAATTTTTAACCAAAGAATTCAACTTTCAACTAAGTAATTAAATTTCTATTCCAAAAAGATGTATTATAAAAGGCAGGGCTCGGAAGTGCACAAGCTTAAAAAAATAGTAAAATAGTACACATACTTTTGTTTAAAATTAAACTTTTATGTGGAAAATTCGTATTTTTTGATCGAAAATTGAATAATTGGGTAGAAAATTTAACTATTAGGCTGTAAATTTATGTTTCTTTTTAATCAGCTTTTTTGGTAGAAATGTTAATTTTTTTTTAAACTGAAAATTTAACTATTTTATTGAAAATTCAACTGATTGGTTAAAAATTAACTTTTTTTTTTAAACTTCACATTCTTGAGTTGAAAATTTAACGGCTTTGTAGAAAATTCGTATTTCCGGCTCGAAATTTCCACAATTTGGTAGATATTTGAGCTATTTGGTTGAAAATTCATGTTTTTTTTTTAAATATAATCAATTTTTTTGTTAAAAATGCAACTGCTTGATTGCAAATTAATCTGGTTTAGTTCAGGAAACCAGTATTTTGTTGCAAATTCATTTTTGTTAGTTAAATCTAACTGTTTTTTTTATTTTGAATTAAATTCCTTTTTTCTTGAAATATCAACTATTACATTTTTCGTTAAAAATTCAACTCCTGGGTTGAAAGTTAAACTACTTCCTGATAGTTAATTTTTTTGGTTCAAGGTTTATAATTTTAGTTAAATTTTTTTTTTTGTGCGAAAAGATGCATTATTTTAACTGAAAATGTAACTATTTTGGTGAAAATTCAACTTTTCCGTTGAAAATTATATTTTTTGTTGAAACTTCACATTCTAGGATTGAAACTCTTAATTGTTTTATAGAAAAAATCGCATTTTCGGCTCGAAAATTCAACAATTCGGTAGAAAATTTAACTAATTTGTTGAAAATTCGCGTTTTTTGGTAGAAAATCTATTTAATTTTAGGTTAGAAATGAAATTGTTTGTTTAAAAATATATTTATTGGGTAAATTCCACCTTTTTTTTTGTAATATAAATTCTTTTTTCTTTGAAATATCAACTATTACATTTTTCGTTCAAAATTTAACTGATTGGTTGAAAATGGTCTTTTTTGCAGATAATTCATATTCTCGAGTTAAAAATTTATATTTTAGTTACAGATTCAAGCATATTGCTGAAAATTCGTTTTTGTTGGTTAAAATCACTGTATTTTACTTCAAATTAAAATATTTTTTTGTTGACATATCAACTTTCACATTTTTTGTTGAAAATTTAACTTTTTAGGTTGAAAATTCAACACCTTGGTTGAAAGTTGAATTACTTCATTCAAAGTTATTGTAATTTTTTTGTTGTTGGTTAAATCCCGTTTTTATTTGAAATAAAATTCTTTCTTTTGTTGTTGAAATATCAACTATTACATTTTTTGTTAAAAATTCAACTCCTTGGTTGGTAGTTTATTAGTTAATTTTATATTTTATTTTATAGTTAATTTTTTTAGTTAATGATTCATGATTTTAGTTGGAAATTGGTTTTTTTTTTTAATTGAAAATTAATGATCCTGAATGAAAATTTAACTACTCCACTTTTGGTTAAAAATTGATCTTTCTCAGTTAAACAATTTAACTATTAAGGTAAAAGTTTTTAGAAATGAAGAAAAATATCAAATATAATTTGGACGAGCATCACATCCATTTTTCAAACTACTTGGAGATTTATGTAATTTGTTAAAAATTCACCTTTTTGGTAAAAAATTAATCTTCTTGGTTGCAAATTCAACTGTTTGGTTAAAAATGTACATATTTTGTTGAAAGTTGGTATTTCTGGTATAACATTATTCTTCCTATTTAAAAATTCAACTATTTGGTAAAAAATGAATGTATTTTGTTGAGAATTCATCTTTTTGATTGAAAATTTAACTACTTGAGGGGCATATTATTGTAGCCACTTAGCGAAGAAATTCAAAAATATTTTTCAAGGAAAACTAAACAAATAGTGGCATCCGTGGACAATTGAGCTTTCTTACATTAATTGAATTTCCAAAAATTAATGTTCTAAAAAAATTTTGAAAACTACGAGAACTCATCCCGCTCGAGCCGAAAAAATAGCGTCTTTAGTATGATTCTTTTCGAAATATTAGCAAAATAGTGTCACCGCTAAAAAAAATGTGTAAAATAGTGTGAATAGTATGGTGAGTCCGAGGCCTGGTTTAATTAAAAGACACTTTTTTTTAATCCAAAGGATTCAAGACCTACTTTCAAAAAATCGGCATCCCAGGAGCTGATGTCGTCGGTGCGCTTTTCTTTGTTTTCATCGTCCTCTGGCGGAGGAGGGTCGTCTTTGTGATACGTCGCCCACTGGATAACTTTCCTCAAAATCGCAGAATTGACGTTGGGTAGTGGCACCACTTCCTCCTCGTCCTCATCCATTCCCAAATCTTCCAACATGGTTTTGATGGTTACAGAGCATTTTGCAATCTCCACATCGACCTCGAAAACTTCTCCATCGGAGCTCTGCAGCTTGATGTTCGGCATCTGAAAATAAAAAAAAAATAATTTATTATTCCGAACATTAAATTCAACAATACCAAGATTCGTTCCATTTTTAAACCATTCAATTTGAAATTTTTAAATTAAGAAAAAGGACAATTACTTAATATTTTGAAATATCTCTGTTCATTTAAAATCAGTAATTATAAATCAAATATTCAAAGCTTAAAAAAAAACTAAACTTCGAACGTTACATTTTTATTTGTTCTATTTAAAGAATTTACTTTTAAGTCAAATTGTAGAATTTTGATGCATAAATAGCAATTGAACGCCTATTATCAGAAAAAATTCAAGTTGAAGAGATTTTTCGAAGTATTGAAAAAATTCAAAATTATTCAAAAATTTGCAAATAACCGACGTCTTAATTTAAAACAAAATATAGATTTTTGCAGATTTCGAACAAAAAATTCAGAAGCTTATTAAGAACTGTGAAACGCTTTAAAATAATAAACAATATTTCCTTAACATTCATATGATATTTGAAAATGATTTTCTATTTTGAAAAATTAATTTCAAGAGAATATTTGAAGACATTTAGAAAGATTGACAAAATGTTCAAAAATGAATGTGGAAGATATCAAGGATTTTTTTTTATTTGCCAGGATTGAAAAAAAAAAATCGGAAAAATATTAATCATTTTAAAAGATGTTTAGAAGTTCTGAAGAAGTTTAAAAAATAATTAAAAATGTAAAACATGTAGATTCTTCAAGATTTTGAAGCATTTTAAAACTATTTAAAATAAAAATAATTTAACCCTAATTATTCACACTTCAGTAGAATCGCATAATAGTCACACTGGATCCTAAAAATCTATTGTTAGGTATTATTTACGGATTGCAAAGAATGATATTTTAATTTTTGTTAACTTTTACTTTGAGAATGTTCAGCTTATAAAAAAATGTAATTGTTCAATTTTTAGTATTTCTAGCCTAAAGTCATATAATTTTGAAAAAAATGTAATTCAATGATTAATTCTATAATTTAGAGCATTGAAAATGATAGGCGGATTTATATTTTTGGAACAAAACATTTCAAAGCTTAAAGAAAGATTTCACAAATATTTCAAAGATTTCTTCAAGATTTCACTGAATATTATATTTTTAATTATAAATTTTATTATTTGTTTGAAAATTCAACAATTTTGTTAAAATAATCATTTTTGTTTGAAAATTTAACGGTTTCGTTAAAAATTCGACATTTTGGGTTGAAAATTCAACTATGTCGTAGAAAATTTACATTTTCTTCAAAATTCACATTTTGGTATTAAAAAGTCAACTGAAAACTTTTTTGGATGAAAATTCAAATATTTCTTTAAAAATTGGTATTTTTAATTAAAAAATTCATATTTTTTTTAGTAGATATTGCATCTTTCTTAGATAAAAATGCAACGTCTGGTTGAAAATTAATCTTTTTTGCTTGAGGATTTAATTATTTTGTTTGAAAGTTCTGGTTGAAACACTTGGTTAAGAAATCATTTTTTTGTTGAAGATTCATATTTTTAGTTGAAAACTCATCTCTTTGGTTGAAATTTTAACTATTTTATGTGAAAACTGCTCTTTTTTTAATTAAAAATTTAACTGCGTGGGTAAAAGTTCAACTACTTTGCTGAAGATTCGTTATTATGAATCATTAATTAATTAAATTATTATTATTTAAAGAAAAATCTCTGGTATATTTGAGATTTCTATTATTCCCAGGACGATTTGTGAATTATCGACCTCGTTTTTTGCCAAAAAATACAACTTATCCAACTTATTAAAATCGCTAGCATCTGAACTACTGAGTTGATCTGAAAACGAGAATAGAAAGTTGTACATGATTCAGTTGCTTTCAATTTAAGTGCTCGTTTAGGGAAATCGGTCAATTAGAACTCGAGATATACTAAAAAAAGTTGGAATAAAACAATATTTCAGATAAATATTAAAAATTTGCAAATTTTATTTATTTATTTAAAATAAAATAAAAAGACTTTTGTACCATAAAATATTACCTTTTAACAAAATACTTGAATTCTCAACCTGAAAGAAGAATTTTTTACAAAAAAAGTGTAATAGTTGATATTTCAACCAAAAAATGTGAAATCCAAAAATAATGAATTCAAAAACCCTGAAAAGACAAATTTTCAACAAATAAAGTTTTTTCAGTCATGAAAGAAAAAAAGTTCACCTTAATTGTTGAACCTTTAAGCCAGAAGACGAATTTTTATTACAAAAAATGAATTTTAAGCCAGAAAATATAAATTTTTAGCAAAGAACAAAAGTTTCAACAAAATAGTTAAATTTCCAACCGGAGATAAATTCAAATTCAAAAGAAATAAATTTATAATATATATATAATTATATTATATTATATTTGTTAGAAAATAAATATTCTTTTTTCAAAATTTATCTCTTTGGTTGAATTCAACTATTATATTTTTCGTTCAGAATTTTTTTGGTTATTTATTCATTACTTTTTTGTATGAATCAACAAAGTAGTTCAATTTTCGACCAAGTAGTTGAATTCACAACCAAAAAAGATGAAATCTCAAGAAAAAAATAATAGTTGATATTTTTATCTGGAAAAGCTTTTATTTTAAATCAAAAAAGAAAGAGTTGGACTGAACCTAAAAACAAATCTACTAAAGAAGATGAATTTTCAAATAAAAAAAATATTTTTAAACAAGAGTTGCATTCTTGAACAAAAAAGATTTTTCAGTCAAGAAAGACAATAAATTTAATCAGAAATGTTGAATTTTTCTCAAATTCTTAACCAATTATTTGCATTTTTAACCGAGGAGATTAATTTTTTACCAAAAAAGACAAGTTTTCAGTAAATTAAATCAATTTTCAACCAAATAGTTGTATTTCGAAATTAAAAAGTTCAATTATAAACCAAAAATAGAGTAGTTCTATTTTCATTTTTTTGCAAATTATTATTAATTATATTATTGAATCATTATTATAACATTATTTTGAACCAAATATTTGAATACATAAATTTAAACGATCAATTATTTACAACAACAAAAAATATTTTGACACTTATGAAAAAATAATTAGCTATAAAAAAAGAAGAATACTCTACAAAACAGTTAAATTTTCCACAAAACCGATAAATTTTCTACGAAACAGTTGAATTTTTTACAAAATATTTGAATTTTCAACCAAGGCGAATAATTTTTTAGTGAAGAAGATGAATTCTTAAAAAAAAAACATAAATTTTTAACCAATTATTTAAAGTTTCAACCAAGAAGATTCATTTTCTATAAAAAAAGACGAGTTTTTTCTCAAATTACATCAATTTTAACCAAATTGTTGAATTTTAATACTAAAATGATTTACCTATTTGATTTTTTGTTGGACAGTCTTCTGATTTAGTTGAAAAATTTTTTCTCTTGTCCAAATTTTATATATTTTCTTGAATTTTACTTTTTTTTCTGTACAAAATAAATCTTTTTGTTTCATAATTTAGCTTTTTATTTTAACTCTGTCGTTAAAAATTCATTTTTTTCAGTTAAAGATACATAGCTTCAGTTAAAAATATATCTCTTTGTTTGAAAATTTAACTTCTCGGTTGAAAGTTCAATTCCTTCGTTAAAAAATTAATTTTTTTCTTGTTTCAAATTGAACTATATGATTCAAAGTTGAATTCTTTTGTTGAAAGTTAATTTTTTACGTAAAGATGCATAATTTTATTTGAAAATTCATCTGTCGTTAAAAAGTTAACCATTTTGTCAAAAATTCGTTTTTTCAACTGAAAATGCACTTTTCGTCTTAGTTAAAAAATTATATTTAACGGGAAATTTAATTTATTTTGTTGAAATTTAGTCTTTTTTGGTATAAAATAAATCTTCTTGGTTAAAAATTCTTCTGTTTGGTTGAAAATTAAACAACATGATTGAAATTTAAACTCTCTCGTTAAAAATGCATTTTTTTGGGTTGAAGACGCATCATTTTAGTTGAAAATTCATTTCATTGATTGCAAATTTAACTATTTTGTTAGAAATTCGTTTTTTTTTGTTATCTTTTTTAGTTGAAAATTCAACTATTTGGTTGAAAATTCATGCTTTTTTTAATAAAAAAAGAGTTAAAATGAACCCAAAAAAAATGTACTACAGGTGATAAATTTTCAAATTAAAAAAATAAATTTTCAACAAGAGTTGAATTTTAAACCAAGAAAGATTTTTCTGTCAAGAAAGACAATAAATTTAATCAGAAATGTTAAACTTTCCATGCTAAAAAGATATTTCTACAAAACAGTTGCATTTTCAACCAACAAGATTAATTTTCTACCAAAAAAGATAAATTTTTCACAAAATACATCAATTTTTCACCAAATAGTTGAATTTAAAAAATAAATAGATCAACTATCAACTGAAAAATGGAATATTTGAATTTTCATTTGAAAAAAAATATAATAATTTTCTACAAAAAAGTTGAATTTTTAACCAAGTAATTAAATATTTACTTGAAAATAAAAATAATTTTATTGAAGTATTTCTATTTTCAACCAGAGAGATAAATTTTTCACTAAAATTATGAATCTCCAACAAAAAAAATGCAATTTCAAGAAAGCAGTTCAAATTTAGAAGATAAATTTTCAACTTAAAAAAATGAATTCTCAACAAAAAATGTAACAGTTGATATTTCAACCAAGAAGAGATTTCAATTTTTAAGAAAAAAAAGTTCAATCAAACCAAAAAAGATGGAATTTCTACTGAAGTACATGCATTTTTAAAGAAAGAAATGAATTTTGAACAAGAGTTTTTTTTAATAAAAATTTTTATTTTTTTATTTTTTTCAAAAACAAATAAATTTTATTTAATAATTGAAAATATATTAATTTTAAAAATGAATCTTATATAAATATTATTATTATTTTCAAGCAAGAAACATTTTTCAGTCAAGAAATACAATAAATTTCATCGAAAATATTGAATTTTTCATACCAAAAAGATATTTCTACAAAAAAGTTGAATTTTCAACAAATAATTGTATTTACAACCAAAAGGATAAAATATCAACTGAGAAGATTAAGTTTCGAATAAAAAAAGACGAAGTTTCAAACAAAATAGTTACGTTTTCAAAAAAATAATTTAATTTTTAATTTTAGTGATGGATTTTTAACAACAAGAAATAAATTTTTAACAAAATAATTGATTTTTCAACTAAGAAGATGCATTTTTATTGAAGGAGATTAAGTTTCTTCCAAAAAAGACAAATTTTTCACAAAATACATGAATTTTCAAGTGACCGGTTGAATTTTGAAATAGAAAAGACCATTTATTAACCATAAATGGAATAGTTGAATATTTATTGAAAAAAAAGAATTTCTACAAAACAGTTGAATTTTCTATCAAATTGTTCTGACGAATTTTCTACAAAAAAGTCAAATTTTCAACCAAGTAATTAAATATTTACTTGAAAAGAAACATAATTTTATCCAAGTATTTCAATTTTCAGCCAAAGAGATAAATTTTGCACTAAAATTATGAATCTCCAACAAAAAAAAATGCATTTTTAAGAAAGCAGTTCAAGTTTAGAAGATGAATTTTCAACCTAAAAAAATGAATTCTCAACAAAGAATGGAATAGTTGATATTCCAACCAAGAAGAGATTTCAATTTTTGAGAAAAAAAAAAAAAAAAAAAACTTTGAATCAAGCCCAAAAATACTGAATTTCTACTAAAGTACATGAATTTTCGAAGAAAAAAAGAACGAATTTTCAACAAGAGTTGCATTTCAAGCAAGAAACAATTATCAGTCAAGAAATACAATCAATTCCATCCAAAATATTGAATTTTTCTTACCAAAAAAATATGTTTACAAAATAGTTGAATTTTCAACCAAATAATTGAATTTGCAACCAAATTTATCAAGATTCAACCAAGAAGAATTATTTCCTACCAAAAAAGACAAATTTTCAACAAACTTAATGAAATTTTAACCAACCAGTTGATTTTCAACCAAAAGGATAAATTTGCAACCGAGAAGATTAAGTTTCGAATGAAGAAAAAAAAGAATTTTCAAAAAAAATTAAATTTTCAACAGAAGAATTCAATTTTCAATTATAGTGATGGATTTTTAACAACAACAAAAATGAATTTTTAACCAGATAATTGATTCTTCAACTAAGAGGATGAATTTTTATTGACGAAGATTAATTTTCTTTCAAAAAAGATAAATTTCTTACAAAATGCATGAATTTTCAAGTGAGTGGTTGAATTTTGTAATTAAAAATACCATTTATTAACCACAAATGGAATAGTTGAATATTAATTCAAAATAAAGAATTTCTACAAAACAGTTGAATCTTATATCAAATTTTTCTGACGAATTTTCTACAAAAAAGTCAAATTTTTAGTCAAGTAATTAAATGTCCATTTAAAAAGTAAATAAAAAAAAAAAAAAATTAATTTGATCAAAGTAGTTGCATTTTCAATCAGAGATAAATTTTCCACTAAAATTATGAATTTCCAAAACAAAATGCATTTTTAAGAAAGCTGTTCAAATTTAGAAGATGAATTTTCAACCCAAAAAATGAATTGAAAAATGTAATAGTTGATATTTGAACAAAAATGAGATTTCAATTATTAATAGAAAAAAACCGTCAAGAAATAAAATAAATTTTCTCCAAATTCTTGAATTTTCCATACCAAGAAGACATTTTTACAAAATAGTTGAATTTTCAACCAAGAAAAATTATTTCCTACCAAAAAAGACAAAATTTCAACAAACTGAATGGAATTTCAACCAACTAGATCTTTTTTGAACCAAAAGAATGAATTTTCAACCGCGAAGGTTAAGTCTCGAATAAAAGAAAACGAATTTTCAACCAAAATAGTTAAATTTTCAACCAAAATAGTTAAATTTTCAACAAATTGATTTAATTTTTAATTTTAGTGATGGATTTTTAACAACAGAAAAATTATTTTTCAACAATATAATTCATTTTTCAACTAAGAGGATGCATTTTTATTGAAGAAGATTAATTTTCTACCAAAAAAGACAAATTTTTCACAAAATACATAAATTTTCAACAGATTGGTTGAATTTTGAAATAGAAAAGACCATTTATTGACCATAAATGGATTAGTTAAGTATTTATTAAAAATAAAGAATTTCTACAAAACAGTTGAATCTTATATCAAATTGTTCTGAGGAATTTTCCACAAAAAAGTCGAATTTTCAACCAAGTAATTAAATGTTCACTTTAAAAACAGTTAACAAAAAAAGAAACTTATTTGATCAAAGTAGTTGAATTTTCAACCAGAGGTGAATTTTCCACTAAAATTATGAATGTCCAAAACAAAATGCATTTTTAAGAACAAAAGAAGAGATGAAATCTAAAAAAAAAGTTGATATTTCAACTTAGAAAAGATTTTTATTTTATATAAAAAAAGAGTTGAATTTAACCGAAAAAATCTAAGAGAAGAGATAAATTTTCAAATGAAAAAAAAAACAATTTCCAACCAAACAAGATTTTTTAGCCAAGAAAGACAATAAATTTAATCAAAAATATTGAATTTACATGCTAAAAAGATATTTCTACAAAACAGTTAAATTTTAAACCAAGAAGATTAATCTTCTACTAGAAAAGAAGAATTTTTCACAAAATACATAAATTTTCAACCAAATAGTTATATTTTGAAAATAAATAGATCAACTATTAACTGTAAATGGAATAGTTGAATTTTCATTTGAAATAAAAAATTTCTACAAAAATGTTGAATTTTTTACCAAGTGATTAAATATTTATTTGAAAAGAAAAATAATTTTATCAAAGTATTCCAATTTTCAACCAAAGAGATAAGTTTTTCACTAACATTGTGAATCTCCAACAAAAAAATGAATTTTTAAGAAAGCAATTCAAATTTAGAAGATCAATTTTCAACTTTAAAACATGAAATTTCAACAAAAAGTTTAATAGTTTATATTTCAACCAAGAAGAAATTTCAATTTGAAAAAAAAAAAGTTGAATCACACCAAAAAAGAGGGAATTTCTACTAAAGTACATGCATTTTTCAAGAAAGAAACAAATTTTCAACAAGAGTTTTTTTTTTATAGAAAATTTGAATTTTCAACAAATAATTGAATTTCCAAACAAGAAGAATTATTTCCTACCAAAAAAGACAACTTTTCAACCAACTAAGTGAAATTTCAACCAACCCGTTGATTTTCAACCAAAAGGATAAAATTTCAAGCGAGAAGATTGAGTTTCGAATTAAAAAAAAACGAATTTTCAAACAAAATAGTTAAATTTTCAACGAAAGGATTTAATTTGTAATTTTAGTGATGAGTTAACAAAATTTCACCCAAATAATTGATATTTCAACTAAGAGGATGAATTTTTATTGAAGAAGATTAATTTTATACTAAAAAAGACAAATTTTGCACAAAATACATGAATTTTCAACTAAATGATTGAATTTTGAAATTAGAAAGATCAATTATTAACCATAAATGGAATAGTTGAATATTTATTTGAAAAAAAAAGAATTTCTACAAAACAGTTGAATCTTATATTAAAATTTTCTGATGAATTTTCTACAAAAAATTCGAATTTTCAATCAAGTAATTAAATGTTCATTTAAATAAAAACAGTTGGTTAGTTAGTTAGTTAGTAGTTATTTTAAATAAAAACTCGTTGAACTGAACCAAAAAAGATGGAATTTCTACCAAAGAAGAATTATTTTCAAATAGAAGAAGCAAATTTTTAACAAGAGATATATTTTTACTGAAAAAAAAATTTCAGTCAAGAAAGACAATAAAGTTTATCCAAAATGGTAAATTTTTCATGACAAGAAGATGATGTTAGAAAGCAGTTGAATTTTCAACCAAGGAAATTAATTTTTTCCTAAAAAACATGAGTTTTTAATAAATTACATCGATTTTCAACCAAATAGTTGAATTTTGAAACTAAAAACATCAATTATAACCAAAAATGGAATGTTGAATTCTTATTTAAAAAAGAAAATTATTTTCTAAAGAACAATTGAATTTTCTACCAAATTGTTCTGACGAATTTTCTACAAACAAGTTGATTTTTGAACCAGGTAGTTAAATTTTCACATAAAAAAAATTTGATTGAAAAAAACTAATGATGTTAAAGTTTCTCGATTTGCAACCAATGAGATAAACTTTTCAACGAAATTATGAATCTTTCAGTTCAACTTTCAACCAAAGAAATGAAATTTTTTACCTTAAAAGATAGATTTATTTCAACAAAAAATATAATAGTTGATATTTCAAACAAGAAAAGATTCTCGTTTTAAAGAAAAAACTTTTGATTTAAACCAAGAAAGATAAAATTACTATACATTATAAATTATATAATAATAATAATAATGATAAATGTTTTTACAAAAAAGTTTAATGATCTAACAAGAATTACATTTTCAACCGAAAAGTTGAATTTTCAACCAAGAAAATTAACTTTCTGTTAAAAAGACGCATTTTTGACAAAAAAACATACATTTTTAACCACTTAGTTACATTTTCAACAAAAAAAACTAATTTTTTACCAAAAAGACTAGTTTTTAACAAATTAATCCATTTTCAACCAAATAATTGTATTTTGAGACTAAAAAGACCAATTAATAACTAAAAATGGAATAATTGAATTTTCATTGGAGAACAAAAATGATTTTCAAAGCAAAACATTATTTTCTACAAAACAGTTAAATTTTCAAATAAGAAGCTTAATTTTCTGCCAAAAAGACGAGTTTTTAGTAAATTAAATAAATTTTCATCCAAATAGTTGTATTTTGAAACGAAAAAGTTCAAATATCAACCAAAAATGGAATAGTTCAATTTTGATATTTTTTAAATTATTTTCTTCAAAGTATTATCATTAAATCATTATTTTTAAATATGAATATTATTGAATTATTTTTAACTAAAAAATTATTATTTCAACCAAGAAGAATGATTTGCTAGTAAAAAAGATGAATTCTGAACAAAACATATGAACTTTTAAGCAATTAGTTGAATTTTCAGCCAAGCAGATAATTTTCTAACAAAAAAGACACATTTTCCACAAATTAAATCAATTGCCCAACAAATATTTAAATTTATGATCTAAAAAGATCAATTATTTAACAAAAAATAAGTATTTTGATTTCCGTAAATAAACAATTTGCAATAAAAAAAATAATTTTCTACAAAACAGTGGAATTTTCTACAAAACCGTTAAATTTCCCACAAAACAGATAAATTTTTTACAAAATATTTAAATTTTTGATAAAATAATTGAATTTTCAACCAGGACGATTAATTTTCTAGTGAAGAAGACGAATTCTTAACAAATTACATAAATTTTTAACCAATTATTTGAATTTTCAGACAAATAATTACATTTTGGATCGTAAAGATAAATTTTTAACCAAGAACATTAATTTTCTACTAAAAAAGACGCATCCCCCCTCCAAAAAAACATAAATTTATAACCAATCCGTTAAAGTTTAACCCAAGAAGATTAATTTTCTATAAAAAAATACAAGTTTTTAACAAATTACATCATTTTTTAGCTAAATAGTTGAGTTTTAAAACTAAATTGACGTACCTATTTGATTTTTTGTTGAATGGTTTTCTGACTTAGTTGAAAATTCATTTTTTTTATCAAAATTTCTTGTATTTTCTTGAATTTTTTTTCTGTACAAAATAAACCTTTTTGTTTCAAAATTTTACGTTTTGTTTTAACTTTGTCATTAAAAATTCATTTTTTTCGGTTAAAGATGCATAACTTTAGTTCAAAATTTATCTCTTTGGTTAAAAATTTATCCCTTTGGTTAAAAATTCAACTTCTCGGTTAAAAGTTGAATTTCTTTGCTAAAAATTAATTTTTGTTGTTGAAATGTCATGCATTTCGTACAAAATTTGTCTTCTTTAGTACAATATTATTCTTCTTGGTTAAAAATTAAACAAAATTTACCTTTTTTAGTTAAAAATTAATAGGGGAAATTTCACGTATTTTGTTGGAATTTAGTGTTTTTCGTACAAAATGAATCACCTTGGTTAAAATGTCATTTATTTGGTTAAAAATTAAACAAAATGATTGAAATTTAAACTCTTTCGTCAGAAATTCATTTTTTTTCTTTGGTTAAAGATGCACAATTTTAGTTGAAAATTCAACTATTTTGGTAAAAATTGATTTCAAATTTTTTAATTTAAATTTTTTTAAATTTTTTGTTGGAAATTTACCTTTTCAAGTTGGAAATTCAACTATTTGGTTTCAAATTCATATATTTGGTTGAAAATTTGGCTTTTTCGTAGCAAATTAAAATTTTTGATTGAAAATTATTCTTTTCGGTTAAAAGTACTACCGGGTTGAAATTTGAACTTTTTTTTGAAAAATCCTCCATTTGGTTAAAAATTCTTACTTTTAGTGGAAAATACTTTTTTTTTGCAGAAATTTAATGCCTTTCATTCAAAATCCAATTATTTTCGTAGAAAGTTAATTCTTTTGGATTGAAAAGTCTACCATTATATTTTGAGATAAAAATTTTACTACTTGGTTAAAAATTTAACAGTTTTTTCAGTAAGTCATTCTTTTCAGTTAAAAATTCAACTTTTTGTTTAAATATTAACTTTTTTGGGTAAAAATGCAACTATTTGTTTATAAATTATTTTTTTTGTTACAAATTTATATTTGAAGGTTCAAAATTCAAATGTTCAAAAAATTCAGCTTTTTGGTTTAAAATTCATGAATTTGGTTGAAACTTTATTTTTTTTTTGAATCTAGGAAGTTGTAAATCTTTCAAAAGTGGGATTCGGAACTGGAAAATCTAAACAAAAAAAATATATGAAAATTTGAATTTTTGATTTACAAAAATTGATCTTTTTGATCTAAGGTTTATAAACAGAATAATAATAAATAATAATAATAAATATTTTTATTCCAATCTGAATTTTCTTGACAAATACTTTCTTTGAATCGCAAAAGTACCATTTTCACCTTTATTAGATTCTTCAATTTAGATCCCTCGAGGCATAAACTGTCTTCCTGAAAGGGTGTCCATTCATTAGATTTTCTTCGCCCTCAGGGCACTTCAGAGTCGATATTACGTAAGAAAAGGAAAAAAGATTTTCTCCCTTTTGAGAACCGGAACGTAAAAACAGTCTTTTGATTAAGAGATAAGTGGCTTTCCTGACTAAAATTCTGCGAACTGGAATTTTTAATCCTTTGAAAAATAAATAATTAAAATTAAATAAAAATTAATAAATACTAATAAATATTCAAGATCTTAAATTTAATTATTCGGTTTATTTTTTTATTATAACAAATATAAAAAATTACTGTCGAAAAAAGATCTTTTTCATTAGCTCCGGTAGGAATCGAACCCACGTAAACTGATTGCCTACCAGGTGCTCTTAGTGGTAGGATCACCTCTACCGGCAATCAGTTTACGTGGGTTCGCTTCCTACCGGAGGTATTAAAAAAAAAAGACTTTTTTTCTTTAATAAGCATTTGCATTATTTGTTATTACAAAAAATAGAACAAATGATTGAAGTTTAAATTGAATTTATTAAATATTTATTCACACTAGTCGAGATCCCTTTAACATTCAATAAACACTAATAAAAGCGGATAAATTAGGAAATTGATAGACCTATTTCAATTTCAACGAAGTTGGTTTATTTAACACTCAAAATGTATTATGTCCCTTAATTATAATAACTACATACAAACTTATTAAAATGAGCCTAATTTATTTTCATAAGTTGTTCCGGAACAGCATCACACTTTTTGATCGCAGTGCACTGGTTCTGAAATTAAAAAAAAAGAAATTTTTTTTAGTAAATATTCTAAGAGTTATTTTAATCTCAACAGGAATTGGAATCGGATTGTCAACTGCAGAGATTGAAGTTTCTTGTCCTTTAAGATTGAGGAATTATCACTTGTGAGAGAAGTATACTCTCAGCCACCTAGTGGTACTTTTCAGAACTAATATATCATCATTTCGAGTATTTCTTTATGATCAATTATATTATTACGAAATTGAAAAATAAAATTAAGAACAAAAGGTCAGAATATCTTAATTTACAATGTGTATATATTGACGATACCGATAAAAAAAATCGATATCGGTAATCAAAGAATTACCTGTACCAAGAATTAAAATTCAAGGCAAATTTTAAATTATTCAGGTTTTATTTTAAAAGATGAACTTTAGGTTTTGAAGATTAAAAAATTTGTCAAAAAAGAATCTGGAAGATTTAAAAAATTTTGTTATTTTGCAGGATTTAAAAAAATTTAAGGAAAACTTTGAATTATTTCAAAAGATATTTTAAAGTTTTAAAAAGATTCGGGAACAATATAAATCTTGAGAAGATTTCCTAAAATTGTAAACAAAATGTAGATTTTTGAAGATTTAAATGAAAAAAGTTAGAAGCTTTTCAAGAATTTTAAAAGATTTTAAGAAAATAAAAAAAAATCTTCAGATTCCTGGAAAAATTTCAAACTATTTTTTATTTTGGAAAATGAATTCGAAGAGAAAATTTAAATATATTTCATTTTTCAACTATTTAAAGAAATTTTGGAATCATTCTTTAAGATATTTAGAAGTTTTGAGAAAACGTCAAGAATAATTTGAAATTTGAAAAGATTTAAACAAATTTAAAACAAAATGTAGATTTTTGAATATTTCGAAATAAAAGTTTGAAGCTTTTCAAGTATTTTTGAAGTTTCGAGAATAATTTTTGAATTTCGAATAATAAAAAAATTCCCGAAAGAAAATTTCCGAATTATAAAATATCCGAACTAGAAAATTTTTGAATATAAACAATTACCAATTTTTGTATAAATAAAAAAGCATAATTGTAATTTTATTTTATTCGTAATAATTCAGTTAATTTTATAAATAGAAAAGTTAATTGTTTGAATTCTGGAATTTACTAGTTCGTATATTTTATCATTTGGAAATTTTCTATCAGGAATTTTATTATTCGGGAATTTTTTATTTTGGTAATATCACAAAATATCGGGAATTTTATTATTCGAAACTTTTCCAATTCGGTGATATTTTTAAACTGTTCGAAAATTTTTTTATTCGGGAATTTTATCATTCGGTAATTTTTTAATTCGGGAATGTTATTATGTGGGAATTTTCCAATTCGGGAATTTTACAGTGTCGTGAATTTTCTTTTTCGGAATTTTTCAGTCGTGCCACAACTTTGCAAAAAAAGAACCTGGAAGATTTTAAGCCAATTTTTTTAATTTTGCAAAATTAAAAAAAAATGGTCGGAAAAATCCGAATTGTTTCAAAAGATATTTAGAAGGTCTTGAAAAAATGAAAAAACTATTTAAAATTTCAAAAGATACAAAAAAATTTGAAAATATTAAAAGCAAAATATAAATTTTTGTTTAATAAAAAATCTCGAAGCATTTCAAGGATTTTGAAAGATTTCGAGAAAATAAAAATACTTTCTGTAAGATTTATTGGGAGAATATTTAATGATTCTTCACTTTAAAAAATTAATTTTCTATAGAAAATTAAAAAAAAATTTTGATTTCCAAATATTTTTTAAAATGTCGGCAAAAATCTGAAAAATTTTAAGAAAATTTTTCTGATTTTGAAATTTTTTTCAAAATGTTGGCAAAAATTCGAATCAGTTTTAAATAGGTTGAAAAAATTATCTATTTTGGTAAAAATTTTATCTTTTTTTGGCTAAAAATGAAATTGTTTGGTTGAAAATTAATCTATTCTAGTTAAAGGTTGAACTATTTTTTTTTTTTTTTGAAAATTCATCTGTTTTGGATGAATTCAACTTTTTTTTTAGAAATTAAAACCTTTTTTAGTTGAAATATAAATTATTAGTCTTTTCGTAGATAATATCTTTATTGGTTGAAAATTCAACGACTATGTTAAAAGTTTAACTAGTTTGTTAATAGCGTTAATAGTGTTATAAGTGTTGGTAAGAGTGGGAATTAATTTTGAAACAAAAAAATACGAATTCACAACAAAATACATAAATTTTCAAGCAAGCATATTAATTTTCAACTTGAAAATAATAATTTTTAACTAAAAACGGAAGTTAAATTTTCAGTTAAAAAAATTAGTTTTCGACCAGAACCAAAACTGAAACAGTTAAATTTTGATATAAAAAAAAATTGTAATCAGAAAAGAGAATTTTCTACGCAACATTAATTGACGTTTAATTAAGGAAGTCGAATTACTTTGTTGAAAATTCACGTTTTAGATTGATAATTCATCATTTTAGTTAAAAATGTATCTCCTTCGTTGAAAATTGAACTATTTTTTTGAAAATTCATGTCTTTTGGAATTATTTGGAAATTAGAGGAAGTGAGGGGAAAGTATGTAGGGGAAGTCAGGTAAAATAATTAAAGGGGAAGTGATGATAAATGAGGGGAGCGAAAATAGAGGACGTAAGTAGAAATAAGAGAAAATGAGTGGATGGGATGTAGGAGAAGTGAGGCAAAATGAGGGAAGGAAAAGTAGGGGAAATTCAGGGAGGCCAAGTAGGGGAAATAGGAAGGAGTTACGAGAAGGACTGTAGTGGAAGTAAGGTGAAATAAGGGATGTGCAAGTGATTATAAATGAAGAAGTGACGTAGGTAAAGTAGGGGAAATAAGGAGAGGGATAGTAGTGGAAGTGAGTGAAAATAAGGGAAAATTAATATTGGGAAAGTGGGGGAAGTGAGAGGAAATGAGGTATAAGATGGTAGGGGAAGAAAGCAAAAAGGAGTAAAGGGAGAGTAGGAACAATTATGCGAAATGATATGAACTGTGAGGAGGGGAAGTAGGGAAAGTGAGGTAAAATAAGAGAGGGGGAAGTGATGGGTATTGTGGGCAGAAAATGTATAGGAAGTAAGTAGAAATAAGGGAAAAGAGTGGATGAGATGTAGAAGAAGTGAGGAAAAATAAGGGAAGGAAAAGTAGGGGAAATTAAGGGAGGGCAACTAGGGAAAATGAGATGATGTGACGAGAAGGGTTGTAGTGGAACTGAGGTGAAATAAGGGATCTGCAAGTGATGATAAATGAGGAAGTGACGTAGGAAAACAAGGGGAAATAAGGACAGGGATAGTAGTTTAAGTGAGTGAAAATAGGGGAAAATTAGTATAGAGAAAGTGAAGAATTTGGGAGAAGTGAGAGGAAATGAGGTGAGTGATGATAGATGTAGTAAGCGGAAATAAGGGAAAGGAGAGTAGGGAGAAGTAGGCAAAATGATATGAACTGGGAAGAGGGGAAGTATGGGAAATGAGGTAAAATAAGAGAGGGGAAAGTTATGGGTGATGTGGGAGAGAAAGTATAGGAAGTAAGTAGAAATAAGAGAAAATGAGTGGACGGAATGTGGGAGAAGTGAAGGAAAATGAGGGGAGGAGAAGTAGAAGAAATTGAGGGAGGGCAGCCAGGGGAAATGAGAAAAAGTGACGGGAAGGGTTGTAGTGGAAGTGAGGTAAAATAAGGGATGTGCAAGTGATGATAAATGAGGAAGTGACAGCAGGAAAGTAGAGGAAATAAGAAGAGGGATATTAATGGATCTGCATAAAAATTAGGGAAAATTAGTATAGAGGAAGTGGGAGAAGGGACAGGAAATGAGGTGAGTGATGGTAGATGGAGTAAGCGGAAATGAGGGAAGGGAGAGTAGGGAGAAGTAGGCGAAATGATGCGATCTAAGAGGAGGAGAAGTAGGGGAAGTTAAGTAAAATAATGAAAGGGAAGTGATGGGTAATGTGGGGCACTTCGGGGTGTAGGTGTGTAAGGGGAGGGAAACTAGAAGAAGTGAGGGGTAATGATTAGAAATGAGGGGGAGCAGGCAGGACTGAGAACGCGAGGAGAGGGGGAAGTAGAGGAGGAGGAAGTTAGTGAAGGCGCGGCCATTAGTGAAGGCTGGGGAGGGGAAGTTGGGGAACTGAGAAGAAAGGGGAAGAAAGGTAACTGAAGAAGGGGAGGGAAAGCTACGAAACCCTTTTTTGTAAACGCCCGGCACATACTTTGATTTTTTTTTTTGTAATCATTTCAAAAATAATTTTCCTGCTGCATCCAATTTTTTTCAGTAAAATCCTGATGAAAAAGCACATAGACGGAAGAGCCCCATAAAACTGATCGTGCGTGGGTGTGCGTTGGCGAATAGGTATGTGGCAAACAGGGATGTGCTTTTTGTGATTTTACAAAAGGCAGGCAATCGTTCGATTAGTCTTTACCTCAGCGAGCTGGGAATTCCATAGAGTGGCAATATTAATTTCGTGCATTACGCCATACACAGGACTCAAGGTATCTCATGGGAATCGACGACGAGGTTTACAGATCGTTGATTAACGGTTGTGTCTGGGTGTTGGAATGACAAAAATTTGAATTTGAAATTGAAAAATTTGTGAACTGACGAGATCCCCTGGGCATGCATCGTGCATCACTCACTCAATGATTCTGCGGCTGAGATTAATTATTTGAAATAATGAGTGCAGGCGTATTCATTCTGAACTCTAGGGAATCTGACGAATTTTTTCACTTTCACGCGCATTTCTTTTGTGGAAATTACGATTTTGTTCGTGAGGTGAAGGTTTTTCTTTCAGGGTAATAATAAGCGCAATTACTAATTAATCTGTTAATTTAAGTGATAAAGAATATCCATTGAATAGATTATGTGAATTTCTAAACACTGGAAAAGATTTATTAATTGATTGAACAATTCTGTATGGTTTAAAAAACTTTAATACTGCTGGGGAGGGGGGGGGGGTGTAACAGCATGAAAAAATGAAAATTAGTGATTTTATTTTTCAAGTGAAGTATTTTTTTCAATTTTTTTTCCCTTTTCAAGAAACTTTCTCTAATTCCCCTTTTCCACATTTTTTTCTGTAATTCAAACTGAATTAATAGAACTCAATGGCGTGCTTGAGCAGAGGAAAGTCGTGTCTCCCGGAATTTGAGAAAAAATCAAAATTTAAAATACTAAAGTTTGATTTTTTGTAACGGTGTAACCTGAAAATCGGAAAGAAGGTGGAAAGTGTTGAAGTCTACTTTGCTAGATAAGTAGATTATACCAGTTTATATTTATGAATTGATTTTAGGACTTTGAATGGAAAAGATGCATCTCGTCGCATGAGAAAACTTCTGAGTTTCGCCACAGCGAGCGCTGCCTGCAATTACTTGCTTGGCTCCACCTACCTGCACATAGTCAATAGTAGGACGAAATATTTTCCCGAGAATACTACTTCCAATTTTATAACGCAACTGTCACATGAGATTCGGTTACAAGGACAGAGGGTAGTGAGACAAAATGATTCATTTGAAAATCGCATCGTCTTTATAAACAGTGGGACTGCAAGATATGAATGCCCTGAATATGATGGCAATAGTACAAATAGAAAATCCATTGATAAATTAAGATAAGTTAGAAGATACAATAGATCTTATTGCTTGAGAGAAAAAGCAAAGGATGAAGAACTGTCTCTTGTATGGGAAAAAACCCTTGTGAATTTCTTTCAAGCGGTTCTCTTTTAAATAATCTAAAAAGTTATCCAGAATCAAGTCAACATATTAAATTTAAATATGACCAATTCAACAGCAGTTGCGTAAGTATACAAAAACAGTATGGACAATTATGTCTGACTGATCACCATTTTTTGGCACTTAGTGATAAATTATCACGTATTCTTGGGTTCGCTCCAGATAATCTAATTCCAATTCAAATTAATGACTACACTGCTAGACATCCACCTAGTCTAGCAAGTGCTCTTCCGGATAATTTATTTATTTATTGTAATATATGTGAACCGCGCGTTACAGTTTACAGTTAATTTTACAATTAAATAATATTTATTTCAGGTATAAATAAAAATAGATTCTCCAAAAAAGGTCTTTTAATTTCCACTGTCGTTAAAAAAGGTGATTTTTTTAGTGAAATTAGGTGAGAAATAGGATCCAAAACAGTTTCAGAATTTTCGTAAGATTTTCTGACATTTTTAATCACGGATTTATTGAGCTTTAGTAGATTTCAAGATATTTGAAGTAATTTTTGAAGAACTCAAATAAGTTTTGAGATTTTCAAGAAATTGCATAAAATTTCAAGACATTTTAAAGAATTTGAAGAGATTTTGAAGAGACTTTAAAGGATTTTAAGAGGCTTTGAGTGATTTTAGGTAATATCAAGCGATTTCTTATGATTTTAAAGCATTTGAAGGGATTTTAAAACATTGCAGAAGACTTAAATGATTTTCAAGAAATTTCAAGTGACTTCAAGGACTCACAAAGATTTTAATGCATTTAAAGAGATTTCAAGGGGTTTAAAAAAAAACAAAGATCTGAAGGATTTTCAGTAGATTTTAAGCAATTTAAACAAATTTAAAGGATTTTAATAGATTTTAGTTCATTTCAATCAATTTTGAGAAATTTCGAAACATTTTAAATTATTTTAAAGAAGTTGAAGGGATTTCAAACAAATGCTGAGGAGTTTAAGGATTTTTTAAGAAATCTTAAAGGATTTCTAAAAATTGAAGTGATTTTAAGGAATTACTAAGGATTTGACGGGATTTCAAAGTTTCTTTTTAAAGGATTTGAAAATAATGCAAAAGATTTCAATAGATTTAACCAAATTCGCAAGTGCCACATAAAAATATTTCATTTGATTATCCGGAAAAGTTTTTTCAACCCGGAAATGACTCGGAATTATCATACAATTCATCAAATTTAACTTAATCGATTAACAAAAGGTGAAAAGGGGGTGAAAAATTCTGAAAGTAGGTGAATAAGTGACGTCCTGTGATGATTGTAATATAATAAGGATTTTAATGTTTTATCATTTATTTGAAATGCTTATAAATTAATACAATGCACGAATCCGACACATGTACAATAAGTACTGTATACAATCTTGTTCAGTCTCATTTGTTGAAATGAAATGCACTTCCCGCATCAAAAATAAAATCAAGTATTATTCCCGAATTTCCTTGAATCACACAGTAGACACCCTGCGGTTATTTAATAGTATGTGAGCCGACCGCATTTTGCAGAACCAGAACAAAACCTGGTGGAAGTTTCGGCCTCATTTGGAATCAAAATGATTCTGTCTAAGTCCGTCAGATTCCAAGCAATTGAATCCGTTTCATTCCGTGCGAATGTGAAATCAGTTTCCCAATCATTCCGAATCCAGTCCGGTTGAGTACGCGAAGAATTTTATAAACTGAATGGGCTTCATTTCACGGATTCAAACGGAATGGTCATTGTATTCTGGTAAGTGCGGAATCATTCCGAGTGAATTCGCAATAGCACGCAATCACTCGGAATGAATTTTCCCCTTGTCACGGAGTCAGGCGGAGTGGAGTTTTCATTCCGATATGTGCGGAATCATTCAGACTGAAGGAGGAATGGCACGGAATTATTCGGAATGAGCACTTGTCTTGTGATGGATTCATACGGAATGAAAATTTTCACTACGGAATCATTCGGACTGTGAGTGGAACAAACGGAATCATTCGGAATGAACTACCGTATTGCGCCGGATTCAGACGGAATGAGATTTTCATTCAGAATGGTGCGGAATCATTCTGATTAAAGCACGGAATCACTCAATGCCATTCGGAATGATATTTCGGTATCAGGAGGATTCAAACAGAATGAAAATTTCGTTCAGATTTGCGCAGACTCATTCGGAGTGAACCTAAGACAACAATGCGGACTGAAAAAGAATCAATCGTAATCGGACGGAATCATACGGACTGGATTTAGGTTTTAACCAGCAGGTCGTAATCAGTCAGAAACAGATTTCGCATTCGTTCGTAATCGATCGGAATGAATCGGAGTTTTTCGGATTCAAACGGACTCAATTTCATTCCGAAACTTCCGCCAGGGCAATTGGAACATTAGCTAGTTTGACGCAGGATGAATGAAACCAGACAATAGGGCAACTAACATTTCCACCTCGAATCTTTTCAGTTGTACATTATAGGCTACGGCATTTCTCTGTTATGTGTGCCATCTTCCTAATAATGCTGGAAGGATAACCTTTCGATGAAATTGTAAGGCTTTTTCTAGTTTTTCCATGCAGAAAACATCATCATACTCAATTCTTTCGATGTACAAACATTGTTTCGACCACACACACAATTCATAATACGCAAGTTTTTTTATCTACATTTGTAAAATAACTTGACTGTAGTAACTGTGTGACCCACATCTTTCAATAAAAATGGGCACTTTATTTCGATGCAGCCCGAACCACAGCAATCGCATGCTACCAACCCGTCAGGATTTGCTTCTACCTCCGGAGTCTCTAAGGACAGGCTATCTGGAATTTGGGAGATTTCCCGTCGGCCGCGAGCCTTGAGAGCCTTATCCTACGTCCACCGAGGGCATACGGTGGGCCCGCGGCCTACCGGGGAATGTCCCCAAGTCCAGATAGTCAGTCCGATCCTGTCTAAGGATATTATGAAACCTGTGTCTTCAATTTTCACGTGATCGTGACATGTTTTCATGAATTTCTTATATTCATTTCTGACAATGCTTTAATGAGTTTCCCCATACTCAACTGGTTCAGGCTCATAAAGTATTTTTTATTTTGGATAGCAAGCTCCTTTAATTTCGATGAGAGAAGACTTTTCAATTGAAGTATTGTACACAGCTTTAAAGTTAAAAGCACCCAACCTTCCGGATTTACATTTGTACCAAAGGGCGCTATTGGACTGCAATTTTGTTTATTCTTTAACGCACAATTGGTCTTCTGTTGGCTCGAGTTTATCCCCCCTCCCCCGTAAAGGCTTTACGTATTTTTTGAACAGCCCCTTTGTGATTGTCAGATCAATATCTAGATTTCGACGCTGTACTGGAGTTGCGGTCTATGGTCGAAATCCACAGGGGACATTTTTCGAGTTGCGGGCTCGGATCATTGCCAGAAACCTTTCCCCTTCGAGCCTTCTTTCTCTCTCCAGTTGAGGCTTCCTTCATTCCCTTCGAGCCCTTTTTTCCCCGAAATTTCCCTTCACATTTTTTCCAGGCTTAGGACTGTCAGCATTTTCTACGTATCTGCTTATACTTGATACTGGGGTGTTCAAAATTTTTTTGGGAAATATGTATTGTCAATTGTCAAAATTGAGAAAATTATAAATGTTTGGGTTAGCACTTTTAAACATAGAATTTAATTTTCAATGATAAGCCTCACAACTATTTGTTGTCCGCGTTATTGTTAAAGATAATTGAGCCCAGATTTCAGAGGCGGATTTAAAAATGCAAGACCAAAAAAGTTTCTCAATACAGAACCTATTTCTGATTTTTCGTCTTTATATTCTTTACTTAATCCGAGCTCTTGAATTTTTCTCGACCAACTTTGACCTAAATGAAATCACAAACCCCCTATAGAAATAGAATTGTTAAGCACTGAACGAATATCTAAATGAATGCCAATTTCAAAGTATACGTAAATTATTTTTGGATGAAAGGCAGGCAAATTAAGTTTCTTACATTCTGACACTGCCAATTATCGTGATTTTCTATACTTCGTAAATGTCCAATAGAGCATCACCTTTTAAAGCAGGTACATAATCTGGGCCACCTGTAATAAACAGATAATTACTTTTCGTTTCAATTGATATGATATCCTTATTTAAATATAGATGAATAATACTTTTATGTTATATTCTATTTGTAATTTTTGAATGACAAATAATTAATCCATTTCCTCAAATTTTGCTTGAATAACTTTTTTTGCAACTTTCGGTCCCATCTGCGAGAACAATAAGCCAAACGCTTCATTTTTCTCGTTCATTCTCTGTGTTTTACCTGCAATAAATTATTTGTCTAAAAATAAATATGCTAACGCACAATATATTATAAGACAAAGCATTTACAGTTATATCAAAAATGTAAATATAAAAGTAGATAAACTATCCTCTCCTGGAAGAACATACTTCGCACTTATTTCTTTGAAGCGTATCTTCAATACAAAACCTGCTTCGAAGTACTTATAAGCTTGCAATCTTTTGTAAACTTTCAATTGATTACATGTGTAATAAATATGTGTTAAAACAATATAATTAACGAAATCAACCATATAGAAATCTCATGTAGTTGCTCCGCACGTCCGTACTCAGATCTCGTTCATTTAACGCGTAAGGATCACAGTTTTCGATAACTTTTATTTTCTCCGTGTACCTTTCTCTTACGTCACCTTTCAAGGTGCAAAAATAATCGCTTGACATCTTTGAAAAACACTATATGCTTCAATCACTTCAACGCACTAGCCAAATGCCAAAACTGTCACCACCAACAATCACAAAAATGGAACCTAGCCTCAATCACGGACATTATAATTTTTCTTGATTGATTGCCAAATTTTACATTTTCCAGATTGCCGACAATAATTAGAGAAATAGCTTTTTCATCTAAAAAGCAAAGCGATATCACAATTTTTTACTTACTTTCGTCGAACAAAATTAATTTTAGTCACACTCCTACGTAAAAAATGCTTTGGCCCTACCAAGTGACAGGGACTCAGAGTAAAACGTTTTGATCACTTTGGGTTTTAAACCCTGAGCCGACGAAAAATGAATCGTTAGGTTTAATCCTCCTCAAGATCAGAAAATGTGCACTCCAGGGAGAAAGAGATCCCATCCAGAGTGGACGTTGCCTCCTTTTCGAACTCTCAGAAACGGATGGGTTGTGACAGCAACGGGTGAACGTTTGAGTCCAGAGGAGAGCAGGTACAGAGAATCGGTCCTTTAGTTTGTGTACTGATGAAAAAAAAAGTACCCGAGATTCCATCTTTGAAAGATCTAACCCTAGAGATTTCTGGAAGGTTTTACTCTTGCAATATAATTTCCAGCTTGTGAGTTTCTGATTTTGAAATCGGAATAAAAGCTACTGAAAGTAACTTTATCAATTTATCAGTTTTTTATCAATTTCCTACCAATGCGAAATTATTTTGTACGCATGTTCAAAACATAACTAAATATTATTTATTAATGAGACAATAATAAAGTAATTTATCAATTATTATAAAATATATTAATAAATAGGTGAATTAACGAATCCTGAATATTGACCTATACTGATGAGTGTCAATCATAAGCATTAATTATGAAGGCATATAATTCTACAAACAAATAAATTAGACGAATTAACTGCATGAAATATTTTGCTTATTTCTGGAAACAATTGTGCAGTTTTATTAAACATTTCCGAGAGATATTGCAACTGATCACGATTTATAATTTTGAAGGTGAATCATTAATTATTTCCAAATAATCTTAGGAACTTAAAAATGAATACATGTAAATTAATACTCTACGCCCGTTTACAAGATAACTTAATGTTATTATTTAATATAAATGCAATGATACAGTAATTTATGTATTAATTATTTACATTTACTATTGTAAATTTATGAATAATTAATATGTATTCACAGTTACAAATGATTATACCTTTCTTAATATCAACATATACATTAAATCGATAACATGATTAATATTCAGAAATTAAAATAAAATTACGTAGGTGCTAAATGTCGAGCAATACTGATAATTATCAATCTTAGGCGTTCATTATTTTATTCCGTTCTTCGAGAGATATTACAACCGATCACGCTTTTGAATTTTGTACGTAAATTATGATTGCATTTGCATTTATCAGATTGTAATGTGATCATCCAAATTTGCTATCTTTACTTCTTAACGTATCTATACGTTTCGGCACTTAGTATGGAAAGATTTGCCCAATTTAGTCAATGTAATCAATACACTTTGCCAGGGTCCTAAAATAGAGATCAAGTTTGTTAAGCAGATATTTCGAAAGACTATAATGGCATTTTCCATTTTCATGAGAATTCATGGAAAATTTTTGGAATATATTCACAAATTTTACCGTAATTCATTAAGAAATTTCTATCACAATTTTTACTGCATTCAGAATATATTTCGAAACTATCACTATGAAATTGATCTTTTAGACCAAAATTCGAAAAGTTCCATCATTTTCAAAATTAGGCGTACTTTCTTTTGAAGACATATATATATATAGGGTTTAGCAGTCATCTTCAGTACATTCCAGCACGACTTACGCATTATCGTCATGATACTTTTCAATTGAACACGAATTACAAATATTATATATTATTCATAATCAAGTAAATTACCAATATTGAGATATTTTTGAAACACGGTGGAATGATTTGTAACATCTTTTTCAAACTGGATAGAAATTTCAGTGCATTTTACTTAGAACCGAACTTTGGGCGCAGCACACTAAAGCCTTTTTCTTTATTTTTCTTTCCAGTAAATGAACAAAAAAATTACATTTTTACATTCACATTCATTTCTTATCCATTTGTTGGGGGGTTTCCACATGTTACGTAACATTATTTTCGAAATTTTTACCCCCCCCCCTCCCCCACTCCTTCGCCTACGTAGAACGTCACATTTTCTTCGTATCCCTCCCCTTCCACCGCAGTTGCATTACATTTTTTGTATTATGTTTAGAAACATAATAGATTGTATAATGCTGTATAGGAAGAAAATAATACTTTAATGTAACACTGAGTGCTTTTTAAATAATGGGTCAAAAAATAATGTAGAAGATTTGAAGAACAAATAATTTATTTTTACATGATTTTACAAAATATTTGAAAACATTCCAGCCTTTTTAAAGATATTTAGGACTTTTAGAAGTTTGGAAGAAATACAAAATATTTCATACATTTTCGGAAATCCTTGCAAGTTTCCAAACATTTGTATCAATTCCTACAAATATTTCTGGTGACTTTAGTTTTTCTTAAAACTTTTGAAAAATCATTCAAAACGTAACAAAAGTTCCTTGAAATCTTCCAAATTTCAGTATGAAAATTTCCCCAATGTTTATTCCATTGAAACCTTTCCAAATTGTTTTAAGGCTTCTACAATGTTGATATCTTTGAAAAATAATCTGGATTTTTTAAACATCTTTTACATTTTAAAATTATTTTTCAATCTCTTCAAATCTGCTCCATATTTCTTGCATTTTCGTGATTGTATTATTTTGATTCTATAATCTTACCAAATTGAAATATTTTGCTGCAAAATCACATAATTTTTTCAAAATTGAAGGAAATATTTTGAAATCTTTTTCAATTTTCTGTTAAAGTTCATTTCTCAAAAATACTCCTAAAGAATGTTCTCATTAATCTTAAGCAAATTCTTTTTTAATCCTTTCAAAATTCAATATTTTATAGATTTTCCAAATTTTGTTGATGTTTTTTTAATCTGCAAAATTAAAAAAATTGTCTAAATTATTGTCAAGATTTCAACAATGAAAATCCATACCGGAGTGGGTATTTGTCAAATACTGAAAAATTATCACTTATAACAAAAAATAAATAAAAATGCATTAGACAACAATAATTAAAACTTGTCACCATATATCACGATGCGAAAAAATATTGTATGTGGCACCATCCACTACAGTTTCTTTCCGAAAAGATGCATCAGAACTTGCTGATCGTGACTCACTAAGACATCGATCTCTTGAGAACAGTATTGGGGTTTTAGCTCTTGGGATTCAGCTCACTAAAGGTTTTAAACCTACAGAGATTCGAGAAGTCCGATCTTTCCACTCTTTCCATCCCCTGCTGATCACATCCATACCGGAGTAGGGGCAGAGTTCGTTCAGTTGAACGTCCTCTTCTCGGGATTCCTTCCCCGTACCTACGTGCCTGCTTAAATCTTTCCCCGAATTGTTTGCGAAGGGATCACTCCGACCTTGGAGGGATTGGATGACGCCTTTTTCAAGCTACAGTTCTCCCACAGAGTATATCCCTTAAAGAGCGCATTTTCAGGCTCACTTTTGGCTCGCTCGGGATTCACTCTCAGCCCCTAAAAGCCTTAGAGATTTCGACGTTACCGACCAAGTGCGACGTAATGTTAAAGTCAGGTATTTTCACTTCAACCACCAGCTAACTTCACTTCTTTGAGTGTTGAGGGGAAAACAATGGACCAAATGCATGGGATTCGGTCCATTTTTGCCCTATTTTTCTAATATCTTCGTAATAAATCATTTTTTCTGTACAAGTGTATTTGAAAAATAGCTTTTATTTTATAGGAACTATTTAGTGAAATAATAAAATATTAATAATTATTGTTCATCACGAAGATATTGCAAAAATAATGGTTTGTCCCATGTATTTGGTCCATTGTTTTCCCCTCAGCGATTAACGAAGTGAAGTTAGCTGGTGGTTGAAGTGAAAATACCTAATTAGGCTCAATTTGTTTACGAAATTAACGAAGAAGGTCTTTGCGATTAATCTTGGTTACGAAATTTTTTACATTAGCAATAAATATAAATTATTTCAACAATTTAATTAGCAAAATGAAAGTGTTTATATTTTTAAACGAACAGGCTCAATTTTTTACGAAGTCAACTAACAAGGTCTTTGCGATTACTCTTCACTATGAACATGTTGAAATGGACAATAAATAATAACTATTTAAATATTTTCATTGAAAAAATCAAAGGTTTGCCATTTTTTAAAGAACAGTCTCAATTTGTTTACAAAGTTAACTAAGAAGGTCTTTGCGATTACTCTTCGCTACCAAAAATTTTCAAATTAACAATAAAGATTAATTATTTAATGAATTTTCATAAACAAAATCAAAGTTTTCATATTTTTTAACGAATAGGCTCAATTTGTTTATGAACTCAACTATGAAGGTCCTTGCGATTACTCTTCGCTACGAAACTTTTCCAATTAACAACGAATATTAATTATTTTAATATTTTCATAAACAAAATCAAAGTTTTTATATTTTTCAACGAATAAGCTTAATTTGTTTACGAAATAAACCAAGATCGTTTTTGCGATGAGTCTTCGCTATAAAACTGTGACAATTGACAAGAAATATTGATTATTTAAATAATGTTCATAAACAAAATCAAAGTTTTCATATTTTTGAACGAATATGTTCTATTTGTTTGCGAAATCGACTATGAAGGTCTTTGCGATTACTCTTTGCTATAAACACTTTGAAATGGACAATAAATATTGATTATTAAAATATTGCCATAAACAAAATCAAAGATTTTATATTTCTTAACGAATAGGCTCAATTTGTTTACGAAATCAAGTAAGAAGGTCTTCGCGATTACTCTTCGCTACGAAATTTTTTATACATTGACGAAATCAACTGTGAATATTTTTGCGATTAGTCTTCGCTATAAAACTTTTCCAATTAACAACGAATATTAATTATTTTAATATTTTCATAAACAAAATCAAAGTTTTTATATTTTTTAACGAATAGGTTCAATTTGGTTCCTCCAATTTAGAATGAATAAAAAAAAAGTGCTTTCTCGCTGAATTCCCAAATGAGAGTAACAGGATAGTTGTGGGTTATCAGGAATGGATAGATGCAGGTGGTACACCCAGGTCCGAATTTACTGCGGGGCCAGCGGGGCCATGGCCCCCAAAAATTACGGGCCCCACAAATGTAATTAGTCTAGTCGGTAAATCAAAATCACTGCGATATGCACACACTTCTGCATCGGCTCCTACTTCGATGACCTTTCTTTTTTTTTAGAAGCCAGAAAGGAATTGCAAAAGGCCCCTACATCGTAGCCGGTCCTAGGGTCCCCACACCCCTAAATGCAGCCCTGGGTACCCCAGAGATTCAACTGAGAGAAATCGTGCAAAAGCGGCATTCGATAATAGTATTTTGGTCAATAAAATAGACTTCACCATAGGTTCGTCTTCAAGCATGAAGAAAATTTGTCAGCATGAGAACTGGGAAGAAGTAGCTGCAAGAATTATCGCGGTAGGAGGTAAGAAAAATTTATAATACAATTTTTCGTAGGAAGACAGTTTTGTTATGTGCTTGGAGAATTAAAGGATGAAAAGGCCAAAGGAGGTAACTGACGGTTTTACGAAAACGGGATTTTTGACTGGAAAATTCCGAGAATTTTGAATACCGCCTGTCACAGTGTGGCTACCTTGTCATTCAAAATTGATATTCTCGGAAGTGAATAAATTTTCTGTATGATTGTTTCTTTCTCTGGATTCATCAACTAAAAATTTCAGCGACATGTCACCATTTTCAGAAAAAAAATGAAAAAGAACATTTTTATCACGATTTTCCGACACTCTTCAATACCCATAAAATCCTAACTTCCAAAAAACATCATTTTTTCGGAACTAAATGACTTTTTTTCTATTTATAAACTCAACTGTGGCTCCATTTGACTCGGAAAAAGTGTAAACGCGACTTGATCACCTGCAAACGATATTGCATCATAACTGGAAGCTTCTTTTTAATTTAAATGTTTTTGTCGCCGATTGAGTAGCACGTTAGCTTGGAAGCTCAACTTTTTTAAAATTTGCGATTTCGACTTTATACAATGTTTTTTCCCTTTCCTCCTCAATTAAAACTTTGTCAGTAATATTTAAGTAAATATAAACGAATTTTAGCATATTCGGAAATTACTGGCGCACGTGCTACAGTCGAAAAGAATGGTGTGACGTACACAACGAAAGATGCAAGAAAGTCATTCAAGAAGAAATGTCTTCACAAAACAGAAACCGATCCTTTTGAAAAGGCTGAGAAAAAAGAATCCCATAGAAGAACAAAGGTGAATTTTATTATATATGCTACAATATTCTTGTCTAAATATAAATGTACGTATCCTGATAACATACAATTATATAATGTAAACCTTCTGAATTTATATATTGTGCTTGATCATAGAGTGAAACCCATAGGAAGACAGAGGAATACATTGAGAACGAGGCCAAGAGATGAAAGACATGGGAATTGCTTAGTATATTTTATATTTCTTTCCGAATCAAAATAATGAAATAAACGGAATTTTTTCAATAAACAAATAATTTATTCAAAAATTACTTGTAGTGACATTTCTTATATTATTTAAAAATTCTAATTCATGAAAAGAAGTAAAAAATTAATTTTGATAAAGTATGTGTTCGTAAAGAAATATTTACCTATTATTTTATTATCTTGATCCAAAAAGAATTCAAGCATTCGAAAAAGTTAAAATTAAGACATACATATATTGAATAAAAATATTTCTATTATAAATAATCGAACACTATTGTAACACAAGTATATTAAAATAACAAAACATTTTTAAATTTCAAAATATTTTATTATAGAACGTATAACAATAATAATCAAGTATTTTATTAAAAAGAAACTTATATCAGGATATTTGAACAAATTTATTTCAATTTTATTTTTTTAACTCAAAAATAAATCAATTTATAAAAATCTCTGGAATTTATATTGAAGCTTGCTGTAGAAATAAAAAGTTTCAGTAAAATTTTTTGTTCAGAATAGAAATGTAGACTTTTGTGTCTGTATTTTTGTTTTGGGAGAAAGCTGCAATTAAAATTCGTGAAGAAAATAGTCAGGGAATACAAAAAAGAAGTATAGGAATACTTAGTGTTTAGATATCGTAAAAAGTATTATAAAATTAATTCGGTGGTGGTTTCAGAAAATATTTGTTCATAAGAATAACTTTATAATCCATACAAATGGAAAATACAAAATCATAATACAATAAAGCCAAACAGAGTTTACAGAATTTATCCTTAGACGAATAAAGTGAGCTATTGGTCATTTGAATTGAATAAAGAATTGCAGTTTCTCCTATGATAAAAGAAAAGAATCAAACAACATTGGTTAAATAAACTGTTTTAAATATTCTAAAGCACGTTCAGGTTTGATGAGTTTTAAAGACTGATTGTGCATATAGCATTGATAATAATGAATTGATTTTGGATTCAATAAATTTCTTCATTTTTCGGTTATGGCCCGTGGAAAGGTCTGAAGGAATAGCTGGAACTAGAACATCTTGGGACATGTTAGGTATTCCAGGAAATCCAGGTTCCTCAAGAATTTGAACAGCTACTTGAATCGACTTACTTTCTTTCACAAATTTGCTTATTATTATGTGAAAACATTTTTCTATGATCAATTTCTCACAAGTGTGATCCTTACAAAAAATACAGTAGGCAGAACAGTTCTTTTGAAATCATTTTAGGAAAATATCATGTAAAGGGCAATTGTGCCCATTTTCCTTCAGAAATTCCCACAGAAAATTATAAGTCTTTTGTATCATTAATTTGATGGAATCACTGGCGTAAGTTTGCGCAGATTGATCATTGGACTGATCTGTTTCTCTAATCCCCGAATGAAACAACGCCTGCTTACATGTTTGACAACAATCTGGTATTTGAATACTGGCTAATAAGTCGTTGGCAAGGCTCGAAAGATCGCAACTATCGTCAAAAGATAAATTGTCAATTTTTGTATCAGAATAGTTGTTTTCATCAGCAAGCGAAACATCTACTTCCGATAAAGAATCATTTTTATCGTTATCATTCGTTAGGAATTCGCGTAAGTTATCCATTGGAGTACAGTTATCATCTTTACAATTGCTTTTTCCGCTCGTAGGTTGGGATATGCTATTGACAAGAACTGTTTTTAATGCAGCAGTAAATTGAAAACAAGTAGGGTTGGTGTTCGAAGTGCCGTGTTGCCTAATATTGCAAAATAAGTTTTCTACTGGATCTTGATTAAAAGATCGGACATTCAAATAAGAGAATTCTTCCTCTTTTAATTTAGCCCATAAAAACTTTAAAGCTTTCATATTTGAAACCCAAACATCTAAAAATAAAAAAGTTTTTGTGACATCTTTCCACGCGTAAGTATCGATTTTTTTCTCACGCTTGTATAGCCACAGTTTCCATTTCGGTACATTTTCGGGCTACGTTTGTACCAAGAGAGAAAAAAAGCTTTGTCGTCGACCGTCCACTTTCGTTGTGTTGATCTTCTTGTACTATTCCTTAATTACGGCTTTAAATTTGACTCTCTGCTTGAAATGTTTTACGTAATCATCTTCAGAAAAATGATAATCGGAAACATAAAAATTTGAACAATTAATGGAATTCTCGATCTGGCATGCAGTTTTTCATTTTTTGCGATTTTTATTATCTCGTGGAAATCTGTGAAAGCGTGGATTTTTACTACTCTTGTCATCTGAGCTGTAGTTCTTATTTTCGCAGCTCGGAAATTTACATGACCACTTTACTTTTGTTTTCGACAGATACATTATAAACTAACGCACCATGGGCGGCTTAAATAACGCACTTAGAATACTTTATACTTAAGTTAATATCACAGCATTAGTAACAATTTGCAGGTACTTCGGTTTTAATTACATTTCTGATTACTTATAATAGCTTCGTTTAGAACAGTTCACGATGTACATCGACATTGATCGCATGGCAGAGCAGATCAGGGAATTGGTACTTCAGATATTGAGCTGGCCCATTTTACGTCCATACCTTCATGTTCTAAAAAAAGTTAAATTCTCAATTTCAAATATTCACATATATTTCAAAGTTATATCTAAAAAGTTGAAAAACTTCCTGTAAAATACATTTGTTACAGAGATTTTAGTGATAATTTAAGAAATATTTTCAAAAATGGATATTATAATTGAGTTTATTCAGGGTTACTTTAATAAACTATAAAATTAATATTAAACATGCTTTATAAAATTAATTAAAACATGCACATTGTTTTGTTAAATATAATAACATTCCAAAGAGAATCTATGAGTTGCTTGAAAACATATTTGAACATGTAATTGCTTCTTTAAAATGAGTTATTTGCCATTTTCTGTATTTTTTCTTTTGCTTTAAATAACAATTGTAATTTAGATTCAACTTCTATGAGTATCATTTTTAAAAATATTCTCTAAAATATTCTATTATTGGGAGTTTTATAAAAATAAATGAGTTTTACACAAGTTAACATTTTACCAAACAAATGGTTCACAAACTTTTCGTATAATCATTTTCTAGCATATTTTGAATAAAACTTCCACAAATAGAATTTTAAAAATTCTTTTGAAGGACAAAATAAGCCGTGAATGTTACAGATTGAATCAAAATTATAATTACTATCGGAAGCGAACGAAAAAACACGAAACTTAAAATACTTTATTTGAAATAAATAATTATAAATTCAAATATTTAAAAAAAATTAGACTCTCTTTTAAATTTGTTTATATTTAACCATGCGGATATTTTCCTCAATTTTATCAATCATTTTAAAAATCTTTAAAATACACAACCATTGAAGGCATTGAGCTTTCCAAGAGCCTGCATATATACAAAATCCTAGAAAACTTTTAAATTGGCTAACATTGCACTGAGAAGACCAGTTAATTTTTTATCCTCCTGATTTTATTACTCAGGAAATTTTCAAAATTGCTTTAAATAAAATATAATCTCTAGCGATGAAAATAAATACATTTTTTGCATGTTCAAACCTTAAAAGATATTTTACTTGATTAAAAAATAAATTTCGCATAGTTTTAGTTCTCTTCCAAAATTAGATACCGTTGATAATGGAAATATTTTCTCTGATTTCATCAATCATTTTTAATAATGCTCGTTTTTTAAGCTGAGGAAATGTGTAGTTTTTTTTTAGAGTGATACTCTGAAATCAAAAAAGCGATTAATTTAAAATGATAGTACTCAACAATGTATTATGAATTATTTTTAAATAGCCAATTTAAGTTATTCAAATTTCTAACAATTTACCGAATTACAACTATGGAACCAGGTTAAAAGTTACTGCACACTTGAAAAATTGGACAAACAGAAGGACGTAAAAAAGTACGTATAAAAGGACGTTCAAAAGTACTTATAAAAGGACGTACTAAAGGACGTACCAAAGGACGTCCCGAATTGGGATACAAAATGACGTACTTTTTTACCGCGGTCCTACTGGGAGCCGATGTCATTTTTTAGATGACAGTTACTCCCAGTGGGACCCTGCGGTGGTTGTTCACCTTTAGTTTTTAATTATATATATATATAACTATAAACAATTCGATATCTAAATCATTTTAATTTTTGTTAATTATTATATTTATTTAAAATGTCTAGGTCCGATTTTACTTCTTTGCGCAGGCGTGTACCCGATTGAAAGCAATTAGGAACATTTGGAATAGAGTCATAACTTCTACTCACAATAGAAATCAATTTAAATTGATTAACAGAACGGTGTACCGATTAGCATCGATTTGTAAGGATTGAATTTCTGTTAAGTCTAAATTGTTTTGAATCGTGTCCAATTGATTATTTCTAAAAGGGTTATGCAACAATTTATTATTAAATAATTGTTTAAAAAAAAGGAACATAAATTTAAATGGAAAAGCGCGCTCTAAGGACTTCCGTATTCCGACTGCCCCTATCAATTAGAAACGGTTCCCACGTGTCCCAACTCTCCCCAGAGGATCTCTATTAAAAAGAAATCTATCACAGAAACAATTCAAAGTTTCATTTTAAAAACAAAACACTAACGAGTACGACGAGTGATCATTTGATGAATCCGTGAACTCTAGAAAATTCAACAAAATTCCAAAATATTCTAGAAAAGTTAATAACATTTCAGAAATTTCAGAGATTATGAAAAATAAATCATCTCCAATAAAATTCCAAATAATTTTTTTTTAATTCAGAATATTTCAGAGTATTCCACAAGATTTTCGATTCTTTAAGATAATTCAAGAATAATATGAACCAGAACATTTTAGATTCAAAAATATTCTGCAAAATCCTAGAACACTAAAATATACCGACCTAAAAATTACAGAATAGTCCATAAAATTATAGAACATTCAAAAATATTTTACGAAAATTCAGAACATTCGATAAAATTAGAGATTACACTAAAAAATGTCGGTTTATCTACAGGCTGTCACAAATTTTTTTTTCTTCAAAATTCACTGGCTTTACAACTAAACGGTTTTTTTTTTAAGTTTCTGCAACGATTTTTTTTCGGTGTGGGAAATCCTGTTCTTTCAACTGATTTAAGAAAAAATCCAAAATTTCAAAAATGGAAAAATTATGGCACTTTTTATAAAATTCTGAAAATGCAGATTTTCTAACAAAAAGTGTTTACAATTTTCATTTTTTTAGCGATAGGTGGTAACATGTACTACAAACGGGGTAAAGTCGGCTAAGATAAGGGGTAATATCGGCTAGGGTAAGGTACGGGGTAAAGTTGGATAGGATACAGGGTAAAGTTAGGTAGGGTACGGGGTAAGAAGAGTACAGAATGAAGTTGGCTAAGGTACAGGGTAAAGTTAATGTTGGCTACAGGGAAAGGAGTAAAGTTGGATAGAGTACGGGGTGAAGTCAGGTAAGGTTTAAAGTTGATTAGGGTACGAGTTAAAGTTGGATAGAGAAAGGGGTTAAGTTGGATAACACACGGGGTAGAGTTTTATAGAGTACATATGAATTTAGCTAAGGGACGGGTTAAGTTGGATAAGGTACGGTGTAATGTAACTTAGAGAGTACAGGTTAAAATTAGCTGGGGAAAGGGATAAAGGCGGATAGGGTACGGGGTGAACTCAGGTATGGTACGAGGTAAAGTTGGTTAGAGTACGAGTTAAAGTTGCCTAGGGAAAGAGGTAAAGTTGGATAGGGTACGGGGTAAGTCAGATAGTGTGCGCGGTAAATTTTTCTAGAGTACAGAGTAAAGTTGGCTAAGGTACGGGGTAAAGTCGACTAGGGTAGGGGGTAAAGTTGGATAAGGTAAGGGGTAAGGTCTGGTAGGGTATCGGGTAACATAAACTAGGGACTTCATCTACTTCCCCTCCCAGAACTTTGTACTACTTTTATGGTTAATCATGAACCAATCTGTTTAGATTATTACATTTACCAATTAGGAAAAGAAACAATCAAAAAAAAAAAAAAAAATTTGTATTTCTAACATTGCTAATATTTAATGCATTCTTCTTTCAAAAAATTTTAAATAAAAAATAGATTTCTTTCAATAAACTGAGGTAAAATTATTAACACTCAGTTAAAAGAATTCTGAAAATATTCATAAACAATTTCTGCAGATTGGAACAAATCATGAGCTTAGTGTCTCTATTTAAAAATTTTTTAAATTAAGATCGAAAAGAAATGTATTTTATCATGAATAATTTTATGCAAAATGAGCATGAAAAAGATTCACAATTAAAAAAATAGAATTACAAACTACCTTAATCTTCGGCTGATTGGAGACAAAAATAACCAAATGAAAAAAGAGGGAGAAAAAAGTCAACCAAAACCAACCTCTCACTTTTTCCTTTCTCCGTCCTTTTTAAAAAAACTAATTTTCACTAAAATAATTAAATTTTCACCAAAGAAATTAATTTTTAGCTAAAATGATAAATTTTTAACAGCAAAAAAAGACCAATTTTCAACGAAATAGTAAAAATTTCAACAGAATACATGAATTTTTAATCAAATAGTTGAATTACCAATTAAAAAGATAAATTTCCAAACAAAAAATTGTATAGTTAAATTTTCAGTTAGAAAAATTAATTTTCAACGAAAAAGATAAATTTTCAAACAAGAAGATTAGATTTCTACCAAAAAAGATTAATTTTCAGAAAAATACATGAATGTTCAACCAAATATTTGAATTGTTAAAGGAAGTTACAACTGAATAGTTAAATTTTCAACCAAAAATATGAATTCTCAACGAAAGATGTAATTGTTCATATTTCAACCGAAAATGATTTTAATTTTAAACCAAAAACAGTTGAATTCGACCAAACAAGACGAATTTTCAACAAAATGTTTGAATCCTCATCTAAAACAGATTAATTTTCAATCAAACAGTTGTGATTTTTAACTAAAAATCTGCAATTTCTACCGAAATAGATTAATTTTCCACCCAAAAGAACTACTTTTTAACAAAACTGTTGAATTTTCAACAAAATAATAAAATTAACTTCAACTTCAATTTATTGAAAATTCCCTGACTTTCTGGAATTCCCTGAGCTGTAGCAGTCCTGGTATACAAATCACTTCAAATCAGTAGAAAAAAAGTATTCTCTAAAACTCGTAAAGAAAAGTCGAGTGCAAGAACTTTCAGGTTGAAAATTATTAAAGTTCACCGTGTCCGAATCGAGTAACTCATAAACTCATTTCGTTCAGAGGAAGAATCAAGAAAATTATTTAGAAAAGAACAATAAATACTATCTGAATCTTAAAAATAGGACTTTGTTCGCCAGACTTACAGACTACGCCTCGGCCTGAAAAGAAAAGATATATAGACAAAGGAATCGGAATGAAACCGAAATCCTTTCCTCTAGCGTTTTCTTGGAAAGTAGGCGCGTATTTCCGTGCTTCCTTTGGCCGTGGTCACGTGTCGATGACTCCTCCACGCGCGGAAACAAAAACCCACGATCCCGACAAGGTCGATTGTTGTGCAAATCGGCCCTCACGACGGTTGACACTCTTCTTCGTCTCTTCCTCGAGGAGAAGAACCAGACAAATTTGGGAAAAATGGCCACGACTCTTTGTTATCATCGCCCGAGGTCACGAGGGCAGGCGTCGATGTCTCTCCAATCTGAATCCAACGAACGATAATTCCCCAAATACCTAGTACATAGTATTTTTATCAAGGTCGAAAAGGCATATCTCAAGGTTACTTGAAGAAAGAATCAGAAACACAGACGAGATTTAGGTAGATTTTTAAGTTTTGCAGGGTCATTGCATCCGGACATCATTGTCCTCGGTTCCCACGCATGACGATGCACTTGCCAAATAATGGAATGGGAACTCTTGCGTGATTTTTACGATCCTTTGAATATTTCAGTGGGCGACAGGACAAGGAAGTCTTTCTTGACTTGCTCGATTATATTTCGAAGAAGTTTATTAAAAAAGTTGGCCCGGTTTAGACTCAAAAAGAAGATATAATTCTGATCTTTAATGAAACAATACATACTTAATATTTATAAAACATTATAACACTCCACTAAACACTCGGTTCTCGGATTTTCTTTTATTTGATATCAGCCAACCAGAGTTGGGTAGTAACTTGTTACAAGTAACTAAGTTACTGAAAAGTTACGTTGTTTGTCGCTTGAAATTTGTCGCTTGAAATCATCTGAATTCATTTGAAGTAACTTGAATTCTCCTGAAGTCACTTGAAACCTTCTCAAGTTATTTAAACATCCTGAAATATCTTGAAGTCAGAAGTAGGTATAAACCCAATAGCTAGAGTTGTCAACCCCTCGGTCATAGGTAAAAAATTAATCTCTTTTTGTTGAGGATTCAGCTACTTTGTTGAAAATTAATCTTTTTTGATTAAATTTAACTGTGCTTGATTTACAAGTTAAAATCCTTTCTGGTCGAAATAATATCAGCTATTATATTTTTCGTTAGGAATTCATCTATTATGGTTAAAAATTCAACTATTTTGTTGAAAAGTATCTTTTTTGTGAAAAATTCATATTTTCCGTTGGGAAATTCCACTGATTTGTACCAAATTCGTCTTTAAAATTCAACAATTTCGTGATTTTTTTCCTTTTTTGGTTCGAAATGCGGGTTTTTCGTTTCAAAAGTTGTCTCTTTTGGTAAAAAAATTACTTAGTTCAAAATTTTGATTTACAAAATTGACGGTACAGAAAATTTGTAATCTTTTTAATAGATAAACAAACTGAAAATAGCCACAAAGTCATATTCACGCAGAATGCAACCAATCAGGTTTTCAACAGCTGTGTATGCGAAATCTCGTGACTACGATTTTTTAAGAAAGGAGAATTCTCTTCACTTCCTGTTATTCTTATTTTACCCCGTTTCCTTTTTACTTTGTCCAGATTTCTTTCCGATTCAAATAATTTCACATTCTTTAATTTTTAGTAGAAAATATTTGAACTCTACTTTTAATTTTAACTCCCTAAAACGAAATTAGTGAAAAGGGGCAAATAATTTACTTTAGTAACAAATTCTACAAATTATTAGTTGCACCTCACTCATTAGTTTCAACTTTCGACGACAAATTATTCAAAATTAAAATATTTTTTCAATTTGGAATTGAACATTCTATAATTGAACAATTTAAACAATATATACAAAAATTTCCTTTCATTAATTTGAATACAAAATATTATTACGCCTATCAAAAAATGAGAACATTTCCTGAGGTTTCGAAATCGTTGGGATATTTTTTTCTACCGAAATTATTATACGAAGCAAGCCTGGGACAGATTTTATCGTAAAATAATTTATATTTTCAAAAAATTAATAATTAAGAACCCTTTTTAGAGAAACTTTTAATTTTTCCATTAAAAAAAAAAGTAATTGTTAATTGACTCTTAGACCAAGCAGTTTAAGGAATTCTTTGTTTTCTTTATGAAATGTTAAGATTTCTGCACAAAACAGGCTGAACATAAAAAATCGCTATACAGAAAAGCTTTCTTTGCAAAGAGAAAAGATGTTTGTTTCTTGAAAGACTAATTTGTCGATAAAAACAGATTTAAGTTACCCAAATATTTAAGTTGGCGAATTTTTTAAATCCACGCAGCAAAATGTACACATTTAAAATGTGAAGAAAAAAAAATTACAACAACATTGACCAATTCTGTGACTTTTTCCTGGTTCTAAGAAGATAATTATACAAGTTTTACAAATTGTAAGAGTCTTGTCAGAATAATTTAAATTGCAAAATTAGAAATTGTCTATGGAAATAACCCACCATGTAAAATTATCAATAAAAGTAATTAACTCTGCAATCTACAAATGATGATCACCAATAAAAAACCGGACTTTTCCACAATTTTATAACTCATTATTTACTACAAATGAATGCCACTTGTAATCAGCAGAGTAGACTTGAATAAAAAGACAGAAAGCAAGTGTATTAAACGCTGTAAAGTGTAAGAGGAGAAACTCGTGGAATAATAAGCGATTATATTGCGTGCAGTTAAGAAAAACTCCACAGTGAGTGAATTCATTATATTATTAATCATAGACTATATCGACGACTTAACACTAGTAAAAAGTTAACTTCTGGATATTTATTGAAAACAAAAAGACCAAACGAAAAATATGAATTTTTAAATAAAAATGTATTCAACTTTTTTCCTCCTAAGGGAAAAGCATTTATATTATAGAAAAAACATAGAACACCATAAAAAACATTCTCATCAGAAAACGAACGGAACATTTTAAACCTGTTTTCCTATAGGAACTGATCTACTTTGAAATTGCGCTGCGAATTGTAGCGAAGCTTGACAACTTTGAGGTGAGACGAAACTTTACTCGCATCAAAAACACACAATAGTGTTGTGAGTTATTTTTTTTAACTAAAACAATGCATAAATTTCCTCTAATGCTCGCAAAATAGAGGTAAGAGCGTGATTTGTGACTAAAATAGGGGAATAAATTCTTCAAAATAACAAATTATCAACCCTGAAAAACGAATTTTCAACAAAAGAGTTGATTTTTCAAGCTAAAAAGTTGAATTTTTTTTAGAAAAAATTTAAATTTAAAGCCTGGAAAGAAGAATTTTCAACAAAAAAGTTAGTTTTCAACCAAGACAGATGAATTTTCAATCAAATCGTTCAATTTTCAACAACAACAAATTAATTGTCAACTAATCAGTTGCATTTACAACCAAATAGTTCCGCTTTCAAGAAAAAGAGACGAATTTTTAAACAAAAAAGTTCAATATTCAACCAAATAATTAATTTTTCAACCTACAAAGATGAACGTTCAAAGCAAAAGATGAATTTTCAAGAAAAGAGTTGAATTTTAAACCAAAAAAGATTTCTCAGGCAAAAAATTGAAACAAATAATGGAATTTTCTATCAAAAAATCGGAATTTTCAACCAAGAACATTAAATTTCAAACAAAAAGATGAATCTTCAACCAAAAAAATTATTTGTCAACAAATTATTTCACCTTTCAAACAGGTATTCAACTCTTTACCAAGAAGTTGAATTTTCAACCAATAAAGATTGATTTTCAACGAAAAATGTAATAGTTGATACTTCAACCAAAAAAGATTACGATTTTAAATTAAAAACAGTTTAATTGCGCCAAAAACGATGAATTAAAGAAGGAAAAATCTTTTCCTTGAATGTTATATTTTTAAATAAATTTAAATTTTGTTTGAAAAATTTCTGCCATTAACGATTTTTCTTAAATTCGATATGCTTAGGACGTTGGAAATACATCCACGGCGATGTAACTCAGATTTTTTGTTAATAAACCATTTTTATATGCTTAAATCTTTCTCATAATAGTAATTTCTATTTAAAAAAAAATATGTACCATTATTCAAGATTAAATCATGATACTTACAACTATAATTATATATTTCTTTCAAAAATTTGTAATATCGGCCTTTCTATAATTAATAATTTGAACTTATATAGTTATATTTGCATTGCGATATATTATTTTTTACTTTACTTCATACTTTATTTATTTATAAAATATTTATTCAAGTCCCTCAATATTATACAAATGTATAACATTTTTAAATTTAACAGGTTATATTAATTATAGTAAATAATTCTTTAAGTTACAAGAAAATATTAAACTTTCACTGTACGCGGTAGCATATTCTAGTTTTGAATAAAATAATTTTGTAGATGTAGAACGAACAACTGAATGGTGTCATAGCAGAACCATGTAAGTGCCAAGAATAAAAAATTTTCAGAACAACAAAAAACGTTCTTAAAATTCGAATTATTGAAAAGAAAAAAAAAAATGAGTAAGAACTTTTGAAAGTTTATGGAGCTCTACAGATCTATAATAGAAAGAAAGTTGGAAAAATGTAATACTTCCGGAAAAATGCTTATCCAAATTTGCTGTTGTTATAAAATAAAATTTCATTGTTCATTACAATTTTTTTCAATTTTTCGAAACTTTCGAAAAAATTATTCTGTCATAAAATCATTAGAAAATTAACATAGCAAAAATTAATAGGCGACTTATCCAGAAAAAAAATATTTTTCATTGGTTTCAACAATTTGTTTAAAAATACTAGATGCAGAAAAATTAATAGCGTCATTCGATTATGCTAAAAAAATTACATAAAGTCTATGTGATTCACATTTTCTTATGGACCCAATTGGTGACGTAGTATAAATAAACAATTACATGGTACAAAATTTATATTCATACTACATAACAAATTGGGTACAGAACAAAATTTCCCAATACATGGATTTTATGTAATATTTTCCACAATATCGAAAGACACTATTAGTTTTTCTGTTCCTCATATATTAAAATAAATTGTTTGAATAAAAATTGTTTTTATATATACGTATTTACTAATTTCAGAGAATTTTCCGCGTAATTCAAATATTGAATGTTCCAATATCGTATATTTAAAGAGAAAAGAGGACGTTTTTAACAAATATGAAATAAAGGAGAATTAAAAAAAACGGGGGAATAGAGGAAAAACTGTGGTACCTGCAAAAATTATTTTCACCATGAATTCCTTATTTCTTTTCGTTAACGGTTAACGCTAAACTCAATTTCTTCATTCCTCAAGCTCTTCCTGATTCCAAGGACCAAATAAAGAATGACAGAAAAAGGCAGAAAAAGAAGCAAGGTCCCTAGCCTAATTATATATACGAGGAGTGAATCACCGCTAAACGCATGTTGGGTTGTAAAGTTTCATGAAACTTTACCCAAATGAAAAATTTCATGAAACTTTGGATACGTTTCAAAATTTCCAACCCTTCAAATAATAAATTTAAACATTTAATTCTGTATTACAGCCGATTAATATTAATATGATTTCAATGTTAATAACATTAATATAATGTAACAAAAATTACAGGGCGTAAAATATTGCTAATATTAATAGAACCTTGTAAGAAAATCCAACTATTTTTGGTTGAAAGTTCATTCTTTTTGGTTGAAAACTTTACTATTATATTTTTGGTTGAGCATTCATCTTTTTTGGTTGAAAATTGAACACTTTTCTTAAAAAGTCATAATTTTTGGTTAAAAACTAACCTTCTTTTGTAGAACATTCGTCTATTTAACTTGAAAATTCAACAATTTGGTTAATTAGGATTTTGGCTTAAAATTCAACTGTTTGGTTGAAAATTCATTATTTCTTCCTTTTGGATGCTTTCAACTGTTTCTGATTTAAAATAAAAATATTTTTTGGTTCAATTATCAATATTAACTACTTGCTTAAAAGTTGAACTACTTTGTTATAAATTAATTTTTTTGGTTGAGGATTCATCATTTAAGTTGAAAATAAACATTTTCGTTGAAAACGCATGCATTCTCCTTAAAATCCTTAGTTGTTGGTCTAAAACATATCTTCTACGTTTATTAATTAATAAATAAATAAACTATTTATTTTTTTTTTTTAAATATTCATTCATTTATTTGGTCATTTTAACTTATCCAGTTAAAGATTCGAGATATTATTCATTATGATATAACTAAAATTCATCTCTATGGTCGAAAATGTAACTATTTTTTTTTAAATTGATCTTTTTTGTTTAAAAAGTCAACAATTTGTTTGAATCTTGGTTCTTCCTCGACTACAAATTTTTTTTTTCTTCAAATTAAACTATTTTGTTGAACATTCGTCCTTTCGTATTGAAAATTAATCTCTTTTGATAGAAAATTAATCTTTTTTGGTTAAAAATGCAACGGTTCAGTTCTCTATAAATTTGAATCAATTAACATTTTTACTAATATCAATTAGTGACTGCATTCTAGCTATAAATTAGCTATTTTTTACTGTTAGGTACCGAAAATAAGTAAATAACTGATTCATAGCTAGAATTCAATCACCGATTGATATTGGTAAACAAATTTAACCTATTCAAGTCTACGGACTGGAAAATTAATCTGGTTTCACTGAGGATTCAAATTTTTTTGTTAAGTCTTGTTTTTTGCTTTGAATTCAGCTGTTTTTTATTTTTAATTAAAATTTGCATTTGCTTGGTTGAAAATGTAACTATTTTGCTACAAATTCGTCTTTTTGGATGAATTCAACTGTTTCTGGGGTAAAATAAAAATATTTTTGGTTTGGAATATCAACTATGTAGTACATTTTTCGTGGATAATTCATTTGTTTAGGTAGAGAATTCACCTACTTTGTTAAGAGTTGATCTGCTTTGTTAAATATTAGTTTGTTTTGTTTAACTTATCCTGTCAATGATTCATCATATTACTAGTTAAAAATTCATCTTTTTAATTGAAACTGTAACTATCTTGTTGAAAATTAACATTTTTCTCTAAATTGTCATTGTTTTGTATGAAATTCGTCTTTTTAGCTTGAAAATTCAACAACTTCGTCGAAATTTTTGGTTTTTCTTGATTAAAAAATATCTTCTTTATTTGGAAATTCAACTATTTTGTTGAAAATTCGTCTTTTGGGCTTTCTTTTCTTTTGGGCAACTCTTATTTGTTATAAATTAAATTTTTTTCTTTCTTAAAAAAGCAACTAGGGTAAGAACACCAATTGGCACCTTACCCCAATTATTGGCATGCCAAAAATCGAAGTGAATTTCTTTTATTTTTGATAAATATTTGATTGCACTGGGCAATTAATATGTGCATTATATGTAAAAATGATACTTTAATTAAATTAATTAAGGCAAAACATACTAAAAACTGTATTATCTAAAAAATTAGATAAGGTTGTCAACGGGAGAGGGGGGGGGGATTGGTGCGCTTACCCTATTTGGTTGAAAATTACGTTTTTTTGTGGGAAGATTAAACAAGTTTGTTGAAAATTCATCTTTTTTGGATCAACTTATAAATACATTTTTTGTTTTAAATAATGTATCAACTATTCTATTGTTGGTGGATCGTCTACAACCTCCTTATTTCGCCTATATTTGGAATATTTTGGCCTGTAAAGCTTATCGATAAAGTTAAAAAAATGTTTTCTGCCTTCTATTTGTAAATCGTGTGGTGTGTGTAGTACGAAATTCTAAACATTTTTAGGCCCTGCGAACGTTTCTGAAACTTTCTTATGATAAAATGTTTCATTGTGTCATGAAACTTTTAATGTTTTTTATCAAACGTTTCATTGACTTAGATCCCTATGTATATTTACTAATTTCAGACAATTCCCTGCTCAATTCAAATATTGTATTTGCAAATATGGTTAACGGTTAACTCAAGACAAATTCTCAAGTTCTTGATTCCAAGGACCAAATAAAGAATGACAAAAGGCAAAAAAAAAGAAGAAAGGTCTTAAGCTAGCCTAATTAAATATACGAGGCGTGAATCGACGCTGAACGCAATTGTGCGTCGTGCATTTATTATTGGTTCCCCAGATGGCGGATACGTCGTTACGGCCTGAAGAGGGGGAAATACACAGGAGGAGGGGGGGAGTGATTGAAACCAAAAGGTGTGCACACATGCGGGCAAGCGGGGGTGATAACCGTGCTGTGTGAAAAGCGAACGTGTGTAGCACTCTGGCGTCCAAGTGTGCATTCTTCTTCTCCTAAAACTCCTACTCTTCTAGTTGCCGCAGTAAGTACACGTCATATGCACGCAACAATGCGAAACATCTACAGAAAAGAGAGTGAAAGAACGAAATAGAAATTTTCAGGACAAGTAGAGTGGGAGGCTCCTCAAGTAAATCATCTCTGAACTCAAAGAGTCTATATTCCTACATGGAATTGCAACGAATTGGAGACTAATTATTGATAACATCCACCAATCCTACCTGAAACCTTTTGAGAATCTAACCCCCTTAATTTAAAATCTTCTAGTGATTTATGACTTTTAAGAATTCGAATCGATTCCGGAATTTGCATTCCAATAATTCTCAATTATTTTAGGATGGAGATTTTATGTTGAAAGGAAGCACATGAAAAAGAGGGTTTTTACCGGATTTTTTCCGTGAATTTCCTTAATTTTCCAGGGTGTCTTCTCAAATCCTGGAAAAAAATTCCCTTACAAATCCAGGGGTTTTCCAGGTATTTCGAGACATTTCCAGGTATAATTTTTCATAGTATTTCACTTTGTTTTTAAACAAGAATGTTTTTTTTTCAGTAATTGCAAACATCTAAATGTGTAAAAAAAATAGTACTATAAACTGGGTTTTCATTTGAGAAAGTAACTAATATAACCCGTGCCCCCGGGCTTTTGAAACTAACGTAGGGGTTTAAATTGGAAAATCTTGTTATAAACTTTTTGTGAATTAAAGTATAGTCACCTCTTACGGAGTATTGTTTAAACAATATGTTTCCCCCTGTAAATCGTGAGAAGTCATTATCTTTCGGGATAAATTATACAAAGTTGGTGAATGTCAAGAGTAGTACTTCCTGTTTAACATATTCGGTAATTATTTAAGCAAATTATATATGTTTAAACATTTTTTCTCCTTAAAATCGTAAAAAGTTATTATTTTCTGTAATTAACGACATAATTGATGAATGTTGAAACTAATATATTATTAAAAGATATTTGATAATTATTTAAACAATTTTTATTGGTTTTAACATTTTTTTTCTCTTGTAAAACGTAAAAAATTATTAATCCCCCTATGAAAAGACGCAACTAAATGATCAATTGTTTAAATAATTGCATAATATCTTAAGCAAAAAAATATTAATCTTCAAATTCGGCCATTGTCTTTAATTGCAGAAAAGAATAACTTTCACGATTTAAAGGGAAAACATTGTTCAAACAAATTAAAATTGTTAAAAAAAATTGCTAAATATCCTTTAGAAAAAAATATTACTCTCAATATCCATTAACTATGCCATTTATTCCAGACAATAATAATGTGCAAGGCTTTACAGCGAAAAAATTGTTTAAACAAATGAAAATTGTGTAAACAAATGAAAATTGTTTTAAAAAATTGCTAAATATCCTTTAGAGAAAAAAAATTATACTCTCAACATCCGTTAATTGCGTTATTAATTCCAGAAAATAATAATTTTTCACGCCTTACAAGGGGAAAATTGTTTAAACAAATAAAAATGGTTTAAATAATTACCAAATATAGTTTAATAATATATTACTCTCAACATTCTTTAATTATGCCGCTAATTACAGAAAATAATAACTTTTTACGATTTTAAGGGGAAAAAAATGTTTAAACCAATTAAAACTGTTTAAATAATTACTAAATAAGTTAAACAATAAGTATCACTCTTGAAATTCATCAACTTTGTATATTTATCCCGAAAGATAATAATTTTGCACGATTTACAGGGAGAAACAAATGGTTTAAACAATTTAAAGTTATTAAAAAATACTTGGAAACTCGTCACTTATCGATTAAAAATAATTCATGTTGACAACATTTTAAAAAATACTGTCTTTAGCATGAACTTGATAGAAAACTGATATTTTGCATTATTTGGGGCATTTTCCGATCACAATAAAAGGGGACTAGGGGTGTCAAAATTAAAATTTATTTATCGGGTGGAAATTATTCCTTGAATACTTTTTCAGAGGTGACAATACTTTAATTCACAAAAAGTTTATAACAAGTACTTTTTTTCCCCATTTTTTTTTGAAAATCGAGCTTGGCCCATTAAAAAATACATGTTAATTTCAAAAGCTCGGGGGCACGGTTCAACTTTGGAAAAAAATTACGGAATTTCTTTTTCCGGAAAACGAAATTGACAGGGGGGGAGCCCCAAAATCGAATTTTTACAGGTATAAATTTGGACCACCCTAGTGAACATACTTAACCTAACTTCAATTTATTATAAAAATGAGACAATCCCAATGATGAAACAGATAACTAAAAACATACGCGAGTGACAAAAATACTACATGTTTTATCGCAACATTTTCTGGACTGTTCCAATTAGTCATTTGCACTCTCCTTTTGTTTGTTACATTCCCAATCTATTTCATTTTGGATGAAAAAATAATAATTGTAATTTGGACGTAAAAAATAATGAACCAAAAAGTATAGTAATTAATTATAATTAATGACACTCTAGGCATGATAGTGACGCAATCTAACAAAAACTGATCAAACAAAAGATCGTGATTGGTAGGCCTGCTTAAAAATCGTGTTCTATGTTCTTTTGACCTCTGGGGACCTCAAGCTTAGGGGCTCGGTTCAAATCTCCCTGCAAACTACGGTACTTTCTCGAAATCCTACTTTTATCATTTACCACTGATGTGAAAGTGATTAGGTAGACAAGAAATCGTGGCCTCAGTCCACGGACACGCACTTGGCCCAAAATTGCGTCGCTTCTTTGTTGATCGTAGTTAATCGTAGTTCTTCTTGGCCCATTGCGAAGCATTCTTGCGAGCCTCTTACTCGAACTTTCATAATCTTGCGACAGAGAAGCGAATTCTGATGACAGGAACAAGGATACAATTATGCGAATCATACGCCGAAGTGAAACGCAATTCAAATCGGAACCTAATTCAATGAAAGAGAACTAGAAAGAGGAAATATTCGAGAGGAAGTTTTAAGGAGAATGGGAATTTGAAGGATATGTGATGGCGAAACGTGTTGAGACAGGAACAGGAGAAGAAAAGAAGACAAGGGACTAGACTCGCGCATGTTTGGTAAAAATAGTCATTGGGCTCGCGAGAGACGATTAAAGAGATTGCGACACTTACCTAAGGCTGCTGTGGTGTAGCAGGACGCAATATGTCAGCTGACTTGACGTGTGGCCGATTGTAATCCCACGGCAGTATCCCACATAATTCCCAACAGTCTGAGTTCCCCGGGTGCAGAGTCTTCGTGAGCACACCGATTTTTCACAGGTCACAGAGGAAGCGCATGGGCTAACTTAAAAAATTAACTTAAAACACCCCGACTCTTCTGCACGGCAGAACAGGAACCAACAATTCCGGAGATAGAGTGACAAATACTGGCTGCCGATGCGATGACTTGTGCAAAGTTAGAACGCCCCCACTGTTCCGCTAATGCGCCTGCGCGGGGCGACTGGTGGCAGCACTGTCGGCGGGAGACCGCGAGTTGTTTGAAATTGGTTAACATTTTTTTTAGTCCAGAGCAATTCCATGTCAAATCATCTGAAGAATTTCAGCTATTGTTAGTAATTTAAATGAAAATTCAAGTATCCGTTCTTTAAGGTCTTGAAAGAAAAACAATAGAAACAATAGAAGAATATTATAATCGTATGTTCTTAATTATTTCTCGAAAACTAAGGAAGATCCCATTTTGATATTTACAGTTCATGTAGAGGACACTGTAAGCTATCTATATGAAACAAATGAAGAAAATAAAAAGCGGTTTTTTTCAGAAATTCAGTTTCAAAATTAGTTTTTGAAAAATTCAAGAAGTTCTTGAAATTGTTGTGTCCAACAAATATTTTTTCAAAACTGCGTCCTATTACGAGTAATTTAACAAAAGTAGACCTTGATATCATTAAAATCACCAAAGTTATGAAATTTTGAAGAAAAAAGGGGGAAAATTTTCAATTTTGAATATCTCCTAAGTTTTTTTATTTTTTGAAACATTATTTTAGGATTTTTCTCTCAACACCTTAAAGAACGGATACGAGAATTTTCATCTAAATTACTAACAATAGCTGAAATTCTTCAGATGATTTGACATGGAATTGCCCTCCAGGCTTCTGGGGCCGCCCGTGAACTACCTTACCAATCGAGGGGGGGGGGGCATGCTGAAAGTACGGTTGATAACAGGAGGGTCACGAAACGTCGGCAAGTTTCGTAGTTTTGCACACGATTGAAACCCGAAAAAGCTTTAAATTTAAATTTATCAAATATAAATATATTTTGAGAATCTAGTCACCCTAAATTATGTATTTTCTGAGTATTATATTATTTTGAATTCCTATTGCTTATCGACAAATATGCAACCATCAAACTTTGAACCTGTGTATGTTTGAAAATATAAGATTTTTCTCTTATGCGTCTTTAATATGAACCGATCAATTAGGAAAAGGTGCAAAAATTGTTAAAAATTATTCGTCATTATATTTTTGTCACGTGTTTGATTTATAAAAAAAAAATCCAATTAGCACTTTCTGGCGATTGGCCATTTCGCGGCATTCCCCACGATGTCAAAAGGAGCAAGGGGCAGAGAAAAAATATGCTCCGTGGAATTTTCTATAAGAATATGTATACTTTTGTAAGTTAAAATTTGAAACTTGATTCAAAGGTCAACATGGGACAACGCCGTTCAGCAAGAACAAGAATAATATATTGGCAGTTGAGAAATAGAATTTGGATTTCGTTTTATATCCTTACAATTATTTGTTCATTGAAAAAAATTACAACATACTCACGTGGATTGGTAGAAGTTGAAGCATTGTTATCGGCATCTAGTCGTCTTGGATTTGTCTGCTGGCTTCGTACTCGACGATTGGCCGGTGTTTGCCCATCACTTCCGTCTGTAAGATATAATATAGGGATTTTTACTAAAGAAGTTTTTCAATGAACCTTACAATTTTACTATTGGTCCAAAATTAAGATAGCCCAAATGTAACCCCAAAGTCAGTTAATATTATCAAAACCATCAAGGGTCAAAATTTTGATAAAATAAACATAAATATATTTTGAGAAACTAGACACCCTAAATTATGTATTTTTTGAGTATTACATTATTTTGAATTCCTATTGCTTATCGACAAATATGCAACCATCCAACTTTGAACCTATTATTACCTGTCTATGTTTGAAAATATAAGATTTTTCTCTTATGCGTCTTTAATATGAACCGAGCAATTAAGAAAAGGTGACAAAAGTGTTAAAAATGATTTGTAATTATATTTTCTCCCGTATAAATCATAAAAGAAAAATTTTCATGAAGCACTTTTTGCCGATTGTCCATTTCCCGGCATTGCTCTCGATGTCAAAAAGAGTAAGGCGCATTTTTTTCCCTTGATTATGTGTATCTGAAATAAATATTTGCGCCATTCTGCGCATTTTCATGTACTCATGCATAAACAACAAAATGTAAGGAAAATTATTTTCCCAGAAAAAAATGGTAATATTTCCATATTCATAATTAAAATATAAAACAATCAGACTTAAATATTAAGATAACATTTGATCAAAATTATTCAGAACCTACAATTCCTAAATGAAATTCTCAGCGTGAATAAATATTATAATAGCATCATCAATTAATTTGAATTCCCATTGTATTTAGCGCGCTTTTCATTTGGAATTGTTTTTGTCCACCTATCACTACAACTTTCTCAGGATTTTCATTTGGAATTGATTTTGTCCATCTATCACAAAAACTTTCTTGGGCCCTATATTGGTGATTTTCCATCTCTATAGTTTTCCAACACTTTTTACTTTTTTTAATAAATGACTTACTACTAATTTTGAAATTTTTTTCGTTCGCTTCGACGTTATATTATGATTGACTCTGAAAATTGCCCTTAAGGTAAAAATTTGTTTTATACATCTAATTTTGTTGTTGTATGTATGTATTTTTTTATTATTATTAATTATTTATACTCTTATAACAGATGGCTGTTCTGATGAAGGCCCACAGAGGAGGCCGAAATATCAAATAATAAAAGGGAATTGGTACTCGATTTTTTTTTTCTAAATTGATCGTAAGACCGAAATGAAAAATAGAAACATTTTTTCTCTCTCATATTTTAAATATACAGAAACGATCAAAAAAAGTCTCACTTAATGATCTCTTTTATTCTCAAAAGTGTTTTTATTTAATTATAATCTTGATTGCATTAAAAATCAACAAAAATTATATTTTTCGATCAAACTATGTAACACACAAAAAAAATGACAAATAAAAAATTGTACACCTACAAAGGATCTACAAATTTGGTACCCATCAATTTCTGATAGGACGCGTTTTTATAGTTTTATCCGTAAAAAACAACCGTAGAAAAAAAACGTTGGGACAAACGGCACAAGCTAGGAGAAAATAATAAATAAGCAAAAGTTTCTTACCCAAAAAAGGAGCTCGGAATTTGTTATTGATGATTTTTTCTGCTAGACGCTTAGTTTTTCTTTTAATAGTGAAAAATGACATTACAAATAAACAACTCAAATTTTTGGACAAGAGAGCACAAGGTACAATAAAATTTTCAATAACAAAATTGTCTTTGAAATAGATCTCCAAATTTGCTTTAACATTTTTTTCTCAAGAGAAGGTGAAGAGAATGTTTTCGATAAAGCCAAAGCAGTTTTCACAAAAGAGAATTTACAATCACTAAATTTTAGTTGTCGATGGTTTGACCTTCAATTTTAAAAATCCTACGCAAAAATGTGGTGGATTGACAATGACCGAGCGTGTAGCGTGAGTTAAATACATTATTTTAATTTTTAATCTTATTTTTTCGATTAAAACGAAAACAACGCGTTTTTTCAAAAATTGATTGGTAGCAAGTATGTAGCTCTCTTTCGAAAGAACAGCTTTTGTTGAATTTTTTCCCGCAGCTTGTTTCACTTGTCCGGAAATTCGATTTTTTTATTCTCAATGACTTTTTTTACAAATAAAATAAACACTACGCGTACTATCAAAAAGTTGTTAACAATAAATTTGTAGATCTTTTTTTGATGGCCAATTTTTTTTTTTGAATCTTTTTTTTTATCTTGCATAGTTTGACCGCAAAATGAAATTTTTTATGTTTCCATTTTTTTTGTGCCATAAAAATTTGAATTTTCGTCAAAGAACGAGAATTCAAAAAGGTGTTATGATAATCTTGTAGGGCTTTTCAAAAGCAATGTTTTTCTTTTTGTTGCTTCTTCATATATGGTGTGTTGTTTAGCTCGAAATTTCCATTTTCGTTGGTTTTTTTTGATTTTGCAAATACGATAACTCTTAAAATTTCCTTGTCATCGAAAAAAAAGTGTAGATGATTTGTTCGAATTTCCGAGTAATGTGAATAGCCGTACATAGAATTTGTCAATCTTGAAAAAATGGTCTCAAACATTTTGAAAATGTTCTAACTCTTTTAATCTTTATTCGAAATAGCTGGTAAACGAACTTGATCTTTCTTTTTAGTCCCTCAAACTGTGTATCAAACGTCAACCTAATCCTATTATTTTTTTCAAAAGTTATCCGGTATAAAGGTGACGATGACAGCACCATGGTGAAACCGGTTTTGTTTTTATATAGGGGTCCTGAAAGGTGGAGATTTAAAGAAATCCACAATTTCCAAGTTGACTAAAAATATCTCGAAATCTGCGGGAATCCTAGAAAATTCTTTGGAATCCCTTGAAATTTTTGAAAACGCTTGAAATTTTTTGGAATTTGTTGAAATTCCCATAAAAGTTTTGCAATACTTAAAATCCTCTAAACTCCCTCGAAATGTTGCAAAGGAGGGTGACGATGTCATATGAGATTCTGGGCCCACAGCGCAACGTCCAGATCTGAAAAGTGGGTAAAGTTGTTGTACTTGGTCCAGCAAACAAAAAAGTCAAAGGTGTAACCCCAAAAATTGAGCCGTTTCTAAGATATTGGGTTTTAAAGTCGCAAAGTTCATACATTGTGAATACTGAGCTTGCTTATTAGCAGGGCAGAAAGCAGCTTGAGTCACCATTATTATGTGTTTCTTGCCTGATAAGTAAGCATTACTGTCATAAAATATTTATATTTATCAAGAAGTGATATAGTAATTTGTCGCCCGCCAACGTACTGACAAATTTTGAGAGATAATTAAACATTTGTTTCACGCGACTTTTTGGTTAATTAAAAAAAAAGCCTTATCATACATTAAAAATAATTATCGCATAAGCGTATCTCTTGATTAAGTAATGTGAAATATGTATTCCTCTTATCTTCTTCTAATGATGAAACAAACAGGTCCAATTTAAATGCGTTGTAGAGAACACGGGAGTTTCACATCAAACTTCGCTCGTACCACGATTCCGGCCAATCAAAGCGTGGTACCTGTATCCGTCTCTGATTGGCTTCGCTCACGCCAGGCTGGTAGCCAACCAATATCTACCCCTACTCTAGCGGACCTCGCTATTACGGATGACGCATAGGTTGGCTCGCGCGCGTCACAGCAGCGACCAACCGCAAGCTATCCCCAACCACGTCCCACCCGATTGGAGCGCGCTGCTCAGCAGGTCGCGCATAAATATCGGTTCTCCCGCACCACAGTTTAAGTGAATACTTTAAATCGGGCGTCCTCGTAGAGACGGTGCAAAAGTACATCTGGAACATTTTGAAGCAATTGTCCGCGTAGTGATGGTGTGACGAAGGTGCCTAACTGCGCGCCAAGGATGAAGGCATTTGGCGCACATTCAAGCAGTGGAAATTCCATGGAAATACATGAACAACCATACACAAAAGTGGCAAATAAAAAGCGGCATGCTCTAAATGAGAGCAAACCAGAAACAAAGGGAAGCCACCGGACAACGGGGAACCTGCAATACAAACCAGCAATACTTCACATCTAAACTGACAACCTAAAGAAAATCACCAAGGAAATAACAATGAAAATATCAGAGAAGGCGCTTTCTATCTACCCAACTAGAATGGAAGCACATGAACTTACTAAGGACTACCTACTGAAAAATCAAATTCCATTCTTTACATACGCAACCCACGGAGAAAAAAGCAAGAAATTCGTGATCAAAGGATTACGAAGGTTGTACACCAAAGATATACAATCTGAACAAATAGAACTTGGCCTCGAACTAAGGCAAATCTACACCATGTCCATCAGGAAGGACAAAAACCAGGACAACCCACCATACCTAGTAGCGTATGATTCAAATATTAAAAGTGAACACATCAAGAAACTTAAAAAAATTCAAGCACTGTGCTACACAAGGATCCAATGGGAAGCCTACAAAAACACAAGGATGCTCACTTAGTGTTACAACTGCCAAAACTTTGGACATGGAACATCTAACTACCATAATCACCCCAAATGTGTGAAGTGCGAAGAAGGACACGCAACCAAGGAGTGTCCTAAACCAAAAAAAGACACAACAAAGTCTAAGGAAAATTGGAAAACACCAACCACCACAACAAATCACCAATAACGCGGGTGCATACTACTCACAAGCAGTGACGGGAAAAAGCACAAACTATGCAACGAACAACAAAACTAATGCGACAACAATATAGTGTGCAACTACAACAACGCTACCCCAGCAACAGAACATCAAATGTTCACTCCAATGGTCAACAAGGAAGCCATAATATAGATATTTTCATGATAAATGAAACAAAACTAAAACCAAAACATAATTTCAACACACCAGGGTACAAAACTTATAGAAAAGATCGAAATAGTCAAAATTCAGGGGAGGGGGGATTTGCTATACTTGTCAAACAAAATATCACTTGTACCTAAATTGCATATAGCACCATTGTAGCTGAGGCTATAGGAATTAAACTTACAAACAAACTTATTCTAACATCAATTTATGTACCTTCACAAAAACTGCAAAACGGTGATATTGATGAAGTTTTTAAAAATCAAATTGAAATATTAAATTTGGGGGACTTCAATGCAAAACACAATCACTGGAATTGCAAAAATAGCAATAGAAATTGTTAAACAATTTACAACTATATGGTTAAAAATCACTTAAAAATCCTAGCATCAGACACACCGAATCTCTATCCCTATATACACAACAGCCTTCCCAGCACAGTTGATATAGGTATTTTGAAAAACATATCTGACGATGTAACAATTGATACACTTAACGAACTAAACTCAGAACACTTACCGATAATAGTATCATTTAACGACTCTACACATGAAACTGAAGAAAGGACATTTTTAAATTATAAACACGCAGACTGGAATAAATTTCGGAATTACAAAAACGACAATATTACCATCATTACAAATCTACCTACACAAACAGCTATAGATGTTTCTGTACACGCGCGAACATCACTAATATCAAATGCCATAACTACTGCTATACCTAAATTAAAACTAGAACCAGAAAGGACTCCCTTGCCCGAAAACACAACAGATCTTATATCAGAGAGAAATAAAATTCGTAAAGTACACCAAAGAATTGGCATACTAGAATTCAAAATAATGAAAAACACACTCAATAATTTAATAAACACAGAAACTGAAAAATTTAGTAATGGAAATTGGGATAACAGACTGTAAAATTTGGAAATTGAAGATAATTCCTCATGTAGAACCGCCAAATACTCTTCCAAGCCAAACCCCGAAAAAATTAGAAAACTCCACGGATCCACGGGTCTCATATACAGCGATGTGGATAAGTCAAATGTGCTGGCTGTGAATTTTGAGAAAGTGCATCATCTCACCGAAAATATGGGAGACAGAAAAACTGAGAGACTAGTTAATGATAGTTTAAGGGAAATCCATGAGACTGATTCAGAAATAGATTCGATAGAGTTCACATGACCCTCTGAAATTAAGAAAGCAATCAAACAAACTGCGCCAAGGAAAGCCCTGTGCCAGACGGTATACAAAACCCAGTGTTAAAAAATTTACCAAAAAAAGCTATAGTGCAATTAACTTACATCTTTAATTCATGCTTTATGATAAATTATTTCCTCAAAATTACAAGCTCATCAGCCTCTTGCCCACTTTGAGCAACATTTTTGAAATTGTAATTCTCTACCGTCTGAAGAAATTCGAAACTACGAAGAAAATCTTAATGGATAAACAATTTGGATTTAGAGAAAAACGTAGCACCGTCCAACAATTGGTTCGCCTCACAAATCATATCAGCACAAATTTTAACATAAACAAATCAACCGCAGCAGTATTTTTAGATATTGAAAAAGCTTTTGATACCGTCTGGCAGAGAGGGACTATTTACAAACTTAACAAACTAAGTGTACCTAAGTATATTGTTAAACTTATCATAAGGTGTCTAAGTAGTAGAAAATTTGCAGTATTATGTAATATTAAAAAATCCGATTTTCAAGATATAGCAATACGTGTTCCACAGGGTTCAATTCTAGGGCCCACTTTATTTTTATTCTTCATCAACGATATCGTAAAAAATAAAGATAAGAACATAGCAATATTCGCTGATGATACAGTGGTGTATGCCTCCTCATGGACAAAGTATAAAGCAGTAGAGTATTGTAAAAACATATTCATAAACTAATTAAATATTATCACAAATGGAGAATTAAAATAAATGCAACTAAGACTGTATTCATAATATTTACTAGAAAATAGGAAGAGAATGAGGATGATCTTGTCATTAATTTGGATAATGTAGAAATAACTAAGAAAAAATGGTCATCATTTAGACTGATAAATAGGAAAAGTGCTCTTAGTGTTAAGAATAAATTGTTATTATTCAAGATGATTATTAAACCAGTATTACTATACGCAGCTCCAGGCTGGAGTCGTGCCGCCGATTTTCATATCAATAAGCTACAAATCTTTGAAAATAAATGATTGAGGCGGATAACGAATTCTAGTCCTAGAACGCGGAATACTGATATTGAAAAATCATTCCAAATAAACGACATTATATCAAACATCCTAGAATTAACACAACATTTTCATAAATTACAATTGAATAATTCGAAAGCTTTAAAAGATATATTACGGTACGACAAAAATACCGCTCCTTTCAAAATGAAGTACAAATTACCTTATTCCTTAATAAAATAAGATTATTCCGATCACAAACATGTTACGCAACTATATTTTTCTTCTGTGAATAATACTGTACATAGCACTTGGATATAAGCTAGCCTTAAGTTTAAACAAATATTAAATGGGGTTTTTTCCAATGACCTTTTACCCAATCGAAACTGATAAACGATTTTTCACCAAATAAATTTTTAACCTACAAGAAATTATAAACATTCTGATCAGCTATTAAAACGGGCGCAGAATACAATATTATTATAAATGCATTTAAAAATGTATATGTAAACTTATGTTGATGAATAAATGGTTTATAAAAGCAAAAAATCCACAGGATCATTCGCCAACCGGCAGCCTTAGACGACGCTTCGACGATCAATGGAAAATCTAGCAAGCAACCAACATTCCCCGACTGGGACGTGCAATGTCCATGGTGTAGAGCATTACCGCTGTTCCACTCAACAAGAAAGCGCACTGCAGCAGCCTTTGACCAGCAGCCCTACTGAGCCGAGCCATGGTGGCTCGAGCCTCTAAACGGCTAGGTGGCCGCTTCGACTGTGCAGCAATCCGGATTTCCTCCGAGGATTACGAGTACGAACCCGTTAACGTTCTGCGACTTATTCTCATCGTTCGGCCTAATTTCTTTTGGTTTGATAAATAAAGATTTCATTGTTTTTAAACCTGATCCTTTCCCCCTCCCCTATGTATAATATTGTAGGTCATCAAACATGTACTGTTAACGTAGGTTTAGGAATATTTTCTCGTATATTTCGCAATAACCACACTCACAGGAGACCTTCAGAGTTGCCGCCTAGCGGGGACCTAGCTCCACATCACCTAAACTACTCATGGGTTGTAGGGGACCTCCAGAGTTGCCGCATAGCGGGGGCCTAGACTCTGCCAACGGGCACGACACTCGCAAGGGATCTTAGGCGTTGCCGCCTAGCAGGAGCCTAGACCCAAACAAAGGACACCACACTCAACGAGGACCTCCAGCCTTGCCGCCTAGCGGGGACCTAGCCCTACATCATCTACACTACTCATTCGTTGTAGGGGACCTTCAGTGTTGCAGCCAAGCGGGGACCTGGCCTTGAACGACCGACACACATCGCATATCTTTTTTTGTTTCTGATTAAACAATCGTCCCTCCTTAGGGCCACCAATATTTTGTACGTGAAATAATTCTTTGTGGTCGGTAATAACAGCTGCTCGACCTTGAACCATTCCTCTGTTTCCCCCTTTTCCCTTCCTTTCGCCAAAGTTGTATATCCCCCCCCCCACCTGCCCTCTTTCTGAACGTGGTTGCTATTGAAGGGTAACTAGCTTTCATCGCAAATCGGTGGACTACAAATTATAGATGCTTTAGTTACCACCTGAAATTTTTTTATTATTTCTCTTCTTCAGGATAATCTTGCAAAACTGGTACCAGCGATAGATTTTCAGTGGGTGGTTTCATTTTTTCTTGATATTGTGCAGGGGCTTGTGCGATAGAGCCTGTGGACGGGTAATAACAATTTTTCCTCTCTATCTCTGAAACCGCTCAATCAACAGCAAAACTAAGAACATATTTGGAATCAGCGTACCAAAAAACATGGGGTTATACGCTCCTCTAAGATGGACGCATTGAGTCCAAAGATAGCACCCTCCTTTCTTGAAATCTATGAAAATATTTTTAAATCTTTTGAAAACCGATAAAATCTTTCAAAAATAGTTGAACTACCTGGAAAACTTGAAAATACTTTCAAAAGCTTTAAAGTGCAAGGAGAATCGTTACTGGCCTATACTGAATTTTCTATATTATTTTAACATTTTCATCATTTCTGATTGAGAAAGTGTTAGAATTGTCTGAGATTTGACACCACAGTTTTTCAACCGAGCTCCACGTTTTGAGACTCCCTGATGCCGAAAATAGAAGAAGTATAAAACGATAAGCGATGTAGATTATCATATTTGATTTTCACTTTTGGGAATCATATAGGAAGGATTTAAAGAAGGAAGAATCTTGCTAATAAGGTTTTTCCTTATTTGAATTAAGCGAAACGTTACAGCAATGAGAAACACGACAAATAAGATATTCGACTAGAGAATGTGATTGCGTAAAATTATAATCTCTATTGGAACAATGAAAAGACATTATTGTGAAATTTGTACATATGTTATATTAGCCCTACCAGCAATTTATATTTCTTCAAGGTGAAAAAATTATAATTAGTTTAATCGCCACAATGGTTGGCCAAGTGAATGATAGGAGCGCTTATGCAAATGAAATAATAATAATATAAAATGATAATAATGACAAGTTTTTCTATATTTAAACATTGAAAGGCGTCGAAGATCTTCTTTTTTTATCCCTCTAATTATGGACACAGTGAGACCCTTCCAGTTCGCACCTAAAAATTCTCATGAGTCAGCCCGAACAGTCTCACTTATCTTGTAATTCCAGTAATAAAAAACGATTTTTCAGCTTCTTCAATTTACAAAAATCGTACATAAAAATGATCATTTTTAACATTTTATGTGTACATGTAATAAGGGTGGTTATTCAGGGTTTTCCTAAATGGTCCACCCAGACTATCATTCGGGGTATAAAAAGAAGATTTTTCGCATTTGTCAATTATTAGACATGAAAAATCAAACTGGCCATTTTTATAATTTTACATGTGCATAGAAACCAGTATTTTGCATTTCTGGATAGTTTGTGATATGCAAGGGTGGCGAACTCCTTCAGAAATTTGTGTTCGCTCAAAATTAAGTTTTCCCCCATTCTCATGGAATTCGGAAAATCTAAGTGGTCATGATGATTTGAACACTTTTGTTAACGATAAGTAATCCTTCGATCTTATCCCAAAAACATATGTGATACATTCGTTATGAGTATTTTATAGAAAAAATTGCGTTTCGTTTCAACCATCTCACGTTCTGCAACGAAACGGGCAGAACACGATGAGAGGAAGCGTATAGAGAGTGAGAGAGAGAGACAAAGAGAAAGGCGAAGAGAGAGAGAGAGAGAGAGACAGAAAGAAAGGCCAAGAGAGAGAGAGAGAGAGAGAGAGAAAGAAAGAGAGAGGAGCTGCACGTTATAGAAGGGCTAAGTTGCATGCATTTTTTACCTAAGATTTAATTTTAAGATTATTTTTCAATTAAATATCTGGCACTGAGGAGGACTCCTATCCGTGGTCGAAACGTTTGCCAATTTTACCTTTTATGAAATGCACGTTTTAATTTTTAATTAAATATATTCATAAGGCCCTAATGGCGATACAAAAATTCTTCATAATAATTTAAAAAATTGGGTCAATCAAATCCGATATTTTTCAAAAAACCAGTAAAAATGTCACAGAACGAATAGAAAGAAAGTTTTAGATGCACAAACGGGAGGAAAATGATTATGAAGAAACATATTTGGAACACATGTTGGCATACGCGTGAGGCTTAACGAAAAACTTCCGACATTTTGGCAAAAGTTTTGGTTTAAACCTTAATAATTTGTATTATTTATCCAAAATTTTAAACTTATGCATACACGTGAATATCAAAGCATGGTAACATATGTTGGGAAAAATTGTATTTCAAGCTGTAATAATTCTAAAAAAATCTTGATGACATAGCATGAAATGGAGCTTTTGCGAAACTAGGCTCATGAATTTCATATTCGATCTTTACGTCTACCCATGAACTTAATTTCCTGCTAACATATGTTTGAAAAATTTTACTTCACATTTATTTCCTTTCATGTCCGTATCCTAAAATGTGACCTCTTTCATTTTCAAAACTGTAGCATTAAATGTTTTGCCGCACACTGTACAATATTTTTTGCGAAATACGTACAATGATAATAAACATATTTTTCAACTGTTTCAAAGTGAAATGCAAATTTTTGGAAACATTCGATATCTGCATGTAAGATATGTTAATGTATGATTGAGTTATTATTATATTATATTCTACTTACGAACAAAATTGCGCAAAAATATTAGCGTATAGAAGAACAGGATAAAATTAACAGCTCTCATATTTCTTGAAGCAGGAACTGATTTCTGGGATCTTTTTTTAATTTTATCAGCAAAGATATTGTACTAGCTGAGCTTATATAGATTCTAGCCTTCACGTCATATTGCCATACATTACCACTACATTTAGGCGGTGACGAATTGGCGTTTTTTTCCTCATACAAAAAATCTATTTACTATTCTTGAAAATTTCAGTTACTCTGGAAGCAGAGTCGATATACTCGTGCCAATTAATTGAAAAGAACCGACACGTTGCCAACGAATTAAGCAAAATGCAAAAGCTTTTGAGAATATTTTTAAAAGTTGGAACGTGCGGGTTGTTGTGGACGAGTTTATTATACATACGTTTTTTTCAGGTTCTAAGGACTCAATTAATATGTTAAATTTAGAAAGCTTTGAGAAATTGTATTACAAGATATTCTCAAATACATTTACACCATCGAATAATAAAATAATTAAATAATACTAAAAACATCACTCATTTCATGGATTTGTCTCTAAATTCCAATAATTTCAATCATAATTAGAACAAACTTTTATTTTATTTATTTCACTTAAAATTCAGTTAATTTTCAGTTAAAACTAATTTGGGTACCAAATAGTTGAATATCAACTAAAAAAAATCAATTTTCAACCAAATAATTGAGGTTTTAACTAAAAACAATCATTTTTCATCAATAATGGAATTGCTAAATTTTCATTCAAAAGAATCAATTTTCCGCAAAAAAAATTGCAACCAAAGTGATGAGCCTTCAATTAAACTGAAAAATATTCTACTGCGATAGATGAATTAACATTATTTTCAAGCAAGAAGATTAATTATTTACCTGAAAAGACGACATTTCTATCAAATACATGAATTTTCAACCAAAAATGGAATTGTTAAATTTTTAGTTGAAAAAAAAAATTAATTTTCAGCCAAACTGATGAAATTAAAAAAAAATAATGGATGTAATGTTTTCAGTTCAGAAAATCATTTTCAACCAAAATAAATTTAATTTTAAAAAAATTACATTTCTGAGCAAAGTGTGGAATTTCAATTAAAATTATAAATCTTCAAGTCGTAGAAGATTCATCTTCTGGGCTGAAAATTCTACTATGTATTTGATTACAAATTGATTTTTTCAAATGCAGGGGCATCATTTCAGTGAAAAGTTTATTTCTTTGGTTTACAATTTAACAAATTTCACTGCAATTTTTACATTCTCATCCTAATGAGAAGGTATTGGTTTTATGTAATATTTGACTAACTTAGTTGGTTTTCATCAAATCTCCACGTTTTCAGACCCCTGATGAGAAAAAACGATTTTTACGAAAGTATCTATCTGCCGGTCCGTCTGTCCATCTGTCTATAGTATGTAGTTTCGTGTAGGCATGATACCTTTCGAACGATTGATCAGATTGGATTTTTGTATGGCACCCTTTTTTAAGGCCTAAGAAGAAAGAACTAGTCCGTCAACTAGCCATTTTTGGTAAAAATACAAAAAGTTAGAGCATTTTCGAAAAATGTTTAGACCATGTTTTCAAGATTTAAAAATTGTATGTATTGCTATTCATAGTATTTAGGAACTCGAATAATTTATTGTTATGACTTTTTTCGATAAAAAGAAAGTAATCGGAGTTATAGCATTTTCAAAATCCAATGAAAACAAACGAAAATAAACATTTTAAGCCGAACAACGCACGATATGAAAAAATTCAGAAAGAGAAAAACAGTTCTTTTTGAAAGCCTCACAAGATTATTGTAACGAATTTTAAAATTTTTTTGAATAAACGAAAATTCCAATTTTACTAGCACAGAAAATAATGAAAAATAAAAAACTTAATTTCGCGGTGAAACTATACAAAATATGAGAAAAAATGAATCAACGAAAATTGTGCACACGAAAAAGATCTAGAAATTTGTTATGAATCACTTTTTTATACACGCAGTTTTTATTTTATTCGCTGGAAAAAGGAGCCAATAAAGGTAAAAAATATAAACATAGATTCAATGCTTCCACGATGGGTCATTATAATGAATTGAAAGGAGGTTGTTCGGGTTTCAATCGTCTTCAAAACTACGAATCTTGTCGTAGTTTCGTGAACATTGCTGTTCATATACTTCCTTTTGCAAGTTATTTTTATCTGCGATGGAGACAGCTCTGTATATAAGCAAATTGATGACCGATTGCTATTCAGATGGGTGTTAGTGAGAGAAGGCATGTATGTATCTGTTTGCATGGGTGGGATTTCAGTACACTTTATGTCCTAATGTGATATCAGATTTTTTGTAAACTAGTACGTCCGAGAAAGGCAATTTTCCATTTCGTTCAATTTCCGTCGTGAACTGGATATTAGGGTGTAATTGATTGATGAAATCCAAAAACTTGTGTAGTTCATCTAGTCCATGTCTCCAGATGACCAAAGTGTCGTCAACGGAACGACACCAAAATTCCGGTTTGAGCTTAGATTTGTTAAGGATTTTTGTTTCTAGATTTTCCATAAAGATGTGGGCTATTACAGGTGAGATTGGAGATCCCATTGCTGCTCCTGAGGTTTGTTTGTAAAATTGATTATTGAAAGAGAAGTAAGTATTATTGAGACAGTGTTCTGTCAGAGGTATGAAAAGTGAGGGGAAGTTTGCAAAGGATTTAATAATATCGATTGTATTAGAGGTTAGTACTTTCGTGAAAAGAGATACTACATCAAAACTCACTAGATTGTCTTGAGGTTGAATGATAATCTCTTGTATCTTTCTTATTAGGTCAAAAGAGTTTTGGACGTGTATGATAAAGGTTCCTATGAAACGATTCAGTTCTTTGGTGAGGAAGCGTGCTAGGCTGTAAGTTAGTGAGTTTATTGCGCTGACGATCGGCCTGAGTGGAATGTTGTTTTTGTGGATTTTTGGGATTCCGTAATGTTTTGGAGATATAGGATTAGTAGGTAATAATTCCGATATTCTTTCGCTGTCAAGTTTCGAATCTTTTAGAATGGTTTTTGTGTTGCTGACTATTGTTTTTGTGGGGTCTTTTTTAAGTTTTTTATATGTATAGTCAGTTAGAAAGTCCATGATTTTGTTGTTATAGTCTTCTTTATTCATTATTTCTGTTGTGTTGCCTTTGTCTGCGGGTAATATTATAATATCTTTATTCTGATTGAGTTCCTTAATTGCTGTTTTTCCTTGTTTTATTAAGTTTGAAAAGGAAAGTTGGCCTTGGCGTAGGATGTTGGCCGCCCAACGCCGTGTGTCATTCATTTTTCCGGGTGAGGGATTTTGGAGAAGCTACTGGAAAATGATGTCCTTTAGATACGGCTAAATTCATTTCATTGCTGAGAGGATGGTTAGAGATGTTTTTTACTGTGTTAGTTAGTCGTTTGTGCCTTACTGGAAGTAATTTGTCAAATTTTATTTTTTGTTTTTGAGTAGAAAGATATTTAATCCGTTGAGATTGGTCAAATGGTATGCGGTCCAATGTAGACCAAATGTCAAATCTAACAGTGTTTGATAGGAAAAGGTGAAGTCTTAATAGGGTTTTTGGAGGTAGTGTGCAAGACAAATTTGGTACGTTGTATTCTTACTTTCAAGAGAAGCAAACTTGTTTTATGTAGAATAGATGTGGATTTTGATATTCCCAAATGGTTTTTCAACTGTAAGAATTTTGGGACGTTTCGTGAACACTGCCGTTCACTTCTTCAGGGCTAGCCTGAGACCAAAGTTTCATTTTATGTTGTTCTCATATATATATAATTAAAAACTAAAGGCTAACAACCACCGCAGGGTCCCACTGGGAGCAACTGTCATCTAAAAAATGATCCAGTCTCTTATAAGAGAGAGACTGGAATAAGTAGGAAAAGGACAACAAATATAGAAAATGTAGGATAATCAAATCAACCCCCTAAGATGGCCAGGTCACCTGTCCGAGGAGATCAAGTCGACCAATATGATATGACCAAATCGACCATTTATGATGAGCAATTCGACCCTTTATAAAGATCAGTACGCCCTCTGTGATGATCGGTTCGACTCTCTATGACGCTTGAGTCGACCGTTCGAGATGACACCAAGACAGCCCTACAGTCTCACACTGTAAAAACTCTTTTCGAATAAAATATCGTACATCACTCGGAGGGTTAGACAGGTTCTCGCGTTCCCGTAAAGACGTGTCGTAACAATCCTCTGCCGTCTAAAGTAAAAAGATACATAAGTGAAATTCTCGTTTAGGCCAACTTTACGGTTGTCAGGTATAAAAGAATAACCCTAAACCGCAAAGACACTTACGTATCTTTTCATCTTGAACGGCAGTCCTTGTGATGTAATATACTATTAGTTGTATTCCAAGTGCTTTTAAAAATTAAAATCTTAAGGTAGCCGAAACACTTAATTTTCAAAATTCCCTGACCAATTTTTCATTTTCCCTGACCATTAATATTCAAAGACCAGCATTTTATTCGTGTACAATTTTTTAACACAGAATTATTTATAAACGGAATAAAACAATTTCAGATTAAAATTAAAAAATTTCAAATTTTTTTTTTAACCAAAAAAAAAATACTTTTCTACTGAAAAAGATGATTTTTCAATCCAAAAGGACAAAGTTTAAAAAATAAGTTGCATTTTCGACGTAAAAAGATAACTTTTTTAATTTTTCAACCAAATGATTAAAATTTCAACAAAATAGTTAAATTTTAACAGTCAACGATGAAATCTCAGCCAATTTCAAGAAAAAAGTTGAATTTTCGACAAAAAGATGAATTCGATACCGAATTTTCAACCAAAAATATAATAGTTGATATTTCAACCAAAAATATGAAATTTCGACCAAAAGAGATGAATTTCCACTAAAATGATGAATCTTTCATCTAAAAAGACAAATTTTTAACAAATAAAGATTTTTCAGTCAAGAAAAAAATGTCAACGATTTGTTGAACTTTCAAGCCACAGGACGAATTTTCTGTAAAACAGATGAATTTCCACTCGAAAATATGAATTTCTGACAACAAATTAAACTTTCAACGAAAAAGTTGCATTTTCAACCAAAAAGAACTTTCAACCAAAAAAATACAATTTTAACAAAGTAGTTCAACTTTTACCCAAGTATGTAGTTGAATTTCGAATATAAAAAGAATAATTTTCAAAATAAAAAAAAAATAAATTTCAAACAAGTTTGAGTGCGCCCATTTCAAACTTGTTCAATTTTAAACTGTTTTACAATAATTAAATTATTTACTTTTTAAAGTTTCAAATTTAATATTAAACACTGAAATTGAAATTGCAAAATGTTTATTCTACATGTCTCAATATAAACATGTGCAATTTTGTTTATTTTAAACCCTTTAAAAAATTAATTAATTTTAACAGAAAAACCATGAGCATTTTTTTACCCTAACTTCGGACAGTTAATCCGGGCGAAAATTTCTATCGTAATTTTGTTTTAGCGCGGGCCAAAGCTGTTTTTTTTCTGTAAATCTATCAAATTCGTTGACTATTTCAAATTAAAAGTATAAAATTGTAAAGAAATGTAAATTTTCCCTAAATTTTCTTTCACAAGATTTCACTTCAAATTTGAAATAAATGTTAGTTTTCTCAGGATATAAAATTCCAGAGAAATAGGGAGAAAGAAGTATGCTCATATAAGTAAGGGAACTAGGAAGATCAGAAAATTTTCAAAGTTAGATTTCGTACATTACAAAGGCGAGTTGTCAAGTATGGATGTAATTAAGAAGTTTCTTCAGCGGTTCTCCTTGTCGTTGACTCGTTCGCTGAAGTCTTGGGTCTTTCTTGTTTGTTTCTCCCTCTTGTACAGTCATGGGACATATAGTGCCGTGCTAAACTCGAGTTCAGTGTGGAAGGATAAAGTGAATTTTAGCATGTCGCTAAACCCTAACCGTTTCACCGGAGAATAATTTATTATGTGTCGTCGATGCTTTCAAAGAGGACATAATAAAGGTTCACAGAGATATTACAGGAAATTTACTTCTGACCTACAGAGATCAATTGGATAAGCCTCTCTTCTTTCCATTTACTTCCGCCTTTTTATTTGGTATTTAAATTAGCTTCAATCAAATCCTTTTATTGGCGTTTTTATTTATTTTTTCACCATTAAATGCCAAGTCACACACACAGGGTGGCCGCAATACTTCATTTTTAAAAAATGTCCTGATTTTTCCCTGACTAATTTTATATTCTCCCTGGTCATTATTAGTTAAAGACCGAATTCAGAATTCAGTAAATTTAGAAGAATTCAAGTAAATTCAAAAGAATTTAAAAGAATGAAGGCTAAATTAACAAGAATTCAAGGTGAAATCCTGGAAAATTTATTAAAATACCTTGAGAGTTTTTCAAATCCGTAAAAACCATTGAAATCTTTAGAAATCTTATAAAATCCCTTGGAATCTTTTAACATATTTTAAAACCTTATGAGTCCTGGAAAATCCTTTCATACCTTCCGAAATTCTAAGAAATTCTTTAGAACCGCATGAATTTTTTTTAAATCTCTTTAAATCATTCCAATGCTTGGAAATTCTTAAAATTTATAAATCATTTAAAAATGCCTTGAATTTTTTTCAAGTACCCTAAAATCATTAAAATCTTCGGGAATACCTTTAAATTATGGAAATTTCTTCAAAATTCCTAAAAACTTTCAAATTCTCTGAAATCTCTTCAACACACTGAAAAACAAAGTTACAGGATCCAAGGAAATGCGTTTCTTTGGTTTATTTTCTTTGAGCCAAGGACTTGTTTACTTCAGTTGAGTAAATATTGTTCAGAGGAAAATAAAGGCATGCCTCGAGTCAAAGAAATAATTAGTTGGTGATATTTCTTTAATACGAAGAAATATATCTTTGCAGTAAATGTGAAAATTATCAAGACGAAGAAATTTCTTCGGAAATATTTGGTAAAACTTAGGGTACGCTTCTTTGAACCAAGGAATCACATCTTCCAGTATTGAAAAACTTTTACTTCAGCCGATGGACTTTAATTTGTTTGATTGAAATAAATATTTATTTGCAACAATAATTTCACATTTTTGAGCTAGACAAAACCATTTATTGTATTGAAAAAATGTTTTGTAGAACGTATTCAGTACGATCATTTCTTTGAATCAAGTAAACTTTCTTTGATTCAAGATTTTTTTCTCAGTGTAACTTTTCCCTAACCTATCACCTTGTCCACATTTCCGAATGAGAGTCTGAACATTCTTGAAATTAATATTTTGCTGACTACATCATAAGAAAATTATGGAAGATATGGGCTGGGGGCAAATTGTTTATCGAAGCAGTCACAGTTTGGGAGGACGTGAACGAATAATAAAGAGGATTGGATCAGATCCCTCGTAAAAAGAAGCATGAGGGTAGCTGTTGAAATGCGATGGCCAATAAGAGGTAAGATGGAAATCTCTTGTGGATAGGGGTGGCCAATAAGGTGTAAGTTTTTTCCAGGAGAAATGGATTGAACTCAGCAGCAACTCAAGCAAGGAGTTTTCAGGGGATTTACAACAGCGGATAGAATGCAAGTATAATTTATAGTTCGTTCCTCGTAGACAGCAAGCCATCCATAACACGTCAGACAGGTTACAGATGGTTTGTCCACCGCTTGGAGCATTTCTGGAAGTCTCAGACAAAAACGCTTCCCAGTCGGAACTCGGAAACCGCCTGAAATCCGGAGGTCCAGTTGATAGACAGATTTGAATCTACGTAGTATTAGTCCTTCGAGCCGGATCAAAATAGTCGAAATTATGCAGGATGACCGAGAAACTTCATTTTCAAAATTCCCCGACATTTCCCTCATTTTCCCCAGACTAACCTTCTTAATTTTCCCCGAACAATAATATTCAAAGACCAGCATTTTAATCTTGTAACATTTTCAACATAGAATCTTCTGTAAACGCAACAAAACAATACAATTTCAGATCAAAAATTAATATTTTTAAATTTATTTATTTAAAACAAAAAAGAGAACTTTTTCTAACATAAAAGATGAATTTTCAATCAATCCTTCATTAAATCAAAATTTTTCAGTCAAGAAAGAAAAAAATTCATCTAAATTGTTGAAGTTTTCAGCCAAAACACCAAACATGGATAAGAAACATTTTCAGCTGATAAAATTAATTTTAAACAATACAAAACAAAATTTCAATGAAATAGTTTAATTTTCAACCAAATACGTGCATTTTAAATTAAAATTGTGAATCGTCAACTGAAATAGTTACACTTGCTGTTAAAAAAAAAAAATAATTTTTAACAACAACAAAAATACACATCTTTAACAAAAAATATTTTTAAATAAAGTGATTTAACCTTCAACCAAAAAAGATTAATTTTCAACGAATAATATGATAGTAGATATTTCAACGGAAAAATATTTTTATTTTAAATTCAAAACAGGTGAATTCAGCCAAAAAAGACGAATTTTCAACAAAATAGTTGAATCCTTAACCAAAGAAGATTAATTTTCAACCAACCAGTTGCATTTTTATTTTGAAAAAGATTTTCTACTAAAACAGCTCCATTTTAAATCAAAAAGATAAATTTCTTTTAAAAAAGTTGAATTTTCAACCAAGAAAGATTTCAGTTGAATTTTCAACAAGAAGATCATTTTCTACTAAAATAATTGCATTTTCAACCCAAAGAGAGGAATTTTCAACAAAATTGCTGAATTTCGAACCAAATTAAAAAATTTGTAACTAAAAATATAATCGTCAGGTGGCAGCTACTGAAAAAAAAGAAATAGAAGGTAAATAAATTACTAACAAGAATATTATTTCAGGGTGGCCTCAAAACTTCATTTTCAAAATTTCCTGTATTTTCCCTGATCAATTTTTAATTTTCCCTGACCATTAATATTCGAAAGATCAGAATCATAATCTTGTATCATCTTGCAAATAGAGTCTTTTATAAACGGCATGAAACAATTTCAAATATATTATTATTAACAGTTATTCAAAGTGCCTCTTACAGAAATTCCTTGACATTTGCAATATTTTTTTCAAATTAACGTGACTTTCCCTGACCAAAAAAAATCACTAGTTTTTTCCTGATTTCCAAGTTTTCCGTGACCTACGGCCAACCTATTGTTATAACCAGATTAATAGACATCTTTTAGAATGCGGATCGATGACAAAAAAATCAACAATGAAGAGAACTTGACAATTTTGAAAAGAATTGGCTTTCTTTTATCGCTTCCAACTCAATTTGCAATTTTGCAAGGGCTGGGAATCAACGTAACAATCGAATAAAGAAAAGGGCCGCAGGAAGCACAAGCTAGGCGGAATACACTTCTACAATACGTGTGACTTTAACTGCCCTGCAAGGAATACCAATCCGAATCGTTGAATTTATCTGAGTCGTGGTCTATACTCTGTATGGTGACACGTGTAATACGAAAACCATCATTTGCATTATCGATTTCGAGATAAAAGAGGAAAGCATGTAAAAAGAAAAAAGGGCGAACGTAAATAGGGTGAAGTGCAGAGTTACTGAGTCTCTCTTAATTGATTAAACTGGTATAAGAGAATGGAAACCTATTGATGAAAAATGATGTAAACTACAGTACCGGCTAGAATTGTCAGTCCACTAAAAAAATGGAATTAAAAACATGCATCTTTTTCTTCGTGAATCTTTTACGAAAAATTAAGTTAGAAGGATTTAAAGATAACTGTTTGAAAGCTAATTAAATGTCGTATCGATTAAGCTCTACTTGAAGTATTTTTGATAAATAGGGGCTGAGACAGCATTTGATAAATACCGACATTTGGCCTTTTTCACCAATTTTCGATTCTCAATTTCAACTTTTTGCGTGCTTCAGGGAAGTGAATGGAAAAAACTGAAGCTGTGACATATTAAAGTCTAAAGTCTACTTTTCAAAATGAGACCAAGAGCATAATGAAATATTTACTGGTTCTCGAATTATCACGAAAAATGTGGAAGCTTAACCAAGACGAAAATAGGTCGGTCGAGTGGTGACCGCAGTCTTTCGACGAACCGATTTTCGCCATGGGTATGCTTCCATATTTTGTATGATAATTCGAGAACCAGTAAATATTTAATTATGTTCTTGGTCTCATTTTGAAGAGTATTTTTCAAACTTTAGTTTACTGATGTTTTAATTTCTTCCATTCACTTTCCTGAAGTGCGGGTTTAAAATGGCTTTAGATTTGAAAAATCACAGAACCTTCCAATTGAATTAAACAGGCTCTTTTAATGAAGTAAATGCACGTCAATCAGTAGGTTAAATAAAGAAAAAAGGGTGAAAAGCGAGAGACGCAGATGGAATTGGTGATAGGGCCTACCCTCGATTTAGCATTGTCGTAAAAGAGCGAACGTACCGTGAATCTGGCTAAACAGTGGAGCTCGTCGGCTACTGTGAGAGAATAATGAATACTCGGTTCTGTAATCTACGAGGAAACCCTGTTTCCACGAGTTTAAATCGGAGCATCGATAAGCAGTTACATGCTCGCTTACCCTGATGCTATAACAAAGATATTCTACAGCCGGGTATTTTAGTATCAACCATTCCATAATGATTCCCAGGCGACTCGGCCAATGACGGTACTTTTAATCATTAACCTCAGAGAGATGGTATCTACTATAAGTACGTAATAATCTCGTTTGCTACCAATGTAGGAGGCGATAGAACTAATTTAAGCGGCTCAAAGCCATTTACGCTGGATTAAAAAAATTGTTTTTAGTAAAAATATCCTGAGCAAAAACGGCAAATTTGGATTTTATATTTTAGTAAGAACTTAGGCAGAATTAATTTATGAAGCACTTTCGAATAATTTTATTATTGATGTGTTGTCAGTATTCCCGAAATTATCATGATATATGCAAAACCACTATTTTAAACCTTCATTATATATTACTATTCATTTAACGATTCAAAAGTTGACCCAAGAATTGACATGCAGCAAAAATCAATTTCGTTCAAAATGAACCCACATTCAATTGAAGCCTCGGTAGTAAGAAAGTTAGATCATAAGTTTTGTGTCGATGGAGTTTCTATTTCACTTGCTTAACTGTAAAAAAAATTCAAAAATTGATTTCGGAAAATTTTGAAAGGCTCCATCTAGTCGTCCTGAAAAATTGGCAGAGCTGTTAAAGAGAATGGACAAGTCGTCCCTCTTCAATTATGGCAAATTTTTGTTGAATTTAGGTTCATTTATGAATATAAGGAATAACATTTTTAATTTTTCTTTTTTACTGTGCTTTCTACTTGAAACTGTTTAATTCTGGAAGTTCCAAAAATTAAAAGTTAAATTTTAGGGCTAAATTTCGTAAGGCTCAAATTTGAAAAAAAAAAACATAAATTTGGAAGGTTCAAAATATTGTTACATTTTAAATGTTTTAATATGAAATCGTGTAAAACATTTAATAATTTTGAATTTCATATCACCCAGAGTTCAGACTCTTACTGAATCTCTTCAAAGGCTCCAAATCAACAAATTAATTTTAAATACCCTAAACCTAAATTTTAAATTCATCACTTAATTACTTTTCACGATTTCAAAATATTTGATCAAATGAAAAAAAGTTTAAACAAATTGGTGGGTTCAAAATGAAGCATAATTTTCAATTACGAATAAATAAAATTTCGATTTGTTAATTTTGAAATTTTTAAAGAATAAAATAGTTTTAATTTTAATAAATTATATACGCGTTATGCCTGAAATTTTTCAATTTCGGGCGCTTCGAAAATTAATCCAATCCAATCTTGGTGTATTTTATTCGTTATTTCATGCATGGTTCCGAATTCATATTGATCAACCATAATTTTTAAGTGGTCACATTTTCAAGACTTGCAAGTTTCTATTCTTTACATTTTATTATTATAATCCGAAATCGTAAAAATATAAATGTCAATTTAAAATTTTCGAATGTAAAATGTTTCAAATCATTCCACTTTGTGAGGACGTGTAATCTAAAATTTAAAATGCTCAAGTTGGAACAACACAATTTAAATTTTATTTCATTTTGAACGACTTCAAGTTTTAAATTGAAATTCCCCAATTTGAATTTAAAATTTTGTTTTTCAAATTCGAAATTATTCAACTTTGAGTCTTTCAATTTCCTTGTTGCATTTTCAGTTATTCTAAAACTGAAACTGTATCATCATTTTTTTCTTGCAATCGATCCGTTTGTTTACTTCACATTTATACAATTCTCAATTCAGGTACCACTTTAATAAAATTACTAAATTTCGCAAATAAATAAAAAAACTTTATGGATTGACTTGTGGGACTAAGAAAATATCACTCAAAAATAAATGATGAAGTTATTCGGAAAATCTGAAAGAAATGTATGCACCCGTAATTGTTTAATGACACGTTTGTGTCACGGTAAGCAAATTAAGGTTTCCAAGCATAAAGGCTGACTCATAAGCGACAACCGAATAAGGTATTCAAAGCATGCGTTCCCTTTGATAGCATATAAAAGCAAGCTAGGTAATTATAATAGCAATGTGCGTGTCATCTCACACTATAAAAAATTCCAATCGCAAGTCTGGGAAACTTAGAGAATAAAGATAATAGGTACGAAATCTCACAAGCAGACTAAAATTATTACAAGTAGCAAATTAGACTTTAAGTACTTCACTTGCATTCAGAATAAATTTAGAGTAAAGTGTGTAATTGGCTTCCAAAAAATTGACAAGTAATAACATTATTAATACCAGTTACTAATAAAATATATTTGTATAAGAGTAATTAGAACCACGTTTTCCACAAGCCTAGTAACCGAACTTAAATTTGTGCACGCAAGACGAACCAAGAATAAACTTAGTATTAATAAAGCGCTTTAGCCTTTTTCCGAGACAAAAATAAAAAGGAGCGAATTCGTGGCGAGAGTCGAATAAAGCAGACCGGATTAAATCTTTTTACCCCCTGAGGGTTCAGAGTTAAATCTTCTAACACTTTTCCCACTCGAGACCGGAAATCCGGTCACTAGGTTCCTGGCCATTGGTATTGCCTTTCCGGCCTTTCTAACAACTTAAATTGGAAGGAGCCCCAAATTTTAAGGGTGAGCATTACTGTTACGATTCAGGGTTTAGTTAGGGCTTAGGTTATAGCTAGGGGAAAATCAAAAAATAAAAGACGAAAAAGTCAGCAATAAAATGAGCTTTCTGAGTATTGGTAATGTATCGGCGGAGTGATCACGCAGTGTCGTAGTATAAATTAACATATGCGACACTACGGAAGGCACGGCGCGCGACTTATGAAGATAAGAATTGAGTTTGAAGTCACTTATCGCATTTTAATGTAAATTTATGCAGGTGCGCTTGTGGCCACGGTTTCGTGAGAGTTCGGAAAAAGAGGAAGAGGTTGAACGTGACAATTTTTTATGATAGATATATTCAATATCTGATCGAAAATAGATTTATGAAATATTTGGCATATATTGAAAATTACTTTGGAAGATCTTCAGCAATTCCTATAAAGGTTTGGACAAGTATAATGCACGTACATTTTAAATGATTTTCAAAAATGTACACTGTATGCGAAGAAGAAAATTCGGATGCGGGATCCGAATGTGAAGAAAAATTGAAGTTTGTACACGTTTAACTTCATATTTCATAGAGCTTAAAAATATCTAAATTCGGAACTTCAGAAATTAATTTCAGCTGTACTCAAATTTCATAGATTTAAAGTCTTTTAAGTGGAAATCGCAAAATAAATTTTTTTAAATCAATGATATTGAACGAATAATTTCTTGAGATCTAAGAAACCATTTCCTTCGATTCGTAAATAAAGGCAGAAGTAGGCACAGGTATACCAGCGGTTCAGTAGTTCAATTTTTCCTAAAAGTAAGGGGATTAAAAGAGGATTTTATTTATTATTATAAACTTTTTATATCATTCAGGTATCTCCTGAATATTAGACCGAAGTGCCTTTTCTTGAAAAATGTTGAAGAAGAAAAATCACTATTTGAAAAACCTACTATTTCTGTTTTTATTTTCTTAGAATTTTAAATTTATTTCCAATGTATTTTTATCAGTTAAAAGCCCTCAGATGTTCAAAACATTTTTTATTGACAGCTAAAAAAAGATTAAAGTTTAAAAAACAGAAATGACAAAATTATTGTTCACGAAAATAACAAAATTATGAAGAAGGCAATTTTTTCAAATACATAGCTTGGCAACATTAACCAAGTCATATAAAAACAACTATAATTAAATTATACGTACTTTTATTAGAGGGTCCTAATATATGCTACATTTTTGCATATTATTTTCGATTTCCAAATTTTTGTTTCTACAACCATAACTAAGATACTTTTCTCTGATATAAGCCGTTTTACATATTTTATTACATTTAGTTTGCATTTAGTTTTTTTTACATTTAGTTTCGTTAGAAATGATTCCTTAACATTTTTTTTCTTGAAATATTTTTAAAAAGATACATTCAGAGCCTAAAATAATGCGTAGTCCGGATTTAAAAGTATGCAGTCTGAATTAAAAAATGCAATGGAAAATTCACTTTAGTTTTGTAACTTAATATCTTTTCCCTATCCCCTTTTTGTTGTTTCTCTATTTAAATGCGAACTGCAATCATAGAACCCAATAAGAAAATCCAAATATTTGTGGTTGAAAGTTCATTTTTTAATTCTTTTCGGGTAAAAAGATTACAATTATATTTTAGGTTGAGAATTCGTCTTTGTTAACAATTTTTTTATTTGGTTGACAATTTCATTTTTGTCTTGAAAATACAACAATTTTGTTAGAAATAAAGAAATGGTCAAATCATTGTTTTGTTAAAATAATTAACGCGTATGGAAATATGATATAAAATTAAGTGAGACTCGAAATTTAAAAAAAAGCGGATAAATTTCACGTCTTGTTAACTTTTTAGGGAGCAATGAATGTTGATCGGTCAAGCATGCTTCTCCCTACCCTACTTATCTGAAGGGTGAACTAATTTGTTAAAAAGTCATGTTTTTGGATGAAAATTCATCATTTTAGTGGAAAATTTATTTCTTTGGTTGAAAATGTAACTACTTTATTGAAAATGAGATTTTTTTGGGTTAATGAAGCAACTGTTTTGTAGAAAATTCGCCCTTTATATTGTTTTCTTTCTTGTCTGAAAAATCTTTTTTGGTTAAAAAAAATCCACTATTTTGTTGAAATATCGTATTTTTTTATGAATTCCGTTTTTTTTAAATTTAAAATAAAAATCATTTTTGGTTGAAAATTCCGCTAAATGGTTAAGGGCTAAAGTACTTTTTGTTAAGAATGCATGCTTTTTTTTGAAGATTCATCTCCTTGACTGGAAATTAAACTATTTGGTTGAAAATTCGTCTTTTTGGTAGAAAATTAATCTTTTTGGTTGAAAATACATCTTTGTGATTGAAAATTCAACTATTTGATAAAAAATGCATCTACTTTGTTGAAAGTACAATATTTTTACTTGCATTTTTAGGAATTTCAAGCGTTTAATATTCAATAACCCCTGTCGACGATGTCCTTCAAATCTACAAAATTTTCAAACAAATCGTTTACGAAATATTTGAAATTTGTATCATCAAAAAGAATCTCTTTCAAAACTTCTTGTTTTCTAATGTGATAAATTTCTGTTTATAATGCTTAAAAATTGAATCGCAACTTTGTACAAAAAGCGAGAAACGTGAAAATTGGGTCCAAATCTTCCATTTGATGTGTTTTCGGCGATTCTTTAAATTTAACGAGGGAAGGTAAACAGGAACACGTGCATTTCATGTCTACGTTATCGGCCTCTTTTCTTGCCCAGGTTCGAAATATCGGACTGATAAAGTGGCATGTTAATTCACCGACGCGACGGAACGAAAACTACATTACCGTGGCTGATATCAAGAGGAGAAATATGGAGAGGTAAGGGGATGTTATTCCATTCTTACGTACTCAAGTAATCATAATATGAATCGCGCGTACAGATGGAGGCTTGAGATATGAATAAATGAAACGTTTTTGCAGACATTCGTGATGTGACGGACGATAATATAAACGAGCACTTGCAATTCTTTAAAAATATCACCACATGTCCTACTCCAGTGCAAAATACATCAATTCATAAAATACCATATACCCTACAAGTCAAATTATTCTATCCAAGAATTTTGTCAACTAAAAATTATTATTCCCAAAAGGTACGTAACTTTGAATTTTTATGTAGGTATACCGATTGCACAATTGCATATGTGATTAAAAGTGAATAATGCAACGATTCAAAGTAAAAACGATTGTTGAGTTTTATATTCCAACCATTCAAATTCACTTCCGAGCCCAAAATGTTCTCAAAACAGGGGAAATATGGTGATTTTTTACGAAAATAGAAGAATAAAAGAGGAATAGATTCTTTAATATAAAATTATTGTAGGTACCATATTGAGTTCAATATAAAACGAACTTTCCACAAAATAGTTGAAGTTTCAACCAAAAATGGAAGTTAAATTTTCAGTTCAAAATATTAGTATTCAACCAAAAAAAGATGAATTCTGAACGAAAAATGTAATAGCTGATATTTCAAATCAAAAAGATTATAATTTTTAATAAAAACAGTTGAATTCGGTATAAAAAACAACGAATATTCAACAAAATAGTTAAATTTTCAACCAGAAAGATGAGTCTCCAACCAAAAAGATGAATCCTTAACAAGAAAATTATTATTTAACAAGGCGGTTTAACATTTAACCCAGTAATACCTAGCATTTTCAACAAATAAAGATAAATTTTCAACGAAAAGTAAGATGATATATGCAATCAAAACAGATTATTTTTTAATAAAGTAGTTTAATTTTCAACCAAATAATGATGAATTTTCTACAACAGGAGATGAATTTTCGACAGACGAATTGAGTTTTCGAACTCAAAAATAGAATTTTTTAGAAAACAGTTGAATTTTCCACCAAAAGAAATGAATTTTCAACCTGATAGTTGAATTATAAAAAATGTACTTTCAACCAAACCGTTGTTTTTACAACCAAATATTTGAACATTCAAACAAAAGGGCCGAAATTTCCACAAAATATTCAAATTTTTAACCAAATATTTGAATTTTCAACCTACAGAGATGAATCTTCAACCAAATGGTCGAATTTTTAAAGAAAAATGATTAAACTTCGACCAAAACGACGAATTTTCTATTCAAAAAGACAAATGTACAACAAAATAGTTGATTTTCTACGAAAAAAGTTTATTAAAAAAAACCTATTTTTAATAGAAATCTGTATTATCATCGGAGAAGGTAACGGATCGAGAAGAGAAATCCACACACACTGTGAAAATAAAAATCTACAATATCGATCAAAGTTATATCCTCCAATATAGAAAATATTTTAACGTCATTTCAGACAAGATTTCTCTTCTCGATCCATTGCCTCCTCCGATGATAATACATATTTCTATTAAAAATTGATTTGTATATAACATCTTGCTAAATAAAGCGTATTTCAGAAAAAAGAATTCTTCCTCTGATCTCTCTAGTAGCTCAGTGGTTAGAGCACCTGACCGGAAATCAGTTGACCTGGTGTTCGAATCCCAGCGGAGTGAAAGGAGATCTTCTTTCTGAATAGAAATTTAATCAAAAATGTTTATTGTTCATCTTGTCTGAAATGACGTTAACATATTTTCTGTATTGGAGGATATAACTTTGATCAATATTGTAGATTTCCATTTTCAAAGTGTGTGTGGATTTCTCTTCTCTATCCGTTACCTTCTCCGATGATAATACAGATTTCTATTTAAAAAAATGATATTTAGGGGTGCCGCAAGCCCCATGAAGTTTAACATTCATTTCCCATTAGAAAAAAAGACGTTTTTGTAAATCTTATTCAGAATCCTCAATATTATCTCAATCGAGTTGAAACACAACACTCCTCTTCACAATTAGCCATAGAATACGAATAAAATATTACTTTTTGAATATCACCCCCATATGTCTGTTTTTTAGGGTCCCAAAGAAACCCCATAAGTGAAAAAATGGCTTTTGCGAGTTTTTGGCGCTAATTATGATTTTTTTGCGGTTTATTTAATGCGAATTGTTTCCGAAACATGAAATAATAATTAATTCTGCAAATTAGATAGTTTAATAGATTGTTTAAATAATCTATTATTGTTTTTAGCAATTTTCTCATAGAATGCAGTCACTAAGACGCTTTTTTTTCACAAATTTTCCATTTGTTGTCGAATTTTTAACTGGATGGAAGTGACAGTTCATCAATGTTAATAGTAGTGATTGTTCAAACAATGTATTATAATTAGTAATAATATTATATTTGAATGATGCTAGAAAGATGCGGTTTTTTTTAATTTCTGGCTTTTTTTCCAATTTTCATTTGGAGTAAAGTAATAATAAATTCAAGTTAATAAAATAATTGTTCAAACAATTTATCAGAATTAATAATAATATTATATTTGAATAATGCTAGAAAGATGCAGTTTTATTTTAATTTCTGGCTTTTTGTCCAATTTTCATTTGGAGTGAAGTAATAATAAATTCAAGTCAATAAAATCATTGTTCAAACAATTTATCATGATTATTAATAATATTATGTTTGAATAATGCTAGAAAGATGCAGTTTTATTTTAATTTCTGGCTTTTTGCCCAATTTTTATTTGGAGGGAAGTAATAATGAATTCAAGTTAACAAAATAATTCTTTTAACAATTTATTATACTTATTAATAATATTAAATTTGAATAATGCTAGAAAGATGCGGTTTTCTTTTAAATTTCTGGCTCTTTGTCCAATTTTCTTTTGGAGTGAAGTAATAATGAATTCAAGTTAACAAAATAATTGTTTAAACCATTTATTATCATTGTTGATAATATTCTCTTTGTTTAATTGGTAGAATGTGGCTTTTTTTCTGAAATTTTCAGCTATTTGTCTGTTTTTTATTAGGCGTGACTTGATAATCAATGAGATTTAGCAAAAATAATTGTTTAAACAAATTATCATTGTTTATGACTATCTTCATCTATATCGATTGCACCTGATAGTTACAATTTTTTGGTAATTTTAGCCTTTCTGTCCTTTTTTCACTTTGTGAAGTAATGATTAATTAAAGTTAACCGAAAAGTTATTTAAACAATTCAATATTGTTTATAACTATCTTTTCTTAGATAAGTGCTAGAAAGTGGCCGTTTTTTCTAAAATCTTTGACTTTGCATCGCCTCTTTATTTATGAACAAATAATAAGTCAACCACAGCAAAAATGATTTTTCGACTGGTATTGTTCTTTCAAGTTAATTATTTTTGTTTTTTTCCCAATGCTTGAAAAAAATAATTTAATGAAGAAAAGCTATTTCAAACAAGAGGCAAAAACAAAAAATAGAATAACAATAACAATTGCTGCGTTTCTGACACCTCACTGAAGTCTCTCAGTAACTTATTCAAGGGAATGTTGTATTCATATGATCCGTGTGGAAATTTTGAAGCGTATTTTGAATATCTGTTTTATTTCAGAATATTAAATTATCAGAATATATATTCACAGAAATGAAAGAGATTATTTAAAATATAGAAAGTTGTCGGAAATATTACAATTTTGAAAAAACTCAATCTCAAATTTCAAAATGGCGTCACGCCCAGAATTTTCAAAATTTTTGAAAATCCTTCAGCCAAAAACCATTACCCATAAAGTACCACAACTACACTGGGTTTCATTCAAATCGATGAGATGACTGTCAATATTGATTTTTTTGACGTGGAAAGAAGCCGAATTCAAACATTTTTATAACCGCCACTGGTGAATTTGTAGGTTATGAAACGAAAAACTCCGGAACCGCGAAATATTTCATTTTTGTTAAAAATTCCGGAAAAAATCGAAGACGGTTTTAAACTAAAAAATTCACGAATCACTTGACATCAATTTATCAGGGTCTGGTTATTTCGAAACTTCTTGATATTCCAATTCCAAAATTACCGGCACCTACGAAATTTGTTATTTCTGCTTTTATTATTATTTTTTTCCGACGAGACGAACGCGTTCAGGGTCGAGGCCGTTCTCCATTTAGCGTGAAGGTATTTACAAAAGAGATCTCGAAAATCGATTCGATCGATCGATACGTACTGCCTGAAGTTGGTGCTTGAAAATAAACAGGAATGAGCAGGAAAATTGACCGTTGGCGTCGTGCTCGTCCGGTCATCAAAAATCGTTTAATTGTTGTGATTTATATTGATAAATGAGAAACATAAATAATTTTTTCGAGTCTAATAAATGTGCCGCGAGCCTCTAGACGATTTAAATCGAATTTTCATCCTTTCTACTGATAAATATCTGGAAATAGTCGTTTTTTTTTTTTGGAATTGGAATCTAGATCTCAAAGTGTTGAAACTCAAGTGGCTAAAATTACTTATTTGAAATTAGATACTTTTAGCCGATATGGAAATTATTGAGTTTTTAGTGAATAATGTTTGTTTTTTTCTTGAACATAATTTGAGGTTAGAGTGGTATCTTGTTTTGGCTTCTCCCCATACGAATTTTGCCAGTTTTTCTTAACGCGAGTTATCGAAATTTTTTAGTTTAGTGCAAATTGAAAATTTTTATTTTAACAATTTTTATTTTAAGATCGATTTAAAAAAAAAGTGTTTCTAAAAAATGAGAGGGTTTTTTTGCCTTTTTGGAGTATGGATACAACAGGTTATTTCGAGAAAGTAAAAAGAGGTATGATACTTTATTTTAAATATTATAATAGCTATTGTTAGATACAATTTTATTTCAAAAAAATTCCACACAAAGATGCTGTCTAAAATTGTCAATACTAATTTTCATCTTAATATTGACAATAAATAGGGTAGATCACTAGTCATATTTTTTATCAAAATTTTTATCTTTAATCTTCGATATTGACGTCAAAGTATTATTCTAATTAAGCAGGTCAACATCCAGAAAATTAAATTTAGCATTTTCAGGGTGCCTGAACTACCTGGAAAACCTGGAATTTTCAGGGAATTTTTTTAAACTCGGAATTTTTTCCAGAGAATTTTTTCATTTGCAAAAGGAACTTTATATTACTTTATTTAACTATTTTGTTAAAAATTCGTTTTTTTTCAAAATTAGTTTTTTTAACTGAAAACTTAACTATTCTATTTTTGGTTGAAAATTGATAATTTTTAATTCAAAATTCACGTATCTGGTTGAAAATTCATACATTTTGTTAAGAATTAGTTCTTTTTCAGAATAACAATTATCTTCGTTGAAAATTCATCTTTTTACCTGAAAATTCCACAGTTTGTTTGCAATTTTTTCTCTTTATTGAAAAAAAATTAGGAGCTTTTTAAAATTTTTGAAACGTTCCAAGATAATAAAAAATGTTCTTCAGATTTCTGAAAAAATGTAAAATGATTTTTTTTTCTACAATTTTTAAAGAAAAATTCAATAAGATTTCAAAACATTTTAAAAGATTTCCAAAAGTGTGAAAAAGAATCTGGAAGATTTTAAAGCATTTTTTTTTTTAATTTTGCAAACAAATTCGAGTAATTTTAAAAAGTATTTAGAAGTTTTAAAAAGACTTTTAATAATTTTGAAAGGTTTCAAGAGAATAAAAAAAATTCTTAAAATTCCTGGAGAAATTTGAAATGATTATTTTTTATATTAATTTTTAAAGAAAAATTTTAATAGATTTTATAATATTGTGAAAGATTTCCAAAAATGTCAAAATAGAATTTGGAAGTTTTTGAAACAATTTTTAAAAGATTTACCAAAAGTCCGAATAATTTTGAAAGATATTTAGAAGTTTGAAAAAGACTCAAAAATAATTTGAAACTTGACAAGATTAAAAAAAATATAAGTTTTTTAAGAATTTGAAAGGTTTCAAGAGAATAAAATTTTTTTCTTATGAATCCTGATAAAATTTAAAATGATTTTTTTTCTATACAAATTTTTGAAGAAAAATTCAATAACATTTCGAAAAATGTTAAAATATTTCCAGAAATGTCAAAAAAAAATCCGGAAGATTTTAAGGCATTTTTTTAATTTTAAGAAAAAAGCCAATCATTTTCAAAAATATTTAAAGGGTTTAAAAAGACTCAAAAATAATTTAAAACATGACAAAATTTAAAAAAAGTAGCATTTTTAAGATTTCAAAAAAACTAGAAGCTTTTTAAGAACTTTGAAAGGTTTCAAGAGAATAAACAAAATTTCTGAAAATTCCTGGGAAAATTTGAAATTAATTGTTTTAATATTAATTTTTAAAGAACAATTTGAATAAATTTCATAATATTTTAAAAGATTTCAAAAAATTTCAAAATAGAATCTGAAAGATTTTAAGGCAATTTTTAAAATTTCTCACGAAAAATTCAAATCATTTTTAAAGATATTTAGAAGTTTCAAAAAGACTCAAAAATAATTTAAAACTTGACAAGATTTTAAAAAAAGATAAAAGCTTTTTAAGAATTTTCAAAGGTTCCAAGAGAATGAAAAAATGTTCTTAAGATTTCTGAGAAAATGTAAAATGATTTTTTTTCCACAATTTTTTACGAAAAATTTAATAAGATTTCAAAACATTTTAAAAGATTTCCAAACGTGTCGAAAAGAATCTAGAAGATTGTTAAGCAATTAAAAAAAAATTCGAATAATTTCAAAAGATATTTAGAAGTTTTAAAAAGAATAAAAAATAATTTGAAACTTGACAAGATTTAAAAAAAGTGGAATTTTTAAAATTTCGAGAAAAATTAGAAGCTTTTTAAGAATTTTGAAAGGTTTCGAGAGGATAAAAAACTTCTTAAAAGTCCTGGAAAAATTTGAATTGATTTTTTTAAATATTAATTTTTAAAGAAAAATTTTAAATAGATTTCATAATATTTTAAAAGATTTCCAAAAATTTCAAAATAGAATCTGAAAGAATTTAAGGCAATTTTTAACATTTCTTACGAAAAATCCGAATCATTTTTAAAGATATTTAGAAGTTTCAAAAAGACTCGAAAATAATTTGAAACTTGACAAGATTAAAAAAATTTGAAGCTTTTTAAGAATTTTCAAAGATTCCAAGAGAATAAAAAAATGTTCTTAAAATTTCTGAGAAAATTTAAACTGATTTTTTTTCTATGTAAATTTTTAAAGACAAATTTAATAAGATTTCGAAACATTTTAAAAGATTTTTTAAAGTTCTTACTCTTTCTTAGTTAAAAATTCAACTCATATAAAAAATTCGTCTTTTGGCTTGAATTCAACTGTTTTAGATTAAAATTTTAAAAAAATGGTTTAAGTAACTACTATATTTTTTGTTCAGCATTCATTTTTTTTAAATGAAAATTTAATTACTTGGTTTAAAGTTAAACTCTGTTGTTAAAAATTAATTTTTTCGGTTGAAGATTCATAATTTTAGTTGAAACTGTATCTCTTCGGTGCAAAAATGAGCTATTTTATTAAAGATTCGTTTTTTCTTTGGCTGAAAGTTGATGTTCTTAATAAAATTTTAACTATAATTTGAAAAAAAAATTCTTTTGTTGAAAAATAATTTTATTTTTAACTGAAAATGTAACCACTATTCCAGTTAAATATTTCATAATTTTAGTTGAAAATTCATCTCTTTGGTTGAACATTCATTTTTTTAACTGAAAATTCAACTAGTCTATTTTTGGTTGACAATTTATCATTTTTAGTCGAAAATTCATGTACATATTTTGTTTAAAATTCATCGTTTTTTGCAGAAATTGATCTTCTTGGTTTAAAATTAATTATTTCGGTTAAAAATTTAATTATTCTAGTTGAAGATTCATCATTTTAGTTCAAAATTAATCTTTTTGATTTAAAACTCAACTATTTCAGTAGAAGATTCGTCATTTTAATTGAAAACTCATTACTTTTGTTGAAAATGTAACTATTTTTTTGAAAATTAGTTTTTTTTGGTTGTTTAAAATAATTATTTGTCAACTGACGATTTAACTATTCCAATTAAATATTCCATCATTTTACTTGAAAATTCATCTCTATGATTCCAATTTATTAATTTTTTTATCTTAATATTTAATTGGGTAATTTTTGATTGACAATTTTGATTTGTTTATTCGACTATTCATGTATTTTGTTAAACATTCGTCTTTTTTGGTAGAAATTAATCTTTTTGGTTAAAAATTCATAATTTTAGATGAAAATTCCCCTTTTTGGTTTAAAATTCAACTATTTGAGTTGAAGATTCACCATTTTAGTTGAAAATTAAACAGTTTGGTTGAAAATTAATTTTTTTATCTGCAAACTCAACTATTCGATCTTGGGTCGAAATTTGATTTTTTTACATCAAAATTCAACTATTTGGTTGAAAATTTATCTTTTTTAGTTTTCTAGTTTTTTAATTCAACTATTTTGTTAAAAAATCGTTTTTTTTTTTGCAGAAAAATAATCTTTTTATTTGAAAATTAATCTTCTTGTTTAAAAATTGATGTTTTCATTCTGTAATATAAATGACCTTTTCCCTCAAATTATAATTCGGCTGATATTATTGTTGGTTTAAAAACCATCTCTTTTGGTAACATTTTTGTATTTTTTAGTGGGAAATTCAGCAATTTTTTTGTTTTTGATTAAAATATAAACTATTACTTTTCTCTTTGAAAATTCATCTTTTTGGATATGAAATTTTTGACATTTCAAGTGATTGAATAGATTTTCCTTGAAATATTTCTAAAATTCCCGGTAAAAAAAATAAATTTACTGTCATTTCCCGGTTCTTCCCAGTCTCAAAAAATTTCCAGTGATATACTAAAATATTTTGAATGTTTTTCAGATATTTCAAATCGATTTTGAGGAAACAGATTAATTGCAAAATAGTGGCAACTGCAGTCAGATTGTCTGTCGGGCCTCTTTCAGTGATTTTGAATGTAAGTATAAAATTTAGAGAAGATTTCTTTGACTGTAAAACAAAGTTTTATTTGGAAATCTTCAAAAATCGAAATTTTGTTTGAAATTTGTTGAAATCTTTTCAGATGAAAATTTTTTTTTGCATTTTTGTATAAAACTTCTAAATATTTTTTAAAATTATTCTATTTTATTTTTTTATTTTTTAAACTCATGCAAAATTTAAGAAATTGCCACAAAATCTTCTAAATTCTTTTTCGACATTTTTAGAATTCTTTTATAATCTTTTTCAATCGTAAGTTCAAAGTGAATTTTCAAATAAAAAAAATCATCAAAAATGTTTCCAGAAATTTTAAGAACATTTTTTTATTCTCTTGAAAACTTTCGAAATTTGTGAGCAGATTTGAAAATTTCGTTGAAATCTTCCCAATTCTACATTTTGTTTTAAACATTCTTAAATCTTTTTATTAAATTTAAATATGCTTTGAATATTTTAAAAATTTCTAAACCTTCTAAATAACTTTTAAAATTATTTGAATTTTTCTTAAAATTTTTTTTAAATCTTGCAAAATTTAAAAATTTGCTTTAAAATCTTCTAGATTTTTTTGAAACAATTTTGTATATATTTAAAAATGTTTTAAAATATTTTTAAGCTTTCTCTTAAATTGTATTTTGAAAATAAAAATCATTTCAAATTTTTCCACGAATCCTAAGAAAAAATTTTTATTCTCTTGAAACCTTTCCAAATTTTTGAAAAGTTAATATTTTTTTTGTAATCTTTTCAAGTTTCAAATTATTTTTTAGTCTTTTTGAAATTTCTAAATTTAATATCATTAAAAATGTTTCGAATTTTTCGTAAAATTTCTTTAAAATTGCCTTAATATCTTCCAGATTCTATTTTGACATTTTTGGAAATCTTTTAAAATGTTATGAAATCTATTCAAATTTGTCTGTAAAAATTAATATTAAAACAATTAATTTCAAATTTTCCCAGGAATTTTAAGAATTTTGTTTATTCTCTTGCAAACTTTCAAAATTCTTAAAAAGCTTCTAGTTTTTTTGAAATCTTAAAAATTCTACTTTTTTTTAATTTTTTCAAGTTTTAAATTATTTTTGAGTCTTTTTAAAACCTTTAAATATTTTTGAAAATGATTTAAACAAATCTATTATATAAATTATATTATATAATTTGAACAAATCTAATCATATTTGTTTCTTAACATCAAAAAAGTGCCTTAAAATCTTCCAGATTCTTTTTTGACATTTTTGGCAATCTTTTAAAATGTTTTGAAGTATTTTTAAGATTTCTCTTAAAGTTTATATTGAAAATAAAAATCTTTTCAAATTTTCCCAGGAATCTTAAGAAAAAATTTCTATTCTCTTGAAACC